>CM034616.1:23519762-24119762 GCA_020080225.1 Gynochthodes officinalis
ACATTTTTCGTCGGATTTTAAGCATCAAAAGTAGAGTTTTGAGGTTTCATAGTTCTGCAATTTTTCTGAATATCCTTTCGGCGGCTTTTTAATTTTGTATGGGCTACAAATGCGGCCGACTAACGCAGTAGAATGTGTCTATTATTTATCACTTAACTCAAAATGGAAGCAAATTTGAAAACATATGTTAGGGATCATGTTTGAAAAGGATTTTAAACTGATGGAAAGAGTCCCATCCAAATGAAGTGTTATAAAAAAAAATTTAAAATATTTTTTATGTAAATTTTAAATACAATTTTATTTTATAATATTCATTTTTTTAAAAGGTCAAAAAAAATTCGAAATAGAATCTATATGAAGCATAAGTCTATTCGTGTTTTCTTTTATTATTTCGTCCTTTTTTTTTTCAGAAGGCAATATTATCCTAATTTACAATTTTATGGAATGGTTAAAAAAAAAATAACTAAATAGGAAAATTATATTCTATCCAATTACTACAGCTTTATATCTAGTATAGTAAATTCATAACTTAAAAAAAAGAAAAGAAAAGAAATATGTCTCTAACGAGTAATATGGTATAATCTCATGTGATAAATTACATTTCAAACGTTTTTAAATTAATAATTGTGATATGAAAATTGTATTGATAATACAAGAAGTCATATCAAAACATGCAATGATATGTTCTAAAACAAAGTCCAATGCCTTTTTTTTTCCAATGTAATGATTAAGAAATGAATTATTAGTAGTTGAAATGTACACGTAGCACAACACGTATTATCTAATCTTCATAGTTTTTTTTTTTTTTTTGGCAAACAAACAAATAAATTTATGTTTTTTGAAATGTTCCCAAAATCCCAATATAGCATGGTATCAACTTTGAATGAAAAAACACAAAAGCATTCAATTCAAAACTCTAATAGGTCCATAATAGTATGTAAAGGAAACACCCAAAATCGTCATCCACATTTCACCGAATAATCTTTTTTATTTTCCACTTTTAAAACGGGAACAAATAGTCCTTCAAATTTCAAGGACCAAAATTTGAAAGAAAATTTATAGACTAAACGTTCCCGTTTATGAAATTTGAAGGACTAAAAGTTTCTGTTTATTTCATAAATAGTACTAAAAGTTTCAATTTATAAAATTTAAAGGACTATTTATTCCCATTTTAAAAATGAAAGATAAAAAAGATTATTTGTTAAAATGTGAAGAACGATTTTAGGTGTTTCCTTTAGTATCTATTATGGCCGAAAACGTCATCGTACCTTAATATTGCAAACAAACAAATAATTTGAACGGCGGTTGGGTTAGTAGTTGGCAGGAAAAACAAAAAAAAAAGGATTAGGTTAATCAATTCGTTCGGATAAGATCATATCGTTTCTAAAATGACAAAACAAAAAAAATAAAGTGATTTAATTTTGCTTGATTTGATTCAAAATTTTGAATAAGTTTAAATCATCGAGATATTTTTGAACAGACCTACCAAATATGACATGATATGGACTTTGAATGTTATTTTTGAACAAATCTACCAAATATGACATGATATCATCGACTTTGAATGATAAAACACAAAAGCATTAAATTCGAAACTCAGTAGATTCATAATAATATGTATTATGGCCGAAAGCGTCATCGTGCCTTAATGGTGGTGACGACAAATTATTGTGGCATTTTTATGGGATAGAAAATTCAAATATTAATCTCGTGGATTTGTCGAGTACTGGTAATAAATATTGTTATTTTTAACAAGATATATCCAGATAAAGCAACAATAAAATACAGCACATTGATTTGATTAATTTTAGATAACTAAATGTGAATAGAGTTTTGGTGAAAATTTTAAATTTTAAATATGAGTTTTAAAATAAAATACAAAAATAAATAATGCTTTTATTTTTTATGAGAAAAATTAACTTTTTAATGTTCAAATTTCGTTTAATACTTAGAGATGAATTTAAATCGTGCTTGAATTTTGATTAAAAAATATTCAAACAAATTGAAAAAGCTTTCCAAGAATCCAATTTTTTTTTAACTATATATATATATACACGCATTATTTAACACTGATTAGAGTAATGATCAAATTTAACTTTAACAAACCCCCCATAAAGTCAAAATTAAACCAAAGTCGAGTTAACAGTATTAAAAAAAAAAATCATATGAAATGGTGCAGTTTAAAAGCACAACTATATTATTTTGATACCATAACACACTACTCCTTCGGATCTAATAAAAAAAAAAATCGTTAAAAATTTTTTTTAATCCAAAAGTAATATCAACTTATGAGACTAATTATTAATGTTTGAGTATGATTTACAATTAAAAAATAAAATATATAAAAATATTTAATACTACATTAGGCACGTTGTACATAATAATTTAAAATTTTATATTTGATTTTTTTTGGACGGAATAAATATATTATACTACATTTGTATAAAAAAATTTCATTTTGATGTTGTATTATATAAATTTTAATTTATAAAGCATAACACATATAATGTATTACTAAGTATATATTTTTATATTTTATCTTTATTTTTTTTAATGTAAATTATATATTACTATTATTAGTAAGGACAATATAAGAATTTTACACTAAAGTGACTATTTAGTTTAGACAGATAAAATTTTTGAAACTATAATTTTTTTAAGAACGGAGGAAGTATTAATTTGTTAAAAAGTCTATTTTCTTGATGATATTATGAGAAAATACTATTGACAACAACTTCTTATATGAATGGGTTCATTTGTTTTTTAAAAAAAAGTTCAAATTCAAGAAATTTATTCGTTTCAAATATCGATTTTATTTTTAGTGTGAAATTATTGTATTATCTTTACCAATAATAACAACAAATAAAAATGTAAAATTATTTATTTAATGATGCGTTAAGTTTATTTTAAAAAATTATACTAAATAAAAAAATTATTTTTTAGTCAGAGAGAGTATAGTTTTATATTTTTAATATAAATTTTATCTTATTATTTTTGTTTGAAAATGTAAAACTACAAGAATGAAAAAAATGAAAATAGCAATCCAAGACCCTAACCCAACGAAAAAAGAAAAAAGAAAAAAATGGCATACGTGAGAGAGGATGACGGTAGTATAATTATCGGTGTCGTTACGGGATTGTAGTGAATGTCATTTTTTGCGTCCCATCTCGGAAGCACATGGCATTTTTAGCTAACCCATTTCAATCACTAAAATACTACTTTATCATTACTGCTAATAACAGAAGATAAAAAAGAACATTAAAGTGTCCCTCTTCTCTCCTCCTACCTCATTCTCTATCTCATGCACACCCACACACACAGCACAAATTCACTAGTGCTAAATATTCCTTCCTTCCTTTCAAATCATACCAAAACCACCCCACTTTCCCAATCAAATATCCATCTCAATTTCATCGTAATCAAGCCCTTTTCGCATCATATCCGTAGTGTTTATAAACCCCGGTCGTCCAAATTCAACCCCCCAGATTGATTTAAATCTCAGTTTTGGTTGATCCGTATCTATTGTTGTAACTCCACAATTGGGAGAAATTGTGGGAAGCCCAGTTGGAATCGAGGCTAAGTGGGATTGGGATGCTAAAGAATCTACCTTTTTTCGGAGTTAAAGTTTTGGGATTTTTGTGAAAATTAGTTTTTATTTGTTCGGCTGTATCGAAAGATTGGATCTTTGGACCTCTTTGTGCCAAGCTCAGTTATCAATTCTGCAGCCCGGAGGCATGTTTTGAAGCTGAATTTTGGAGGTTCTTCTTTGATATTTCTTTGTCTGGTGCTCTATTAGCAGAAAGAAAAACAATTTACCCCAAAAGGAAAAAAAAAAAAAAAGAGTGCAAAGTAAAATGGAAAAGTACGAGCTTGTTAAGGATATAGGGTCTGGTAATTTTGGAGTGGCTAGGCTTATGAGGAACAAGGAGACCAAGGAGCTGGTTGCTATGAAATATATTGAGAGAGGACACAAGGTTGCGGTCCATTCCATCCCTTTTGTATTTTGTGTCTGATGCTATTGTTATGCTTAGTTACATTTCTTCAAGTATGATGTTCTTTGTTTCCGTTAATTGTAGAGTTCCTGTTGTTCTGAGCGTTTGGGGAGCATCATCTGTTGAGCTGTTTCTTATTTTTGCTTCCTGGTTACAATTTTGCGTGTCTTTCTCATGTGTGTTTTCGCGTCGCTTTTGAGTGGATTCTAAAGCAGTGCTTTGCAGCATGATGTTTGAATTTTGATTATTTTTGTGTAGATTGATGAGAATGTTGCGCGGGAGATTATAAACCACAGATCTCTAAGGCATCCAAACATTATTCGGTTCAAGGAGGTGAGCAACTCCTCTTGTTTTCAAGAATATGTAGTCTTAAATTTTTTTTGATGTTTAGTGTTAAAAGTCATTCATCAGGAACTCGTGTGATATTTGCATTTGCAGGTGGTGTTGACTCCAACCCATCTTGCTATAGTGATGGAGTACGCAGCTGGTGGTGAGCTCTTTGAAAGAATCTGCAATGCTGGACGGTTTAGTGAAGATGAGGTATAAAAGCTTTTAGTGATACACTTTTGCATATTTAAGTAATTTGATAGCAGAACAAAAAAAATTATCAATATGTTTTATGTTTGAAATTTGATTTCTATTTTTGTTTCAAATGTCCAGGCCAGGTATTTCTTTCAGCAGCTCATCTCAGGAGTCAACTACTGTCATTACATGGTAAGTTAGCACATAACATCGTGTACAATCATCTTTTTTCTTTTGTATATTCAGAAACCTAATTATAATCAAATCTCCAAAATATAAGTGCATTTTAGGTTCTTGCATTTCACTTGATTTTTCACATTAGCACTTGGGAAGATACTCTTTTGAAATTTTAAATGCTTCACAGCAAATCTGCCACAGAGATTTGAAGTTGGAGAATACTCTTTTGGATGGAAGCCCTGCTCCGCGTCTGAAAATTTGCGACTTCGGTTACTCTAAGGTCCTTTTTTCTTTTTTGGTTTAGAAATCTTTCTTATGATTTGGCAAATCTTGTTCTCACCATGTCCTTTATTGCATGTAGTCATCTCTTCTGCATTCAAGACCCAAGTCAACCGTGGGCACTCCAGCTTATATTGCTCCTGAGGTTCTATCAAGGAGAGAATATGATGGCAAGGTTTGTGTCTTGTGCCTTCTCATTTTCCACCTTTTGGGTCAACATATTTGCCTCTTATTTTATTGAATTCTTAAACTCTAGTTTGCCTTTTCAGTTGGCTGATGTGTGGTCATGTGGTGTGACACTTTATGTAATGCTTGTGGGAGCTTACCCCTTTGAAGACCAAGAAGATCCAAAAAATTTCAGGAAGACCATTCAAGTGAGATTTATCTTGTTGTGGCAAGGCATTTTATTATTAATATTATTATTATCAGTTGTGATATAAAAAATTATGTTTGTGATATATCTGCTTTTTGTTCTTGTTCAGAGAATCATGGCTGTACAGTACAGGATACCTGACTATGTACATATTTCTCAAGATTGTAGACACCTCCTCTCTCGCATTTTCGTCGCCAATCCGGGCCGGGTATGTACTGGGTTTGATGTGAATCAATGGTGACTATCTACAACAATCTTGTTGCCTAGACTTCTCTAGCAAATCATTATGCAGAATCTGTTTTAACAAAATCTAGCAGTGTTTCTGAATTTCAGCAGCAATTGGAACCCTTAATTTGCTTTTAATATTGGTGAATCCGTGGAAGAAAATTAGTTTTCTGTCCTTGTGAGCAGCATTTCATGCTTCACACTTAAATGTCTTCCTGTTCGTTGAACCATTGAAAAGGGAAAAACAAATAGATGGAATTATTACATCTCAAAAGGTTGTTTTTTCTCTTTTGGTTTTGCAGAGGATCACTCTCAAAGATATAAAATCCCATCCTTGGTTTTTGAAGAATCTGCCTAGGGAATTAACGGATGCAGCTCAAGCTCTCTATTATAGGAAAGAAAACCCAACTTTCTCTCTTCAAACTGCAGATGAGATAACTAAAATTGTTGCAGAAGCTAAGGCTCCTCCTCCTGTTTCTCGTTCAATTGGTGGTTTTGGCTGGGGAGGAGAGGAAGATGAGGAGAAAGAAGAAGATGTGGAGGGGGAAGTCGAGGAGGAGGATGACGAGGAAGATGAATATGATAAGCAAGTGAAACAGGCTCAAGCAAGCGGAGAAGTCCATCTGAGCTGAGTGCTTTCCCATCTTTACCTGTTCAGCACCAAGTGTTAGTTCTGAGGACATCAACTTTGGGATGTTTTTGTGGTTGTGTGAGGATATCCTTAACTTTGTAGATTATGGAAGTTTTCGATAAATTTGGTTGTTAATTGTTCTAGTCACTAGTGTGGGATAGGCATATGTGCAATGCCTATGAAGTTGAACATATAGTAGAATCGTTTGATTTCGTGGTGTGAATGGGAATGTCAAAGCTCTTAAGATTTGCTTTGCTTATGTTGGTGTCTGTAATTTTTCTTTCTCCTGGAATGGTTGTCGGTTACTATAGTATCTTATAGAGAGTTAACTATAGTTCCATTTTTACTCGTGGGTTCTCACTTTGCTGTTTTAGCATTCCAATAGTTTAGTATATGCACAATTGAGTAATAATATTTAGGTTGAGAACTTATAGTGAATGCTAAACAATTATAGTGATGATTGTTTCGCGATTTCTATCATGTAAATATTACGAAATAATTATAGTGATGTTTTCTAGCATGTAAATATTACGTTAGTCTTTTAAGTCTTCACCATATTTTTCATACTCTGATCAATGAAGTTATTTTTTGGGACCATTACTGCAATGACCACACGAGGCCTTTACTGCTTTGCTGACAACCCATCACAACGTTAATCTTAAGACGTAAGCTCGTGCAAAATTTGAACTCTTTCCAAACGTCTATCGCCACATGTTGCAAGGTGCAGGCTTAAATCAGGGAAAATAGAGGAGCCGCCTCCAAATTGTATAGTCAGCAACTGCAGGCAAACTAATAAATCCAGCATAACTCCAGACAAACCGAGAAAGTTATGACTCATAATGAGGCAGTTGAAGATGCAAGATAATGTTGAAAATTTAAAAGGGAGATGAGATGAAACCCCATGAAATCAGAAAAGATATAGACCCCTTGTAGGGTCATCTATTATGCTATCATTCGTGTAGAGAATATATTATAAGTCCCACTAGGAATGGGAATCTTTAATTTGAAGACAAATGCTCACTCCAAAAACTGCCATGAATTTCCTTATAATGGCCGGTACAAAAGTTTGGGGCTTCCAAACATGTATGGAAAGACTCTCAAGTAACAACATATTGACAGAGCTTTACTGCTTTAGGTATCAGACTACCGATGAAATCACTTAGAAGTGAAATATAATATTTTCACTCAAAAATCTGATCACCTCAAGAGAAGGTGTAAAGAGGCAACAGCACCACCCTTTGCAGCCAGTCTACAAAATGGTTCATTTGTCTTTATATTAATCACGCAGAAGCTCATCTATTTCCTTATGAACATCCAAAATACAGTTGTGTGACGATGGATCCTATACCTATTGCCCCTTAAACCAACTAGCCATGAGTAAATCACTCACCTCTTCAGACAGAATCTATAGTCTGCTTTTTTTCATCTTACTTCAACAGTTGCCTCCACAAGCACTTTATGCAACTTCTGTGCCTCTGTCAAGATAGATTCCCTATCAAACAGGGCAGATACAACTGCAACACCCTTCAGATTCGGGATCCGTAATTCCATCACATTACGGGCGTTTGATATTCCAATACCACCTATTGCAACCACTGGTAAACTGGAAGCTAAACATACAGTTTTTAGCCCATCTAGACCAACAGTGAGGTTGTTTTCTTTAGTGTTTGTTGGGTATACACCACCACAACCGATGTAATCAGCACCATCAACCCACGCTTGCTGTGCTTGCTCTGGAGTTTTGCATGAGACACCAATAATTTTGTCAGGCCCAAGTAGCAAACGTACGACACGGGCTGGCATGTCAGATTGGCCAACATGCACACCATCAGCATCACAAGCAAGGGCAACATCTACTCTATCATTTATCAGCAAAGGCACACCATGTTGCCGACATATTTCCAAACATGCTCTAGCTGACTCCAGAAAGTCCCCTGTATCAGACTCCTTTTCCCTTCAGGTGTTGTAGACAGATAAATTAGCACCGAATCACTTTATCTTTTATTGATCAAGTTATCTGAGCACAGTACATTTCCAGACATCCTTAAAATGTATTACGATAGTGGGTTTTTTTTTTTTAGGGGAGGGGTGGTGTTTGTGGGGGAAGAATTTGATCTCTTAACAAGCCAGGATACCACTTCTGTGGTTATTGTTGCAATATAATGGGAAATTTACTGAACTAGTTCTTACTTGATTGGGTTTTAAAATAATTCATTTTACTTATTTAAGCTGTAGGCATTACATCCTTACTAAAACAAGGGACATCATTCACTGAGGTAAATATTTCATAAAAGCACATTGCTGTTCCTCTGCTCCCATATCCCTCTTCCAACCCTTTCTTCCACCTAAGTCCCTACCCTGCCCCAGCCACAGAAAGATGAAATAAAAGAAGCAAGCTACCAATAAAAAATAAGCTATGAGAAAGAAAAGAACTGAACTGAATACGAGTTTGGAGGACTAATATCTAACTTCGAAAATTTGAGATTACAGATATATGAGAAAGGATTGGTTAAGGTAATTAAAGACCCAACAGGAAAGATGGAAAAAAATAGAAAAGAAAATGGGACAAACCTTAGCTGAATTATGGTAGCTCCACCTTCAATAGCAACTTTTACAGCATCAGTGATTGAACGACCCCACTTGTGGTTCATTCTCCAGTCTGTGACAGCATATAACAAGAGCTTGCTTGGATCAAATGAGCGAGAAGCACATAAACCACGGGCATTGTTCTTCAGTTTCAAGAGGTGGTCGAAAGGACCTTGACATCCATTTCCAATAAGAATATCCTTACTATACTCCAAAGCTGATTCAATATAGTGTTTAGCTACCTGCAAAAGAATCACAGAAACATTAATTTGGAGAGCAAATGGACCATACATGAACAATAAAATTAAGAAAGATGCTCCAGGAACTAGATAACATATACCATACTCTTTACTTCTTGTTTTTCTGCAAGGGGTCAAGGGTTTTGAAAATTGAGGGGAAACATTAAAGAACATCTGATAATTATATTGTCAAGCTTGGAATTCCACTTTATAGATGCCAACACGCACTTACTCATTGCATCCTTACAATTCTTCAATACATGGATTCAGAAAGGATGCTAAATAGTGCTTATTCAGCAGATGCAGTTCTAACAATGGTCACAAGTGATTGACTCTACCATATCTCAACTATACTTTTCAGACAGCTAATGACTAGATATTGCAACAAACATAATACTCCCTCCGTCCCGAAAAAAGAGTCCACTTTCAACATTCTTTCTTGTCCCAAAAAAGAGTTCACTTTCAAATTAAATTCTTAAAATATCCTTACTAATAATAATTGTGTATACTCACAATTAAAAAGTAAGGACAAAAATGTAAAATGATACATTTAGTTGATGCACTAAATGTGTTGTACCTAATAACTAATAAAAAGTTACATCTAAATCAAAGTAAAGTGGACTCTTTTTTTGGGACAGACGGAGTATATAGAAGATGAAGAATCTCCTTTCTTCTTCTTTATTCATGGAAATAAGAGCAAGTCAAAATCAGCTTCTTAAATTTGCACAACAATCAATCAAGCAGAGAAATCAAACTGAGCCTTAATTCCTCATGCTATTAGGTCATCAGAGGCGGTCACCAAGAAGAGCAATTTTCAGTCAGGTACCTTTACAGCAGAAATTACTGAAGAGCCCTTTGCTAGCTCAGCTGCAATAGATGAAGCCAAACTGCAACCAGTTCCATGAGTATTTGGAGTTCTTACACGCGAAGAGCGGAACTCAAATAAATCCTTGCCTACAGGGTGAGACCACAACAATGTGAAGTTAGTTTAGCAATGACAAAACACATGCAAATGAGTCACAAGGTCAGTATTACTATCACTTGAGAATTCCAATAAACTTGTCAAACATACCATCATATAAAACATCAACAGCATCCAATGACTCAGGGAGGTCGCCTCCTTTCACAAGCACATGTCTACAATAAGTAACTCAATTCAGCATTTTGCTCATATTACTCTAAATAATACGACAACATGAATGCATGTGAAAAGCCATTAAAGGTCATGAAGGAAGAGGAAAAAATCGTTTAGCTTTTTCAGAACTCTATCCTCTGAATTGGCAGGAAAACAAATTCTCAATATTTACCCAAAAAGGGTTCAAACTAGAGGAGAATGAGACAGAATGCTCAGATTTTAGAAATCCACACCCATTCTGTTTCAGAAAGCATCAAATATTGAGTAGCTATAGTATAAACTCAGTCCTATCAACTATCAAAATTTTTAAGATTCATGCAAATTTTGTTTATTCAGTTTTACTATTACACAAGTGGCACCAGTTATTACAATGGGTTAGGAGCTTCCAAGTAAACTCCTTTCTTTCTACAACTTCAAAGATAAAACTCACCTTGGGCCAAATCTATATATAGATTTTGCAGCACTATGCATGTCTGCAAGTGATTCCAACAACACACCACCAAGCAAAGCAGAGGCCTCTTTCAGATTTGGGGTTACAATATCAGCCATAGGAAGTAGCTCGTCCCTATTATCACAAAATAAGAAGCTATCAATTTCCAGATGTGATTACTGATAGAAGTAATGAAAAGAGTGGGAATCAAAAAGGAGTTTGAAATATATTTTCCTGAGGTAAATCAGTATGGTAAAAGGCACATCCAGACTCCCAAAACTGAGAAGAATAATAAAAAGAAAACAATGGATGAATGTTGTGACAAGACATACAAAAGCTACCTAGGGGAAATGTCCATATGCCTAAACCTATAAAGCAGTAAAGGAAAACTGGTTTGGACTGTAACAGCAAAGCAGCTTCAAAGTGCAGTAATATGGAAAAAATGGAAAATGGTGGAATCGCAAATGAAATTGGATGCATGAGGTAAAATCATATCCATTTTCGTTACCAATGTGAATGAAAGCAGACATCAAATCATGACTATATCCAAACTACCAATGCACCTGGAATGCAGCAAGTAACGTCCAAAAGATGAAGTCAACCATATAAGTCAGATACCATCTTAAGAGAAAGAAAGGAGAATGGAGTTTCATGCTTATCATACCGAAAGCTAGCCAGAACAGAGGAACCAGCCAGTACATCTCCACTTGTAGAAACCATAACAGGATCAACAACTAAAGCTGTCTTGAAAATAAAAACAACAATGTCAGTCAAAATCCAGACAAATGGCACTCGAGTTTAAAAAACATACATATACATTATTCACTCATTGGTAATCCCGAATTACCTTGAACAGGAAACTCCTGCAGACTTCGACAAAGAACCTTGACTATGCCAGCCGAAGGTAGCATCCCAGTTTTCACCTAAAATTAGATCAGTATTGCGTACATCACATATCAACAGAACCAGTATTCACCATAATAGACCCCAATTCAAAAATTCAATCTGATCAGAAGAGAATAAATTAACGACAATAAAACTATGGAAAGACAATTACTCACGACATCAGGACGCATGTCCGAGAGCACAGACTTCAACTGCTCTGCCACAAATTCGTCAGGCACAACACTAACACCCTAACATCAGTCAACAAAAAACTACGATCAACAACTTCAATGACAAGCACCAACCAATGAACCAATACTGAACTACTCAGAATTGAAATTACAACAACGATTATTAAAACCCTCCATGCATGCTAGCTAAAAGCTCATGAAAGTTTGAAGCTTCCTGAATTTATCGCACAAAATGCAGTACCAAAAAGAAAAAAACCTGAACTCCGACAGTGTTCTGTGCAGTGACAGCGGTGATAACAGTAGAACAGTAAACTCCTCTAGCGGCGCAGGCTTTAAGGTCGGCTTGAATTCCAGCTCCGGCGCCGGAGTCGGAACCGGCGACGGTGAGAACATGCGGGACTCTGACCTTATCCTGTTCTTGCATTGCTGCCTTGACTTTCGAAAATTGATTGAAGTTATGAACTTTTACTGAAGTTAACCTTGATTTCAATAGGAAAAAATTCTGAAGATTTAAAATAATGAAAAAAAAAAAGAGTTAAATTTCACAGTAAGAGAATGTTTTTTAAAGGAAAAAAATTCAAAATTGGAATGCCTGGTGAGTGGAGAAGACGAGAGCACCATGGAAGCCCATGCTTGTTTTTAGTTGAAAATGACGACTTTGCCAGTTTACATTTACCGGGACTGGGGTTGGGGCTTGAGACTTGAGACTTGAGACTTGAGACGACAGAGTGAGGACTGAGCAGTGAAGCGGTAATTTTTGGTAGATCCACTGGTATTACAAACACCCCATATTATTTTATTTTAAATCAATACTCAATCTGAGGCGTAGATTTAGCTGAACGAATCTGCACCATGCAGACGGAACAACTGCAACATCGTTACTATACCAACCAGTGACCATTGACCAACATTCGGGCTAAGGAGCGTTTGGTTTGTTAAAAATAATATAAATGATAATAGTAGAGAATAATAATAAATTTTTTTACTATAATTATGTTGATTAATTAGTGTTGATAAATAATTATAATTAATAATTATAATGGTTAGTTTATGTTGTGTTTGTGTTTGTGTTTGTGAATTATTATAATTACTAATAATGGTGATTGGTTTTTCAAATTTTTATAATTGAAAATTAAGTTAATAATTACTAATTATGATATTTAATAATAGTAATGAGTTAATTATAAAATATTTTATATTAATTATTAATTAATTTTATATTAATTTATTTATTGTAAATTACTAATAATAAGTTAATTTATATTAATTATAATAATTAGTATTAATTAATTAGTTAGTATTAATTAATCATTCATTATAATATTAAACTAATTAATTATTAATTAAAATTATTATTGATTAAATTAATTATAATATTACATTACAATATTAAGTTAATTAATTATTAATTAAATTAATCTTAATTTATTTATGATAATAACAATAATAATAAATTTGAGATTAATTACTTTTATACTTCCTAATTTTTTAGGGGTATGAAATATACATTTAAATAGGTATATGAATTTACTATTTAGAAAACCATTTCTCTTAACCAAAGATCCCTATTTCATTTCATTCCTATAACCCCTTAACCAGACACCTCCTAACTCATAAAACGAATGGGACCATGCATTAGATATCAGAATGGTAGAAGCTTGTAAATTGCAGAAAAGAATAGCCATTTTCTAGCAACGAGGTTCTAAGAAAAAAAACATCAATCAATCACCCCTCACCATTTTCTTGAACACTTCTCAAACTAAAAATACAAGAAAATGGTTCATGTGTGGCATTTTTCAATTCAGCAATTGTCACTATTTATGGACTCGAATCTGGGTGATCTACCAGGATGAAGCTTGGGTGAAACTAAGTGGAGGTCCAAACTGACTGATGTTGAAGAATCAACGGATGAATTGTGGTTAAGAGTGAAATACCACTCGAACCCAGAGCTAGTTGGTTCTCCCCGAAATGCGTTGAGGCGCAGCAGTTGACTGGATGTCTAGGGATAAAGCATTGTTTCGGTGCGGGCCGCGAGAGCGGTACCAAATCGAGGCAAACTCTGAATACTAGATATTGCCTCAAAATAACAGGGGTCAAGGTCGACCAGTGAGACAATCCCGATTGATCTTAAAAGGGAATGACTGGAAAAAATAGCATGTCGGGTTAAGCGAGAGTGTTTCATTCTTTCTGGATCAGTACAAAACAAAAACCTTGTTGGAATTCTTGAAACAGAAGAAAATAAAGTTTGTTAAATGAATAAATGGAAAGGGTCCTACGGCTTCAATTAATTATAGATGGGGATAAGCTTCATCGTCAAGAGTGAAATAGCCTGGATCACTAGATAAGGCCCCTAAATAACCGCTCAGTGATAAAGGAGGTAGGGGTGTAGAGACAGTCAGGAGGTTTGCCTAAAAGCAGTCACCTTTGGAAGAGTACGTAATAACTCACTGATTGAGCGCTCTTGCATCGAATATGACCGGGGCTAAGCAATCTGCCGAAGATGTGGGATGTAAAAATACCACGGTAGGGGAGCGTTCTGCCTTAGAGAGAAGTCTCCGTGCAAGTAGTGTTGCACAAAGCGGAAGGGAGAATGTCGGCTTGAGTAACGCAAACATTGATGAAAAAGGAAAATGTTCGTACACATCTACTCTATTCAACCACTTTCATTCTTCTTGTTGCTGAATATCTCGTCCGTATATATCTTCTCTTTGTTTCCCGGGTCTTTAGTGAGTTATAGATAGAGTTCGAAAATGTCAAATCTTTGATGATTCCATCATCCACGATTGAGTTGCAAAAACTTTTGGATATATATCCTACATCTGAATCGAATTCTTTCTGGTTCAAGAATCTCTTTCTAGTTGATCTGGAACAATTACGAGATTCTCTAGAAGAAATACGGGGTTCTGCTTCTGGATGTTGAAAATCATTCGTCTGGTCTACCCCTGCAGGAATGGAGCTAAGTTTTGAGAATTCAAGAGAAGGTCAAGTATTGGGGACCGTGTACGACAGATTGATGAGAAGATGTCAAAGATTAAATGCTATTCATAATTTCTTTAAAAATTATTATTTTATGAGTTTCACCTTATTATCCTCCTTACAACCTATGACTCTTAGTAAAGGCATAAGGGAACGGTATTGAGCCGCGCGAGAGCGACAGTGCTAACGAGCAAGAAAAATAATGCGCTTTAGCGTAGTGTTTTTATTCCAGGGCATGTAGACTTTACTAATAACATAGAAAATGAGTTTTTTCATTCTGGGTAAGCATGTACTTAACCGTTTCCTGCTGCGAGGGTAAAGACAAGTAATATGTCTTGCCTCAAATTATGCATTTGCATTGATTTTCATTATTAATTAATATTTATATTAAAATATGTCAAGATTTTTGTACAAATTTTTTTTAAGAAAAAATATATTAAAGGAGAAATGAAAAAGTGTGTCGGGCATTTTTTTTTCTTTTTAAACAACGTGACAGAATAGTAGTTTTGTATGAGAATTTGAATTTTTTTATTTGAATATTTTTTTATTTTGTTTGAGAAAAAAGATTTTTCTTTTAATATAAATCAATTGAAACACAGCCAAAGGGGTGGAAGGTAGAATGTAGGGGCGATGGGTTACCAATAGGGAAAAATATAATTGTCTCATACCTACCTTTTAATTTTTTGATCGATTTAAGTGGCCGACTATGATTTATAGAGTTTTAATTTATAATAACTAAAAATAAAATTTATTATTTTAGAAGAATAATAAGAGTGAATTAATATACATATATTTTTAATATTTTTAAATCAGTATTTGTAAAAAGAAAAAGAAAAATAAGGAAAAAATATTATTTTATTTCTTATTATTCATGCCGATTTGAAAAAAAAAATATGTCACTTTATTCTTTTCTAATTTTTAATTATTTATGGCATAGTTTATTTAACATATATATATTATCTTCATATTTTGTTACGTCTATGATTATAAAAAAAAAATTTCCACTCTCTAAGTCATATTTCTATTCAAATTTAAAAAG
Organism: Gynochthodes officinalis; assembly: GCA_020080225.1. Taxonomy (NCBI): domain Eukaryota; kingdom Viridiplantae; phylum Streptophyta; class Magnoliopsida; order Gentianales; family Rubiaceae; genus Gynochthodes; species Gynochthodes officinalis. Next base: position 23,535,443 of record CM034616.1, read on the forward strand.
AAAACCACTATAATAAGTATGGTCGTTATTAAAAAATAAATAAATAAAAATTATATATTTAATAGTTATATTAGGTGTATTATAATTTATAATTAATAAAATTTTATATATATACACAATATATATTTTTTAAAGAACGAAGAAGTAGTTCTTAAAAGTTAAATACAAGTAGTTTTTATAAATTAAATTTCATTTTGTACTTTTATATTCATGAAAAATTATGATACAAGAGTTATTTGAAATATATTATGATAATAAATTATAAGAAAGAAGATTAAAAAAGGGGGCTAATTTTGAATTTATTTCCGAGATATGAAACATTTTATACGTGTGAAATTAATCCTCATAAAAAAAACAGAAAACCGCACCGACCCGATTGAGAACCCCGATTAATGGGCGGGTTGTCAATTCGAGCAGCCCTGAAATTGCGTTAAAATTATCCCGCCAATGCGCGGATTATTTGAACGAGTTTTCATTTCTCACAGTCAGAGTTACACCCGAATCTGCACTGGGCACTCATTCATCGATACACACAGAAGAGAAATCAATCGCAGATTTCACATTCCGGCGGCTTCTTCTCCAACAGCTCAAGATTTTCAATCGGAGACACTCGGTGATTAAACGGTAGAATCTGTTCTTAGGCTCGTTCATCTCTCCCGTTTTCATTTTAAAAATTAAAATTTATAAATATTTAAATTGGCGAAATATAATTTCCGCAATCGGCAATCGAACTTACTGCGTGCGTTCGGTTTGAATGATTCATAGTTCCACTACCGTGCTGCTGCACATTTTATCTTCACTGTTCTTAGGGTTACTACCGACTTTAGCACAAGCATTCGTTTAATTTAAAACAAGAGAAAGTATTCCTGTGAAATGGATTTCGCAGAGGTTTGATTTCGAAGTTACGGAGAATCAGTTCAATTTGTCCATTTATGTGAATTGAGCTTTACCGGAAGTTCAGTTGTTTAAAGATTTTAAATTATGGTATTTAGTTTCGCTAATTAGTTGACAAATGGTTATTAAACGACATAATGAGATATACCTATCATAGCTGTGTATGGGTTCTTACTACTAAACCGCCACTGTCTCGTTCGTGATAATTTTGATTAATTTATATTTTGCTTTTCATGAGTTTTCCATGGCAGAAGCTGTGTTCGATTGAATTTAGCCTTTATGTTTTAGTTTTATGTTATTTCAAATATTAAATTCTATAGACAATATGGTTTGCTGCAAATTGTAGGAGGAGTACTATTTATTACTTATATACTGTTAATGTTCCCATTCTGGATTAGCCTGTTTGGTCAGTTATTCATTTATTCCATAACAGAATAGCTTTGGTTTCCTACCTTTGTTTCTAGCAGAGCACATTTTACATCTATATGTGGTTCATGTTCAATTGTTCTACTGCTGAAATGGATGCACCTTTCGGGGATTGTGCATTGTTCTGGTTTCAAGCAAGAAGATGCCTGTAAAATGTAGGTGAATATTTTAGCCAATGACAATGAACATCACAACGAGGCAAGACAATACAAACTTAATTTTCTTTCTTCTTTTTTCTTTCATGGTCAAGCAAACATAATTTTTTCTCATTGTTTTCATTTTGTTGTGATTTATAGGGTAAACTATTCAGCTGAAGGCTCTAAGATCGAGAACAGATTACCTGCAAATAATTGGTCTCAACATGCCAAAGTTCATAACAATTTTGCAAGCCAAGAAAAATTCTTGAATTCAAACTTCCTTTTCTCCCTTTCCACACAAAAACCTCAGGTTGACAAAGCGATTGTTGCAAGGTACTTTGTTAGTCAAACATACATAGCTCCACGATTTGTCAAGTTTCTTTTGGTTTTCTCTTGCTCTATTGGACAATCTAAACCTTTTTTTTTTTTGTTGTACAAAATTATGGAGGAGTTAGACATTGAAATTACATTGAAATTTGAATTTACGGCATATATAGAGGATTCAGCAACCACATTACTATTGTTGAAAACTGCATATCTACATTTTCTTCCTTTCTGCTGGAATTTACTCTGTTGATTAATGTTGTTTAAAGATTTTGAGAAGAAGAATCTATTGTTGTTACATAAACTAACTCAATATGTAATCGAGCTACTTATTTTGTAGACTATTCTTGTTTATTTAGCATTCTAATTTCAATTCTGTTAGCTATCAAATTGGATATTTCTATTAACCTTCAATAGCCTTAAGCGTCACCTTACTTTTTCTATTGATTTTCATAGGTCAATGGAATTTAAGTTTCATAATGAAAGTATGCAAAGCCAGCAACTTGAAAAGGTAATTTGCTCTTTGGCATCGCTCATGAGGACTCATGATCTTATAATGTAGTTCCTTTATTTACTTGTTTAGCTAATTAATGCCTTATTTGTTGAATTAATCTAAAAGGCCAATCAGATTTACTGCAGACTCTTTCCTGCAACTGCCTAATATACTTATCCTGAAGAGGATGTCAACTTGTTATTTCTTCTTACATTTGCACGCTCTTCCATCTTTACTCCTGCCTCTAAACCTGTTTGTCATATATCAAGAAATCTGATATACGTTCTCATAATGCAACCAGCTGGATGAGCTAGTAATATTTTGGCACACTTCGCAAAGAAAAAAAAAATTGAAGGTTGCTGACCTTCATTATGTGTATCAGTGTCTCAAATAGAAGCTTTAGTTAAAAACTTATTTTCAGTCCTGCATTTGTTTTATCTTTTATAGAAATCCGCCACACAATACAACTATTGCATTTTCTTGGGTTTTAACATGCTGGCAGGTTTGGGAAGTTCTTTCAAGGCTTGAGTTTTCTTCGAAGAATTATTTAAAGCCTGGAAAGAGTCAACCACTAGCTAAATGTGTTAGTGCTTCTGCATCTCAAGATTTTGGACAAACTATTCAGCAGTCCATGTCTGGCTTTAGAAGCTCAGTCCAAGATAAGGTAGAAAAACACCAAATCTTCGGTGAATGTAGTACCAGAGGTAATGACTACAAGGGAAATCCTTTTGCTTCATCTGCAAATGGTGTAGCTGAAGCCAGGAAGGTGATGAATAGGCACACTGAAATGCACACACCAGTCAGCTGTAACTCTAACCCACAGGCTGTAAAAGGAGCACCTAGCAATCATGCAGTGGGAATCAATGATATGGGAACATCTGGAAAGACGTATCAAGATGACATCGAAGATGATAACATACTAGAGGTATCCCACTGTCCCTGTTTAATATTCTATGAACAAAACCTGTGCCACATTTTTCCTTGCTTAGATCTTCCTACTTTGATGGGTCAGCATCAGCATCAACAACACCTTTATCCCAAACTAGTTGGGGTTGGCGAAATCATCCCACTTTGATGGATGATATTCAAAAAACAATGAGTCATTCCTGTTTTGTTTTCTTTCATCCCCAAAACTTTTGGGTTATCCAATATTATTATTTCAAAATAAATGTAATTTGATTAGGGATTTTTACCATTTTTCAATACTCTGTTTTAGAATATTGATGTAGACCAAATAGTCATGGAACACTACCAGTCAAGTTGTACGCCTCAACCATCAGTTGCAAGACTCCCCTCAGTCAATTCAGTTGTAAATAAAGAAATCTTTGTGGGGTCTGAGGAGGCAAGCTTGCCAGCTGAGTTGGTCACAAAGTGTAGTCATGGGTTTCAGGTATGCTGCTGCATGACCTTTGTTTTCCTTGAAATATTTGGAATCAGTGGAAGTATTTATGATGGACTTCATTGTTGATACAGTTAGGACTTTGTCCCGAAGCTTCAATTCATTTGCAAGAGCTGAAGGATATGCTAATTGGAATATCTAATGACCTTCTTGACAATATTATGAACTTGAACTCCGATCAGATAGAGAAGCTTCGCCAAGAAAGGTTTGATCATCTCCTCTTTTCAAATTTCTGTTCATCCAGTCCGCTAAATTTAGATTAAAGATTTAAAAGAACATGATGCATATGTGAGCAAGAACCAGTAACTAGTGTTGCTAACTTGTTGAACGCTCAGTTAGTTCATGATATTCCGTGCTCTGTCTATGTTCTTCCTTTAGTAACCTGTAGAAAATGTTGAGGAAAATGTTTTTTGCCTGTCGGATGTCAGGATGCAGCTGAATACACAAATTCAACAACTAGAAAAACATCTTCGTAATGCATCAGTTAATGATGAACGACAAACATCGCATTTTTATGCATCCACAGCAACTCCTTCAGCTTTTCTGTATGAAACTCCTTCAGCAATTCCAATCAAGATTACTCCTGCTAGGCTTGAGACTGAATTTTACATGGTCAGTGAGCAAAATGGTTCTTATAGATGGGATTCATCATCTGTGGGATTATCTTCCCTAGGCATGTATGGAGCTTCTGCAGCTCCTTTGGAAAGAGAACCATATGTCCCCAAGTATGTTGAGGTCACTTATATTGAAGGTTCAAATGATAAAAAATGGAGTAGCCGTGATTTTCTGTGGACAAAGAAACTAGAGGTGTGCATACAAATATAATTTTGCTTCTATAATTTGAGATATTTAATTTGTTACATTGACATGTCTATGTGATCTCCATAGGCACACAACAAAAGGGTATTTGGCAACCACTCTTTTCGTCCCAATCAAAGAGAAGTTATAAATGCCACTATGAGTGGGCATGACACCTTCGTCTTGATGCCTACCGGAGGAGGGAAAAGTTTGACATATCAGGTGCAAGAATTTTATCATTTTTGTTTTTATCAATTCTCTCTTATCCTGTTGTGTGATAAAATGAAACTAGAAGGTGACACTAATAGTACTGGCTTAGCTAACTTATGCCATAACGAAATTGGTTCATCCATTTTATTTTTGCCCAACTCTTGGTGTCACTGAGATGGGTGTTGAAACTAAAGGGTTCTCCTTCTTATAATTTATACACCTGTTAGTTATTTAAACTGATGCAGGTTGGCACTAATCTTTTTTCTTTAGTATACTTAGGTTAAACTCTACCTACGGATGTTTTCTTGGGAAGAGTAATGTTGTGCTAAGTGATTAAGTTATTTCTGTAGTTGCATTAATTGGCATGGGGTTCTTAAGAAAGGAAATTCATTCCTGGAATTCGGATGTGTAATTTTGTGCGTGTCTTGTGTTCTTCTCATTTGAGTAGTTTCAACTATCATTTTCTTTGGGCAGTAGAAACAACCAACGATTGCATACGCATTTTATTTGCTCTGAGATTTTCTAGCATTGTTGTTAGAGTGCTTGTCATTGTGAATTTACAGCATTTTCTAGCATTGTTCTTTGAGTGCTTGTCGTTGTGAATGTACAGCATTTTGGAGACTATTGTCATTATGGACAAGAGAACAGGACTTTTAACTCTGACTTGACATGGAATTTAATTTCTTGGCAGCTCCCTGCTCTTGTATGCCCTGGCATAACTTTGGTTATTTCCCCTCTTGTTTCACTCATCCAAGATCAAATAATGCACCTACTTCAAGTACGTCTGACAAGTCTTTGTTTCTTTTCTGTTTATGTGCTAAGGCATCCTGCCTAGTATCTTCACTTCTGTCTCTTGTTTAGGCAAACATACCTGCTGCTTATCTAAGTGCCAGCATGGAGTGGTCTGAGCAGCAGGATATTCTGAGGGAGCTTAATACAGATTACTGTAAACACAAGCTGCTATATGTCACCCCAGAGAAAGTTGCAAAGTATGTGGTTGTATGACTTGTATCTCTCTTTCACCTAATATACTTCTTTGGAAATTTTCACTTTGAAGTTGTGGAAAAAACTGGAAACTGTTTTAAGTATCAGATAAGCTGTTCAATACGTCGAGTGTTTATAAGAATTGGATACGTGGTCAAAGCATTCTTATGAGGTACTTGTCTTCCTGGAACCTTGTTACTGGACCAGCAACTTATTTTTTTGTGAATAACTTCATGTTCCTGTAAGCCAGTACATTATTTGAAATGAAGTTTGTGGAGAAATCAGGAAGTTGGTTTATTAACCATTTCAAACTATTCGACACACTAGAGCCTTTTTTTTCCGTGTGAATGTAGATAACATCTATCTTCATTCTTCAGGAATTTATAGTTTAATCCATCACACTTGTTATGTTGTTAGTTTTACCTTGATACCAGCATAATCAAGTGGCTTACATTTCCCTTGTTACTCCAATGACTTGACATTTCTTCTGAAACAACATCTTATGCATATTGATGGTGCATCCCTAAGGTTTAAATGTGCCTTGACGTCTTATGACTTCAAGGAATATTTTACACAAGCTGGAGCCAAGTTGAGGCTATCTATTCCTATTTTACCTCTTGGAAGCTTGAGATCAGGCTTTGTTGAATGCTAGTTTTAGACATTTCTGGGAGATCCAATTTAGTTTGTGGTGAGGTGTGAAATAATGCTGTTCAAGTGAATATCATACATTAGACGATTGCAGATTCCTATATTGCGATTGCTATGCTATTGGCCAACTTTTTTAAAGCATATTTTTGACCAAAACTTTAGCTACCTGTTAATGTTCTTGAGTGGAATTGGTTTGCCTTATGCTTTGGATTTGGAAATTTAATGGATAGTCTTTAAAAGTGGTGCTTAATATCCTGATGCAATTAATATTTAAGTGCAGAAGTGACGTGCTTCTCAGACACCTGGATAGTCTACATGCTCGTGGGTTACTTGCTAGGATTGTTATTGATGAAGCTCATTGTGTAAGCCAATGGGGACATGATTTTAGGCCAGACTATCAGGTTTGCTTCTGTAATGTTTTCAATTCTATTGCAGTATTTAAGACTCTTTTAGTTAATTCTTGACTTTGGGACACTATACACATTCAGGGTCTTGGTATCTTGAAACAGAAGTTTCCAAGCGTTCCTGTTCTGGCCCTGACTGCTACTGCCACAATTAGTGTCAAAGAAGACGTTGTCCAGGCTCTGGGTCTTGTTAACTGCATTGTTTTTAAGCAAAGTTTTAACCGCCCAAACTTACGGTGAGTGTTCAATTATAGTACACTATTTGTGAAGACATAGTGGTGAGTCTCATTATGCCTATACTGCAGATACTCTGTTATCTCCAAGACAAAGAAGTGTGTGGATGATATTGACAACTTCATAAAAGAAAATCATTTTGATGAATGTGGAATTATATATTGTCTTTCAAGAATGGATTGTGAGAAAGTTGCTGAAAAGTTGCAGGTTAATCTCTTTCTTAATTCTTTTTAAATATATTGTGCAATTTTATTTCAATGCTTGTATACTTTATCATTTTCTTTTCCAGTTATAAGTGCTCATGGTTGTTGAGAATGCATAAATTGATATAAAGAGGAATATTTCCTGAGGGTGAAATACAGAATTATGAGGTGTTAAATATATATGTTTAACCAGTTTATTTAGTAAGCAGGTCTCTATTGCCCAACTCTATTATACTGCTCACAATTTGGTTGTATACTTCTCACATTTACATGTACCATGATTATCTTACAAATCATTTGAAAAAAAATATGCAACTGTGAAGAAGGTTTTGGTATGAGCGAAGCAAATTTCAGTATAATAAGTGGAAATTTTGGTTAAACCATTGCTAAATGATCCCTGGAAGACGCCCTCCCCCTTGAATTATTCTTTTCTGATTTTTTGATTAGGTGAATATGTGGTCAGGAATGCGGGCATAAAGCAGCTTTCTACCATGGTAGCATGGATCCTGCACAGCGTACGGTGGTACAGAGACAATGGAGCAAGGATGAAATTAATATTATTTGTGCAACTGTTGCTTTTGGGATGGGTATGATTGGGTACTGGCATGCATTTCTTTTAGGCTGATAAGTACGTAAACTAACCAGAGGTGTTGCAGGAATTAACAAGCCAGATGTTCGCTTTGTTATTCATCACTCGCTTCCAAAGTCTATTGAAGGTTATCATCAGGTCAGATGGGAAGTCTAATATTCTCCTGTATTTTCTTACAAAGTTAATTAGCTGATGACAACTAAAAACATGGGGGTTGATATCTGATTGATAGGACTTTGACTATTTTCATGTTTTAGGAATGTGGTCGTGCTGGTAGAGATGGCCAGCCTTCATCTTGTATCTTGTACTACAGTTACAGTGACTATGTGAGTTTCTATAATTAGTTTACAATTGTATGTTCTCATTTTGCTGTGTTTTTTTTTTTTTTTTTTTTTGGTGTTTTGTATTCAGATTATGATTCTGCATCAGGCCTTCAGCATTTTTATGTGATGTTAAATTTTCCTCTATATATTTTGTTGTCACTCATTTTTATTGCTCTTCTTCTTTCTCTGAAGATTCGAGTAAAGCACATGATTAGTCAAGGAGCTGTCGACCAGAATTCCTGGGTATCAGGATGTGGTCGTCCAACTGCGAAATCCTCAGGGAGGATTTTGGAAACAAATACTGAAAATCTTTTGAGGATGGTAATGGATAGTCCTTCCCTCATTATGTTACTTGTATGCTCTGGATAATTTAGTTCCCAACCAAACTGTTTTCAGGTCTCGTACTGTGAAAATGATGTGGATTGCCGGCGTCTCCTACAGCTTATTCATTTTGGAGAGAAATTTGATTCTGTCAATTGCCAAAAGACATGTGACAATTGTACCAGGACTCAAACGTGTATCGAGAAAGATGTCACGAATATTGCAAAGCAATTGGTTAGAACTATTAATTTTTTGTGGCTTACATTCCCAATTAGAGATTGAACTACTCTTTTCCTTTTCTCAGTTTATTGCTTTTACTCTTTTGACTAAACTGTTATTACACGTGCTAAGCAGGTTGAATTGGTGAAGATGACAGGACAGCAGTTTGCATCAGCTCATATCTTGGAAGTCTACAGGGGTTCCTTGAACCAATTTGTATGTCCTAAATATCAGATCGTGCTCAATTCTTTTTCTCCTCGTTTGCTGATTTTATTATGAGATGGCCATGGAAAATTGTAGGTGAAGAAACATAGACATGAAAACCTGAGCCTGCATGGAGCTGGAAAAAAACTCCCCAAGGGTGAAGCATCCCGTGTGCTGCGTTATCTTGTGATTGAGGATATTCTTATGGAGGACATTAAAAAAAGTGATGTTTATGGATCTATATCTTCTGTGTTAAAGGTAAGTCTTGCACTGACATATTTGATAATTGCCTTATTAGGGAGATAGGTTGAACTAGGTGAAATCTTGATCTAATTTACCTATGAGCTTAAAAGAACTGAAGTTGCTTTTTCCATCTTTATCTTCAGGTAAATGAGTCTAAGGCACACAATCTTTTGTTCAACGGTCAGACAATTAAATTAAGGTTTGTCTGCTTTTCCCACTCTGTGTTCGAAGTGATCTGATTTAATTATTGTAGAAGCCATTCCGCCTTAAATTTATAGCAACATGTTAAAGTGGGAATTCACCATCCCATGACAGTCTGCAGAAATTCTCAGCTTTCCTACGTTAAATTTATTGCGAAAGTTGCCATTAGAATTAACAATTTTCCTATCCGGATATGCTTTATTTGATTTGCATGCAAATCATAATTTCTTTGGAATAGCTGTACGTAAATGACTGAAACTTTGTTCTTTGTTAACTGACAAACTTAGCAGCAGCTTTGCACTTTTAGTATGCTTAAAGATTCAGGCATATCTAAATGGGATTGGCAACTATATTTTGACTTCTTACTTCTGGTTTGCCTTTTGTATGACATTGCTCTTTGTTGCAGATTCCCCTCCAGTAAACCATCTAAAGTGGGTCAATCTGAACCAACTCCAGCAAAAGGCTCACTGATATCAGGAAAGCAAAGTTCTCCAGAAATGATCTCTCCTGGCCAACCTCAGACGGAAGTTGACTTGGTCTGTTATCGGTGTCCATATCACGAGTTTTTTCATCTCTGTGAACTACTCCAGTAGTCCTTTTGACTTTATTTTAATCTTGTGCGCATGCAGAACCTTGCAGCCAAGCTGTATTCTTCCCTGCGAATGCTTCGAACTACTCTTGTTAAGGAAGCTGGGGAGGGTGTCATGGCCTATCATATATTCGGGTATGCTTCCTGGGACCTTTTTAGCTTCAAAAACTAGACAGTATCATCTCTTTATTTTTGGATCTTTTTTTTGTTGTCAGAAACGCAACTTTACAGCAGATCAGTAAGAAGATTCCTAGATCAAAAGATGAACTCCTGGAGATAAATGGAATCGGCAAGTAAGTTCACATGTTGGTTAATGCATGAAGTCTTATTTATTTAGCAGATATCTTCACTAACATTTTCAATTAATAAAGGGCCAAAGTAAGCAAATATGGAGACAGGGTATTGGAAACCATTGAGGCTACCATCAGGGAATACTACAAGTTAGACAAATCCAGTGGCAGCAGTAGTAACGACAGTGCTGATTCAATGAAAAGACGAAGAGAAACTGTCAATGTGCAACATGGGAATTATAAAGATGAAGACTTAACAGAAAGCACTGGTGGTTCTAAGAAAAGGGTTCTGAAAAAGAAGGACGTTAACATTGCCATTGAAGCTGTAAATAATGGAGATCCAGTATCTTGCAGTGATAGTCTGTTCGATGATGACCTGGATTTTGATGACTCAAACTATTGTGTCCGATCCAATGGTGTTGTTTCGAATAATGGGGGAAGAGTACTGCCTTCATGGTCATCACCAGGGACTAAGGTTTCTGCATAGTTCCTAAGCTTCCTTGTACTGTACATATTATAACCTTAGAACCATTTAAGTTATGTGATTACACCCTAATTCTCAAACTTCTGGGGAGCAAATTGAGTGGGAATAGGTGTTCAGTATAAATGTTTGTGCTTCCAGAACTGTGATGAAAATTTACTATTTTTCTGAGGAGAATAGGGAGTTGATAGGAGGATAATTGGTAGAATCCTTATTTTTGGTTTGTCTGTAGAAATTAATTTGTGGTTTGTATTGATATGTGATTTTAATGATTATTAATGAATTGTTGTTATAATATTTTGTTTTTTCAGGTTAACAATTCGATAATATTGATATCCGGATGAGGGGAAATTATTGTCATTTCTTGGTGCTGCCGTCCGCAGCGGAAGGCCGTTGGGCCGCACACTTCATCTCCTGTTCAGGTGAACACGTGGATGTGGTGATCAGCTCGGCAAATTGGGTCGTTTGCGCATATTTATAAAAGTCAGAAACGCATGAAAGTGAAGCGCCAAATTGACACATAATTTAGGGTGACTCAGACTAAAACGATGGAGTCAATATTTTCTTCGTCTCTTCGAGATCAAAAACATGAACACGAGTCACGATCATATAATCTGAGGTTACTTTCACTAAATTGATTCGGTCAATTGTTTCCTTGAAAATGAAGAACACGAGCATGAGTTCGTAGAGTTGTGAAATTGTGATGCCCAATCAAAAAACTAAAAAAATTGTGTAGAAAGTGAATTATAATTTTTTAATCTCATAATTATTATTTTTAAATGTATAAATTGTATTTTAAAATACAATTTATATAAATTTTGTTTCGGTCCGCTGTTTTTAGTCAACTTAAATTCACTTCTATTACTAGTCATAGATAAAAGATGGGGTTTGCAATGAATAATAAGTCACATTTAGTTATATATTAGAATCTAATACTTTGATCACTATTTATAACTATAAGTGAGCTTACAGAGTTAACAATTTTTCTGAAATACATCACATTCCAAACATACCTTAATAATTAATAAAAATTTATATCTAAATTAACGTGTACTATTTTTTTGTGTTTTTTACTATGAGAGTACCGGTGTTGATGGAGTTATCCAATTTTGTCATTTACATGAAAAAGTCAACCACAAAAATGTTACCAAAAGAAACCAAATCTGAATATGAATAAAGTGGACCCCATCCCATTAGAACCTCTGTCCCCACTCTGCTTGAATTGAAATGATCATCCATTTCCTTCCCCTTCTTTTTGTTCTTGTGCAGCATATTTTTCTTTCTTTTCTTTTTTTTAAAAAAATATAATTTCGATCCCCATAGATTTCAAAAAGTTTTCATTTCAGCACTCAAAACCAGAAAATTATAAGAATCGATGAAGTTTCTGTTCCGCCTTGGTTTTAGAAATGGTCGAAACCCTAGGCATATCATCAACGGGAGAGAGGACCACGCCGGAGTAGGAGGAGGAGGAGGAGGAGGAGAAGGAGGACGGGGAATTGCGCAGCTGTTAGATGAGGTAGAGGACGATGACTTCAGAACGGCGGCGACTTCGAGTGAGTGGAAAATCGAAGACGATGATGAGAATGAAATTTCGAGTGGTGGAGAGAGGTACGCGGACGCGGCATCTTCTTCGACTGCGTCTTCGTCGTCGTCGTTTTCTGGAGACAGAATAAGAGTAGTTGAGGATGATGTGAATTCGACGTCGTTAGAAAATGAGGCGGATTCTGCGTCGTCTGCGATGGTGGTAGCGAGTGTGACGGCGACGGACGGGAAGAGGAACACGGATAGTCCCCCGACTGATGATTGCTGTCCTATTTGCTTCGGTGCCTTTGTCGTTCCCTGTAGAGCTCCCTGTGGTCATTGGTATTGCGGTAAGCATTAGTAGTGTACTGAGCTTCTAAAACCCTGGTCTTTGATGTGGTGGTTGATGAAGTAATTAATTAACTGTGATACAGATTGAGCAATAGTTTTAATGTAATAAGAAAAATTTTAATTGTTTGTTCAGTAGGATTTTGTTTATTCCTAGAATTATGTGATATCATAGTTGCTGCTGAATTTTTTGGGGATAAAATGAGAAAATCACACTGACTTCGTTGTTGCTCAAGGTATGTGAGCTTCTGTTGCTCGTTCTCAAATTGCTTTGTTAGCGAACCTTAAGAAGAATTGATGTCATGTGCTCATTTTAACTTGTGAATGTGAGAATTTTGTTTGGGAAAAGGGATCCTAGTATTTTGGCTTGCTGATGGGAATCTAGCATTGGCTCAGTAACAACTGAGTTTGGAGAAATGTTGAGACCTGTACATGGATAAGGAGCTATGGTTTCTTGTTAACCTGAAATTTTTTTTATTTGTTACTATATTTTGAAGAAACTAGGAGTCTAGGATTCATTTCTCATTATGTTGTTCACTTTTTCATTATTGTTAGGATATATTGGAAGCTATTTCTAAATCAGGAAACACCCTGTCTAGTATATGAAAATCAAGGATGATCATTGCCATCTTTTATGCATGTTTGTTATACGAAAAGAAGAAATATGATAATGAACAGAACTCATAGCTGTTTTATGTAATTTCTTTTCTGCACGTTGGTTTTGGCATATGCATTGCTCCAACCCCCAACACTCAGAATGATGGGGCGCTTGGTTGATGACTGCGATATGGATATTTTGATTTTGTATTTTCTTTTGTTCATCTCTGAGCTTCTGGAATTCTTCCTTTCTAGGAGGTTGCATTTTGCAATATTGGAACTATGGTGCAGCACTTCAGCCTTGCAATTGCCCAATGTGCTCACGCAAGATTACTAGTTTGACACCTGAAGCTTCATTAATCCTGCGGCAGGAAGTTGAAGTTACTGACATTTTGAGAAATGTCCAGAAGTATAATCGTCTTTATTTAGGAGGACTATACGGGTTCATTCTGGTGAGTGTGCACATACCCTTCATAATGCTTAGATGTTCAGGAAGGCCTTTAAATGAGGCTTTTTGGTAACTGACGCAACTCAACCAACTTTTCTTAAATTTTCCACTACCTGTTATTTCGTTTCATTTTGTCCCCCTACTGTTATCTATGGTTTTTTTTTTTTTTTCAAAGTTTAGATATGTAAGATGATAGATTTAAAAGCAGCACATTTTTATAATTTGACCTGCATCAAAGCTAGGGGTGTACCATGTCAATTACTTTAGTGTTATTGTTGGTCATAAACGGTATATTGTTGTGAACTTTGGTCAACATTAGAGTAATTAATTGGCACCTGCATTCCCATATTTCTCGTGCACTATTTTTCATGATGCGATCAGTGTATCACTGTTGCTTTCGTGAGTTTTATATCCTTTTATGTAAATGTTTCTCTCTTTTGCAGAGGGTGCTTGAGTCGCCGCTATACATCAGGAGAATGTTTCAGGATATGATAAATCCTGATAGGCCTGGGGCTCATCTCAATAAACTGCGAATTATTGCAGTTAAGTTTATCTGAACTTTTCGAGGATTGTATGGATATGTGGATCAAGTGACATGCTTGGATGTGTATATGATTTCTAAATGTTGAAAGAGTTCTAATTTTTAACCCTTTATATTATGATTGGTTTGGAAGTTTATATTTCTTTTGATTCTCACATTTTAGACCAATAACACTGGCAGAAGAATGTCTACTACTGTGGACTATTATTCGAAGTTGAAGATTTCTTTTCCACAAAATACCCTTTAGGAGTCTAATTGCAAATGATGCAGATCAATTTAATGCGGTCATTAGTTATCCTTCGAAAAAACCAAGCATGTCCTGCTTGGAGTTTGCAGATCAACATTTGTGAATTTTTCATCTTATTTCTGTTTTATGTAAATATGTTCCCTTAACCACTTTCATTATAAGGTCAATACCTAGAATGGCATCCTGATATTTATCAGACATTTGAGGTGCAGATCTAATTTTCCTTATTTCTTGGCAGATAGTTATGGGTCTCCTTTACACAATCAGCCCTTTTGATTTCCTGCGTATAGGTAATGAACTGTTGTACTTGTGATACTAGCAACTTGAGACAATATGATTCTAACTGGTGTTATGATGTTGCAACAAATTCTGACACTTTGACTAAGTTTTTGAATCTTTCTGGAATGTAAAAATTGTTATATCTACAAACTGGCATATAATAAAAACACACACCGAGAAACAGACATGCATCTGCTGCATATATGTAGACATGCTTTTTACGGTTGAATTTGATCTGGGGTCTTTATCCTTGGTCTGTCATGTGCTGAAGAATATTTAAATGTGCCGTATCAGTTTCAGGAGGGTGCTGTATCAGTTTCAAGTGCTATACAAAATATTAGGTGGCCCTGTTTCATTTCTTGCTGCTTTCTGCAGGTCGACAGAATGTAATTGATGTTTTTGACTACTCTGCTATGGCACTCTCTTTCATCTTATATTTGGTTGGACTTTATCTCCGGAGAAGACGCTTCCACCGTGTTAGGGAGATGGCTGCTATCCAACATTGATGTGATTGCAATTACTATTGCATCATGATATGTGTGTGTGGTATTATTTAACGACATTTAGTGACTTTGCCCTCTGATTGTCATTATTATATGTTTGCTGTTTATGTATATTCTGCAGATATGTGAGCTTATTTTGTTGGATATTTGATTAACAGGTTTAGGGGGTTCTGTTGTTTGAATCGCGGATTTGTGCTGTTTGTTTGCTCTGGTGAGGGAGATTTCCTTTGATCTCATTTCTGCAATGCGGAGATTATGAATGTCCTCAAAGATGATACTGGATGTTAACAATCTAGCTTCCTGCTGATACTGAGTTGTGCAAGTTACCAGGAGGTTCTTCACGCGTCCTGGCTAATTGTTTTGGCACACATTTCTCATATGCCTCGTGAATATATTGTACAGGCTGCATAGTCCTTTCCTCTTCTTCCGTTTCATGTTAAAATAAAAGTTTTTTTTTGGGTGGTCGGGAATTTATTTTGTACGAGGAATATTTGTTTGTAAATTTCCTTTTTGGCCCTGGTTAGAAATTCTGGTGGCTGAAGTTGAGTGGTGGGTAAGTGATGGAGGTCACTAGGGTGGAATATTGTTCACTTTGTACAGCATGTGTATGTAAAAATAGTGGAGTGTAGCTTATCGAGGGTTTAAAGAATTATATATCATGTGTATAATACATTAAAACCTTTTTTTAAATTTTTGTGATTTTCATCTGTTTCTCAGTAGAATTGCTGCTTTTAGAAACTCCCTGATATTTTTTCTTGTAGAGACAATTTATCTTTCTATATGACACTAAATTCCGCGGAAATGCGTTTGCATATAATAAATGATCCGTTTAGCATAAGTGTGTGCTTGGCTATTTAAAGTTCAGCTGCAAATTAGAAAGTATCCATTTTCCCTCGGAAAAACACGCACGAGGAAACTTCATAATGGAGTCAAACAGTACAGTAATCTGCGCTGCATCAATGATTACTGGACTGACATAAAAAAGGTTGATACAATATTTGCTGAAATAATTGTACCCCATCAATGATTACTAGACTGACAATCAAACTACAGTACACAGACATCCTGATCATTTGCCGTGAGAATCTCCCCTTTCCGGCTGACCCCACCTTCTACAAGTGGTTCTTCCCTTTATTTGCTTACTAACATTTTTCCTATACCATACATGCACAAATCTCCACAACATTTCCTGTATCCGACATTGAAAGTCGAGTTATACAGAATACTTTGAGCCTCTAGAATTATTATTATGTACAAGATGACACCAATAAGCAATTATTTATTCCACTTTACATGTTATCTACCAAACGTGCATACCATGCTCCATGGACATCAACTGACACGGTAGCGACTACCACCAGTACGGATGCAGCACTTACTAACTCATCAACAAGGCAAGCTGCTCCTACCTGCCGCAACGCAGTCTCTGCTAATTCTCTTCCGTGTCTGCCTGAACCACCAAGAACCACCCCTCTAGCAGCTAAATAGATTGCGCGGGATATCCGACTAAAAATTGTATCCCCAGCTTGCAGGCTTTTGATCAACATCCGAGCCATCATATCCTTCATTGATTGGAGATTCGACTTATCAACAGAATTATCAACATTATTTACAACTTGGCTCAGTAACTCGGTAATATCCGAGATGCCAGCCTCGTCAACCGTGTCCAGCAGATCAGAAAGTTGCTTCGCATAGCACAAGACAATGTTTTCAGTATCTCCATGGTTGGTTACAATCCTCTCACTAAGGAGAGTCTGCCGCAAGACTAGAATGCTGAAATTTAAACAAAAATACATATCAAATTTCAAAATTGAATACAGGAAGAGTGACGAGTCGGATTATAATCTCTTGCAACTACTACTACTACTACTACAGAAAAATTACTAATAGAAAGCACATGAACTTTACCTTGTAGCAATTACTGTAATCTTCTGAATGCGTGCCTGTACTGTCCTCAACCGAAGGAAGTTGAGCTTCAGGGTTTCTGGTAAGCTTTCTTTAGTAACACCAGATATCTCACTCGCCAACTTCAGCAACCCAAGCCTCACTATCAAATCAACCTTCTCCCCCTTGCAGGCTTGGTGTTGTAAATCTAAAAAGAGAGGACAAAAAAAACCAGAGCAAAGAAGATCACATTAGCCAGAAGCGCCCATGGCAAATTCAGTACATGGGGAAAAACAAATAAACAAACAAACAGATATGGAAGAAGCATCAACCTGAAGAACTGGCAGCAGAGGAAGAAACTAAAGAATCTGGACTTCCGCTCCTGCCAACTGGAAAGTATCCCCCAGTTTTAAGTGTGGTCGCAGGAAGTAACCTTTCAGATGTAGTTCCATATTTTCCAGCCAACTCTGACAATGTATTACTGTGATCGACCCACTCCTGATCCTTGCATTCTCTTATAGACAAGAGCCACTGCCTTGTCAGGGGTAAGGCAGTCAGGGAATCATCAGGAGCCCCATAATGCTTGGTGAAAGCTTTCCTCAGAAAAGCCAGACCAGCAGGACCCTTGAGTAATGGTTGAAGAAGTTGAATGCGTGCTTTGCTGACCTCTTGCTTCAGTATCTGTGATGAGAATTAATTATATATCAGGCATAGACTTGCTCAAAGCTTATAAATAAGATACATGAAGAAACAGATTAACTGTACCCTAGTAGATTATATGAAAAGACAACCGCAGACGATACTTATCCTTGAACGCTCTAGTTTCACTATTTTTTTTATTATTATTCCAGTAGCCAAGGGATACTAACCTGTATCTGTTCCAACACAAAGCGCAAACCCTTAACTAAGGCAATGGTCCGTGACTGTTTTGATGCATCATTTTCCTGACAAATCTCAGCTAGCTCTTCCAAAAAATTCTGATGAGCTGCCTTTAGTTCATCAGTGTTAGCCGGAGCTGAAAGCTTCTGCAATTTGACTAGTGCAAATCCAAGAATCTTTCCAAGATAATCCATGTCCAAATTTCCCGAACTCAGTACCTACGAGATCAAATTAAAAAAATATTAAATCATACTGATAATCAAAATCTGTATTTGTCCGCACAAAAAAAATAAATAAATAAAAGAAACCTAAACAAAGTTCACTAATGAGAAAAAAGCAATTGAGTACCTGAGAAAGAATCTCAATGTCAATGGCTTCAAAAATCTCTTGTTTCCAGCTCTCAGGGGCCATTGAAGCAATTTCATCTCTCACCTCCCTCATTAGTTCAAGGATACGGCCAAAATTTGGTTCATTCTGTTCCACTGATTCAATTATACCATCCCAGAAAGCTTTCCTCATTGTCTCTTTCACTTTTTCCTGAGAAGCAAAAATATTCTGCAAAAATCAATATCTTAACCAGCTACACTTAGCTACAATCTGTTGTTAGTCTAGCAGCTTTTGAATAAAAAAATTCACGCTTATGCCTTTACTAACCTTTGTGCTGCTCTCATTTTTATCTCCAAAGTTAATGCCTTCGTCAAGCACAAGTTGCTCTCCATGAACACTTTCATTGACTATCAACTCATTTTCCAAATCCATCCACACCTCAGAAGAGTTAGTCTGAGGCCCAGCACCACTAATACTAGCTTCATCTCTGAATAATCTTCTTGCTACATGGTTTGGCCTCTGAGCATTCTCAATCAAACTCTTGCTTTTTCCTGAGGAATCAAGACCAGAATGGGAAGTTGGGATACTGGCGGAAATAGGAGAAGTAATCTGTGCAACTGGTGAACCCACAGGACTCCCTTTTTCCAGTGCCTGGAAGTATTTTTTCCTTGTATCAGAAATTGCAGCCTCCATTCGTGCAATGCCAGCATCTCCACTCAGATGATGCACCTTCTCTCTCAAAAGTTTCTGATCTTCAATGACCTACATCATATGAGAAAATAATTCAATTCACTGGAGGAAATTTAACAAACCAATCGAAAAATAAAATATGAATACTGTCTCTCAGAAACACACAACTGTCAGGAAAGTCATTTATTTAATAAAAACATAAAATGGAAATGGACATTTACGGCCAACTCTGTGCTAGTGTGTTTAATCCTCATACACCATTTTTGAAGGTTTATCAAAGAAGGAAAAGAATAACAAACCTGTCTCTGAATAGCCTTCATATCATGAGTAAGAGAACCACTATAACCATCAGGTGTCAACTTGCATGTCTGAATCATAGAAAGTTCAAGATGGCAAGCAGCCCTCACCAAATCCCCCTCCAAAGACTGAGCATCCTTAACTTTCCACAGAACAAAATTATTCAAGTACGAACACCATGCTGAATCAAAAGCTGCAAGCTGAGACCTAAAGTTTGCTAAGATGGGACCAGACTCGTTAGATATCTGAACAGGTCCATCTAATACAATCTTAGTTAACAACTCAAACTCCCGCACAAAGACTTCAGCAGACTGTGCCAGAGCAATCTCCCGCTCTCCCTGGCCACTAAAAACTGAAGTTGGATGCCCAAGTATCATGTAGGCACAAAGCACAACTCTGACTTGGTACCTTGATAATTTGACAGGAGTTTTGGGTGATTGTTTCATGGAGACTGGCTTCCTTGCCTCCCTATGGCCCATAGATTTCCTCGGGGTAGCCCTCCTTTTTGGGGATGCTACTCTCTTGAGAAGGTGATCAATGTCATCCCAAGTGGAAGAGCTAAGAGTGGGAGCATAAGTCCTTCCTAATACAAACCGACACTCAAGCCGGTCAAGCAATGCTTTTGTTGTCTGAAGAGTAGACCCTGATTCAATCATCAGGGCAAACTGCTCAAAAGGCTTTGATGTCACAGAGGTCTTATTTATGTTTAGTGCATGGTAAGATTTCACGAGCTGTAGGGTTGTTTTCCTTAGCTTCTGAAACTGTCTCCAGTACCTGGAGAAAGCAATTGAATTTCAGTCACATTAACAACACAATAGTCTATTAACCATCTGAAACCACATTTCTTGGCATATTTAGTCCTTCTTCATAGTTAACTAGATGAACACATTGAAGCAAGTTAATTTGTGCTACATATACCTTGCCAATTTTGTAGAAAGCATATCTGCCTCCTCTTGGAATTTGTTCCAACTACCACGAACAGAGTTCTGCCCCTTTCCTCTCTGCATCAAATATTCTGCTCTCTGTCTCTTTGCCTATTCATTAACCCAAATCATAAAGTGAGCTAAAGCCGAATATTCAAAGATAGGTTTGTAAAAAATAAGACAAATACAATTCATTAGTGTTATTTAGCTCCAAATTATGTCAATACCCTTTGGAGTCGGTCTTCCAACTTGTTTTGCATGTCTTGCCTTTCAATCTCACGCTGACGAGTGATGTGCTTGGCTACCTTTCGCACCTGAAGTATTCTTGCACGTGCCCTTTTTTTCTCAGCTTCCAGCAAACCTAGTCGTTTCTTTTCAGCAGCAGCACGTTTTTGGTAGATGGCAGCACGAATTCGTTCCTTATACTTGCTCTCTCGAGCCATCCTTCGTAACAATGATTGAGATGTCCTCTCCTTCAATGATGCCCTCCTCTGACTGTATGCCTTAAGGATGAGCATTCTATTAGCCTCTGCCTTCTGAACCCGCGATTCAACCTTGGTGCTCAACTCAGCCCTTTCCCTCCTAAAGCGCATTTCTACCCCAGTTTTAGCAGCTTGCCGCAGCTCATCCATCTTAGCAAGACGCATCTGAGCCTTTGCTAAAATGCCCAACCTATTAATCCAAAACAAACAATTAATCAGTGGGAAACAACTCGTTGCTTCAATCCAGATTTTGATTTGTCCTGCTAGGTGCATGTGATAATATTATTGGCTTTTATGTCAACCAAAAGTTTATGCAATCTGTGCATTTCAATTTCTTAACAACTTCCCAGTGACTCCTAAATTGGAAACATAAGGCATTCACGATAGTCATTTTCTTAACATTTAGTCATAAGACAGAAAAGGACGGGTGCAATGAGGGTGGGGGTAATAGAAAGCATGGGTAAACATTTCATTGATAACAAAGATTTGAGATAGACTACGCGGATAAGACAGAGAAAAAGACAGCATATGTAAAACACAAAGGTGGGGCAAATATGTAAAACTACATTCGAAAAGGGAACTACCCAACAAGTTTTAAATTCACAGCGAGGGACGGAGGTTGCTACCCAACAAGTTTTAAATTCACAGCGAGGGACGGAGGTTGCAGTTAAAGTAAAACATAAAAGCCCAGAAGGTATAACATGGTAAAAAAGCCAACAAATAAAATATGATAGCACCAACAGGTCCTTTATGGCCTACAAGAATTCGTCAAGAGTGGCAAAGTATTCTCCCCATAGGGCCAAGACAATAATAATGACTTTCACATGGCTAACCTGTTGAATTTCGAGTACCAAACAAACCAAATTTTTTTGACAAAAGTGCCTTATGATAGCAGCATACGGTTGTAGACAGTAATTTAACAAAACCGTTAACCAAATACGCCAAAAGACACAAGCGTGCATAATAACATAGGATTCCACTTAAGCAGCAAAGTCAAGCGGGGAAAAAAGATCAACCTTTTCTTTTCAGCAGCTTGAAGCTTAGCCTCCAGCCGCTGTCCGCGGTCCTCCTCGTTTGACGAGGACTGTGAGGGGCTTCTTGGCTTCGGTCTAGCCTTGCTTGATAAATGCTCATAAAATTTCTGTAATTCAGGAAGAGAAATAAATTAAGAATCTTTGATTAAAATCAATAAAAAATAAATAAAGATCTCAACAAGAAACCATCGCCTAGGCCTAGTAAACATATAATCAAGTTGCCAACTTTAAATGCAGAAATGGTAAAGAAAATCAATAAACAAAAGCCAAAATTTCCAAAACTTGATTTTTAAGGCCGGAAAATATGTTTACCTTCCAAATAAAAAATAATAATTGTCAGAAAAAGGGAAGGGAAAAAAGTGAAAGTTAGTGAAATTAAGTTCTTATTGTACTATTAAGTAGTAATTACAACAGAGCCAAAAAGAAAAAAAAAAAAAGTTCAAAAGAAATTCTAAAGAGAAGAATCACCCACTCCTTACCTAACACACAGATAACGCCTTTCCTTCAACACAAAGGAATAAAAAAATTTCAAACTTCATAGTTGATATGAAAATTGAATAGTCAAAATGTTTTAATTCCAACTTTATAGAAGGGAAAAAAATAATAATTTCCAAAAAAATTGTTCTTCCGCAACGCAAGAGTAGAGGAAATTAATTTATTACGAAAGAAGTAAGAGGCGGTGGGTCCGGAGCAGGACCTGCCGACGAATATGAGCGTGTTGAAGCTTAGCCTCAATTTCTTCAACAGTAGCAGGCGAAGAGGTTTTCATCTCCGACAGCCTCCGGAGAAGCCTCTTCGGCGGCGAACACGACATCATCACGGCTCCATCACTGACCGGAATTTCCAGCGCTATCCCCGTAGCCGGAGGACTTCCTCTCTCCGGCGATTCCATCACACCACAACTCTTATTACTGCTAGTATTATTATTTATCAACAACACCACCAAAAATCCTCAAACAAAAAAAAAAACTCGCAATTTTCAATCAATCAACGAAGAATAATCACTGATTATTACAACCAAAAAAATAATAATAATACTTCAACTGTACAATCAACCTATATATGCACACACAAAAACAAAGACAAAAACGTCGCGACGATTGAAGGAGGATTTGAATTCGATTTGAAGAGTCCTATTTGCAAGAGGAGAAGATTAAAATTAAAACAAAAAAAGGAAAAAAATAAAAAAGAGAGATTTTTGGTTTCGTGGAATTGGGGGGAGAAAAGGAGGCGTTTTTATTGATTTCATTAATGGGAAGGCGTATTTATTTTAAACGGGAAAGCGTGTTGGGAATGTGTTGTGGGCGCACGTGGGAATGAAGCGTGTGGGAGTGGTGTGAAATGTAATTTGCTTATCCATAAAGCATGCTGCCACGTCGTCGTATTCGCATGTAGAACGGTAGAACCCACCCCAACGGTACTCTTTTACTCTTTTACTCCTTTTTTGGTTTGGTTTGGTTTCTTCTTCTTCAACAGTTCAATTTGTATTTCTGTATTTGAGCGGCTTTACTGTTTATTTTACTTTTACTTCACTTTTTCGGCTTTACCTTACATCTTTTTCTTTTTTGCCTCTAGGAATACAACAATACATTAAATAACATGAGCCAGGGCTGTTCAAGTGAAGAAGAAGAAAAACCAAAAAAAAATAAATAAATAAAAATAAAATTTGTCTGATAAATATTGGACTTGATTCGTTACGCGAGTCGTAATTTAAAATTGATTCGTATAATTTGTATCGGATTAGTTTCAAATAACTGTTAAATAATATATAGATTGAATATGTGATTTAGTTTTAGCTAAAAAAATTTAGTCATGTTATAATTTATCTTATCTAGTTTGATTCGAAATTTGTGAAGTTGTCGAATCAATTTTCTAACTATTGTGGTTTTAGGGATAAAAATGAATCGTCTTAACATAAGCATAAACCAATTTTTAAATGTATGTTTTTTTAAGTAATAATAATTATAATTAAAAAAGTAACGATTAGAAGTTATTTAAATACATTAAAACATGCTTAAAAAAAATATGTAAGGAAGTGTCACACAAAATTCTGCGTGATGAATGAAATATTGATTTATTAGATAAATTATTTAAATATCATGTGATAATTCCTACTTTGGTTCTCTTACAAAAAATTTATGGTCAAAATTCATAACGAGCGTAATAATTCATTTTTTCCTCTCGATAATTAATTTGTTCCAAACTCTAGATAAAGAAAACTCATTTAAGTTTATTTGTTAATATTAATTCGTGAACTCGTGCAACATGAAAAACTCATTCCCTAACATATACAGAAATAATAATAAATGACTTGTTTTTCTTCTTTCCGTTTAATAGTTCAATAAGGTAGCATAAAAACCAAAAAAGGAAATCATGTAAAACATGAAAAACGAGTGGTATAAATCCAATAGTGACAACTACTGAATACTACGTTTGTCCTGAAAAACAAGTTAAATTTCTTTTTATTCTTTTGAATTTTTTTGGGACACTTTTAAACAAAAAAATTTATATTATTATTACTAATAAATTCTATGTATGAGAGTCATAAATAAAAAAATAAATATAAAAATGTAAATTTATGTATTTAATAATATATTTCTTCGAATGGATGACACGTTTTTTGTTATTGAATAATTGTTGAGGATAAAATCAAGAATGATGCATAAAGACATTTAAAATTTTTTGAAGTTGTTACTTTGGTCTGAAGTGGAATAAAATAATAAAGAAAGTTAAAATGACTTTTTAATTTGCCGATTAAATATACGTTAGATTCCATAGTGGTTGAATAGTTTGAAATATGGACGCACTTTCACGCATGGGTGCCCTTCCCACTTACATTTTTTAAGTAATGGAATTTTTTCAGTCACTTTGATTGTGTCCAATCTTCAAATGATGTGACCGATTAAAACTCTGGTTTCCTTTTTCTTCATTGAGATTTTTCTTTTTTTTTTCTTTTTGGTTCAAAGTCCACAGAAATTAAGAATGCCAACAAACCATGAATATTTATTGATATTCAAATCATTAGAATTTTGGTGGAGCTGGTCCTTCTTCAATAAATAGACACTATCGACAATAATAATAATAAAATGTTAACAACTATCGACCACGTTTATATAATTTTTTTTTTGGGTATATTTGGAGGTATCCCTACACTACTAATTATAATTTAGGGATTATGACTAATTCTTAAGATCATTAGGCATCGCCTCAAGACCTCTACCAGTCATCAAATAGAGGATTTACTCCCTAGACGTCACTTATTTTTTTGGTTTTTAATCTATAGAGATTAGTTGAATTAAACCCTGTGACACGTTTATATAAATATTAAGTACTAATATTTATACTAATCATTAAGTAAAAATATTTTTGAAAAATAATTAAAGTTCCCAAACAAAAAACTAGCAATTGTAAGAATAAAATAAAAGATTATAACAAAAACTAAATTTTCAATTAAATAAACATCAAGTATATGTATTACATTTCATAATGTATTTGTATACCTTTTAAAATAGAAATTATAAGATAAAATTTAATTTAAAAATAATCTTAAGTTAAGTTGCATATGAATTATATTTTAAAATATAATATTATATTTTCTAATAACGATTTTCCACATCTACAAAATAATTATTAAAGTAACGATGTTTAAAAAATTGTAAAAATATTTTTTGAAAATCGTGAAATCAAAGTATAAATGGATAACGCTTTTGGAATGCGATCCATAGAAGCTTATCTTGAATCCTTATCCAATTTGTCCGACTAATGCGTTGGGCTGCCTGAGCCCGGGGGAGCCAAATCCATCCCTCAGCCATCGCCTTGCCACGGATTCACATTAAAAACAAGTCGCGACTCGCAAGGGCGAGACAGTCAATTTGGATCGGTCGGAGCATTCCCGCTTTGGCTCTCTCCCGATGGACGCACCCAATACCAAAACAGGCGCAAAAATAAAAGAGTATACGTCCACGAGTACAGGGATCCACGATACTCGCCTCGAGATGAGGATTACCTACATTTCCCTATGGTTTTTTTCTTTGAAATTATAGAATTTTATTAAATTATTAATGATAAAAGATGTATAAGATTTAGTCAAAAAAGACTAAAGGATCTTCATGGTTTTACAGTAGATAACTGATCCATTAAGGAAAATGCACCAGAAGATAAGAGAAATAAAAAGATTGTGTAAAAGAATTAATATAATTAGTGCACAGATCACATCAATTGCAATCCAGACACCTATACAAATTAATTGATTGCCATCTACTAAAGAATCATAAAAATGCATGAAACTAAGCAAAACTGAACTGTAACCCGAGCGTCGAGCCGCGTCCCAAACGGTTGCTCCATGTCTTGTATGATTTTACCGCATACATTGAATAGTTCGGAAACCAAAGTACTACTGCATACGTTGAATAGCTCTGCATTCAAATTAGAAACAAATGACCCCACAGTGGGGGAAAAAATCTCACATTAGAGGAACAAGGCCTCTCAGTAGAGGGCACCCAAAAAAAAAAAAAATTTCGTTGCGGCATTCGCGCTGAAATCGCACCGCAATTTGTCCGCACTGATGCGCACGAATTGCCAAGCTTTTTTGCCAAAAATCGCACCGTGCGAAGGTGCCAAAAAACACCGCATCTAGTTCAAAAATCGCAACTGTTGGCTTTTTCCCATGGTTGAAAAGCCAACAGTTATAAGTTGTTTCGATTTATTATTGAGCGTTTTTGCCAATTTTTGTGATTGCTTTTATAAGTTTTTTGGATTTTATTATAATTTTTTCTCTTTGTAGGTTTTCTTTTCGTAAATTCTGTTACAACTAATTTCACAAAAATTAATCAGCCTTTTTAGCTTGTATATTTTATAATTTCAATAATATTTTGATTATTTTGAAAAAAAAATCAAAAAATCAACAGTATTGCCACGTTTTACTGTTAGAGCAGAACACGTATTTAACCACGTGTCGAAAAAATACAACGAGAGGGGTAATGGGGGCTGGAATTTCAACCATGTAATAATAGTGATGTTAACATAACCAAAAAAAAAACAAAAGGTCTGAAACTGAATATTTGTGGGCCCACATTGGATTCCCAAAAGCGAAATGCTATTTTGGGTGAACGGAGGAGGCGGTGGCTGTGGACTATGGCGGCTCAAGTTTCTTGAAAGTGTACGTGGCCTTGTTTGCGGATCACATCCATGCTTTGCCGCCCAACCGGAAATGGACTCTTGTGAACGGGATGGTGATCACAAATCAAACAATTTCGATAATTATAATAGTATATTTTTTGTGAGTTTTAAAAAAAATATATTATTAATTATTCGTGCTCAATAACGTCATTAGATATTTTTGAAACAGACTCTGATCGGTGATAATTAATCTCATATTTTAATGGTAGAAACTCATAATTTGATACTCATGTAGTTATAAAATATAAAAATGTCATTAGATATTTTTGAAACAAGCTCTATTTGATCGGTAAGAATTAATCCCATAATTGAATGGTGAAAACTCATAATTTGGTACTCATGTAGTTGTAAAATATAAAAAGTGTGTAACGAAGAATACCCCGTCATTAGGGGAAAAAAAAAAAAACCGTCTAATCTCAACAACTTATAGAGCTCGTACATATGCGTGGGTGGTTTTTATTTTGGAGTCATCTGCCCATGTGAGCTTGACAACCTTTCGGTCACATTTCGTCTAGGTGGTTCACATTTGGGCCAAATTTGTGGGGCTATTGCTCACGTTTTAAATACTAACTTTCTTCAAGAAAATTCTGTGGGACAGTGTTTGGAAATATACTTTTGTATTTTTTTGATATAAAAATTATGAGAATGTTCAATAAAAATGAGTAAAAGAGAAAATGGAATGAAATTACAAGAATCATGTACTAAAAAATGAGTAAAAAACTTTTTTTTTTAAATTGTTATTCCTAATTCAAAAGATTTCCATTAAAAGAAATTCGTACAAAAAGATATAAAATTTTAAACATATATTTATAATGACCGTATGGTTCAATAGAAATAGGAATGACAAATATATGGTCATTGTGAATTAGGTTACTGAAGGGTCATGATTTAATCTAATTAATATAATACGGTTTATATTTGAATTGGGACAAATTTTGATTGAGTTGGACCAATCGATCCAACAAGATAAAATTATAATTTTTAAAAAGTTAAATAATGATCTAACGGGTTAAAATTATATTTTTCATAAAAGTTAAGTAATAACTTAATAGGTTAAAATTATAATTTTTAAAAATTCAAGTGATTATTGGTTAGTCACCCGTGATTGAATCACTGTCAGCCGATCAGATTCTGACTAAATTTCGATAACTTATAACAAAATAGTAAGTACCACGTTTGAAAAATAAATGCTTTTATAAGATAACTATTATTAACAAAATAGTGCTAAAACAAAATAAAAAGAATGAGCCTAATTAAGTTCTAAGTTATAGCTGCGTCGATAATTAAGAAGCAGGAAATCTGAAGATCAACTTAGGACGATGGAGTTGAGGAACATAAAAATCCTCAACGGGAACAAGAAAACCCCTTTGGAGGAATCCTTTTGGATCGAGTGCGATAAGCTCCAATGTTTCTCTTCCCCGATGTGTTCCTTTAGCAAAGGCTTCGTTGGACTTGGTGAAAGAACGAGGGAAACATTTTCAAATTTTTACGTTTTTTAAAATAGTTTTTTATTTTATAGTTATTATTTTAAAAAATATGAAAATATTTTTTAAAATATTATTCATACAAACTCTTAATCATTTATAATAAAATTTACATATATAAGAATAGATTGAATAGATTAAAGGGTAAACTTTTTTTAACAATTTGTAATAAAAATTATATTTAAAAGTATATAAGCCATTGTTATATATAAAACATTATTTATTTCCGAAATTGTTTTCACCTAAAAATACAAAGCCCCGATTCCTGCACAAATTAATGGGCACGCGGCACGCCTTTTTTAGTTGGTGCTTTGTGAATGTGGGTTCATTATAATTATGCAAAGTGTGATGAGTCTGGCTCCAACTGGAAATTTCTTAGGCCGAATTTGTAAGTCTTTTGTCCCAAAAAAATCACTCTAACGCTCGAGTCAACACTATAGGAAAATATGTATTTAAAAAAGGTTCAAATAATCAAAAAGTCATCAATCATACTTGATTGAGAGAGGCATTTATACTTGTATGACTTATGGTATCCTGAATAATAATCACGAGTCATGACAACAGAATACGATATTCTATTAACGGTCGCATTCGTGTTATCTAAGTTTAGTTCTTAATTTGATTGTGTTTATGTATCACAGTAATATCTTCCTTATGTATTACGTAACTTGTTAAATCCCTGACACGTACTAGTACTATAAGTCAATCTTGAAACCACACGTTTGCCATGTCCTCATTGATCATTTAATAATGAATAATAAATATTATTTACCCCTATCTAAATGATAATGCAAGATTCCTTCCTATAAGTAATGTAAACTTTTCAAAGTAGTAAGTGCATGGCTTGATTTTGTTGTATAAATGTTTCTTTGAGATTACATAATTGATCGAATACGTAGTTCATCAATAGTGCCACTCCACGTTTAATACCATTCCCTTCGAACAAGCAAAGGGAGTATCAAATTGGGTGATTGCTTATGCACTTCAAATTGGGGGTCTAATACGCAAAGTAAATTTCATCAGTTTTTTTCTTTAAAAAAAAAAAGAAAAAGAAATCATCAGTTTGGAATTCTCTCTCAGACCCTCTATGTACGCATTAAGAGTTCATCATCACTCCAACTCCAATGGGTGTGGAACAAATTAAATTAAGCTTTGGGTTAGACATCTTATATATATTTGGAAAGTTTGCAATATCTTAGAACAAGTTACCTTTTTTTTTTTGTTTTTTTTAATTGATTAGGTTGACAAAGTTGTCATGATGAGATGTACTCAGTGTACCAAATTTACCACTTAATTAACATTGTCATACTCACTTTAAATTTTTTTGTTATAATTATTGTGTACTAATCATATTTCATTGATAAAATGATATAGTTTTATTAACATTAATGTTTACGCATCTTACGTTATTAATATAAAATTTGACATAAAATGCATAAATTTTAATATTAATAAAACTACATCATTTTATTAATGGGGCATCGTTATTATATAATTGGTTGGGACAGAAAATTTCAAATATTATTGTACCACAATTTACGAATAAATATTTTTTAAAAGGATCGTTTTTGAGTCCATAGCCCTTAAGCGTGTCATCACTCCCAACTGTAGTTGGACTAAAAGCCCAATCCAGTCGAAATTTACACTTTTTAGGTTGTATACAGACAACCAACTAATTCCAAAGAAGAAGTTATAACCCAATATATTTTACCCCATTATTCGGTCAAAAGAAGCCCAAAACAATCGTGGACCTGGACCGAGGTGCACCAAACAACCACCCCCACTCGATTCCTCCCTATTTGGGTCGTTCTTCGGGGGAATCAAAATCAACCTCGTTAGCAAACTCGTCCAGGTTCATTCCATCCCAGAATCTAAACCCGCCTTGGCCTTTTCCCACGCATTTGTATTTTTACCCCCAACCCTCTCTTTTTCCCTGCGTTATTTCTGTACCCCTTTTAAACGCACGACAAATATCAAACGATAATCATTATTTTAGGGCCTTTTCAATTTCATTTTTATATAATTTAATGGCAGCGGCCTTATCTTCATCATCGCCATCGTCAAAATCTGCTCACCGATCCTGTTCCTGTCGCTGTTTCCGTTGTTGTGTTTGTCGCTGTCGCTGTTTGTGCTGCTGTAAGTTTTAATTTCTGCTTTCGGAACCTCTGGGTTTGATTTTTTTTTTTTTTTGAAAATTGTAATTATTGGGTTCGTGCATCGGAATTGTTAGTTCGGAGAATCGTGTAGTCTATGAAGGTGGATTGAATTATGGATTTATCACAGTCGCAGTCGAGTAATTTAGCACTAGGGTTACTCTCGCACTCGCACGCCTCGTCGCCGGCTCCTCCACTGGCCCCGAGTAGTCAACGGGCCCAAATCGTCGATGATTCGATTTCGTTTCGGATCGATTCGAGTTTCCGTGATCCTTCGCATCCCTTGCCGTCGATTCCTCTGCAGTTGATGGATCCCCAGACTGAGAATCACGGAGAGGAGAGTGGGAATGATGGGAAAGAGAGTGAGGACGAAGAGAAAGTAGAGGAGTTTCGCATTTTAGGGCATTCAATGTGTTTTAAGCGGAAGCGTGACTGCGATTCACTTTCTTCTTGTTCGTCCAAGAGTTTTAGGCTTTCCAAAGACCTTGAATCGCGGAGGAATTCTGTGAAGTCGTGGGGGAATCAGTGTTTAAGAGTAGCTGATCCTGATGTGTTTGAGATTATGGAGAAGGAAAAGCAGAGGCAGTATAAAGGGATTGAATTGATTGCGTCTGAGAATTTTGTGTGCAAAGCGGTAATGGAAGCTTTAGGGAGTCACTTGACTAATAAATACTCAGAGGGAATGCCAGGGGCGAGGTATTACGGTGGGAATCAGTATATTGATGAGATTGAAACACTTTGTTGTGAGCGAGCTTTGGTTGCTTTTGGACTCGATTCAGAAAACTGGGGTGTAAATGTGCAGCCTTATTCCTGTACTTCTGCAAATTTTGCTGTTTATACAGGCTTGCTGTTACCCGGTGATAGGATAATGGGGTTGGATACGCCATCAGGTGGGAATACAAGTCACGGGTACTATTTACCAAATGGGAGGAAAGTATCAGGGGCTTCAATATTTTTCGAGAGTTTGGCTTATAAAGTGAACCCACAAACTGGATATGTAGATTTTGATAAGCTAGAAGAGAGGGCACTTGATTTTCGACCCAAGATACTCATTTGTGGCGGGAGTTCCTATCCAAGGGAGTGGGATTATGCAAGGTTTAGGCAGATTGCAGATAGATGCGGAGCTGTTTTGTTGTGTGATATGGCTCAGATTAGTGGTCTAATTGCTGCAAAGGTGAGTCTTTATTTTGAGTTTATTTTTTAGCTTCTATGCGTTTCATGCTAGTCTATCTTCTTTAGATAGTAGATGATATGTATTATAACTGTAAGCAAGTATTGTCTTCTGCGGTTTCCTGTTACAACATTTGTTCCATTTATGAGTAGATTTATTCCATTTAACGAGTTTTTGCCATAAATTTTATGGTAAAAGCCTTGTTCGCTTTATCTAGCTTTACTGTTTCTTATGGTTTTTGCTGGATTAGTTTAAACTTGGAGGAGTTTCTATCCTAGAAAATTACCCAAGCCATTAGTTGTCATTGCATTTAAAGGGGGTTGGAAGTTATGTTTTTCATGCGTATTATTCAGGTAAACGTGTTATCAATGGTTTGAATTAAGGAAGTTGGAGTGACTAATGCAAAAGCAGATTTCAGAAAACTGATATGCTCTGAAGTATTTTCCTTTTAGAAGGGTTCCAGATGGTGTTAATAGAATTTGAGTTTTGAATGGGTTTCCATCCTATTACTAGATTGCATGTGCAAGTCTTTTGGGCAGTTATTGCATTATATGATAAATCGATACACTTAGTGATAATATTTGGCTTCTGGACCAGAAGTATTGCAAATTTTAGCAAACTTGCATTGGACTTTTGGCTGTACACCATAACTAGCTTAATTCTTTGTTTGGGCTACATGGCTTTGGCAGAACTGTAGTTAAGGAATGATTCCAGTTGGTGTGTTCTATTTTGTAGATTTTACTAATGCCATTTATGGTTGATTTCCTACAGGAATGTGTAAGCCCCTTTGATTATTGTGATATTGTTACCTCTACAACACACAAAAGTCTTCGGGGCCCAAGAGGAGGTATAATATTCTACAGGAAGGGTTCAAAACCAAGGAAAAGAGGCATGCTATTGAATCAAGGCGATGGAAGTGACAGGTATGATTTTGAGGAGAAGATAAACTTTGCTGTTTTCCCAGCGTTGCAAGGTGGACCACACAACAATCATATTGCTGCTCTTGCAATAGCATTGAAGCAAGTGGCTACTCCGGAGTACAAGGCATATATGCAACAAGTGAAGAAAAATGCTCAGGCTTTAGCATCTGCTTTGTTGAGAAGGAACTGTAGACTGGTGACTGGGGGTACTGACAATCATCTGTTGCTGTGGGATCTAAGGCCTCTTGGATTGACAGGTATAATTGCTTTGCTTTAAAATTTGCTGTTATTTATTTATTTTTTTAAAAATAATGTTGGTAGGATTTTTTTTTTAACCTCTGTTTGATGTTATCCATCTGTTTTAGAGAGGTCTACCTGAAGTTTATGATTTCAAGATGATCTTTGATAAAGTTTTGTATTAATTGATGTTACGTATATCTCTACTAGACAATTGCAGAAAGATGTATGGAGTTCAATTGTTAACTCTTGGTTATTCTGGAGGAGTGGTATCACTGAAGTTGAGATTAGGATTTGATGTTTTTTAAAAGCATAGTAGCATATAACAGGGCATCATTCAGGTACCAAATGCGCCTGCACATTTCCCTGCAAGAACTTTCTCATCTTTGGTTCTATGTTGTTTTCAGTTCTTGCATGTAGGTTGGAATCTCTCTTCTATTTTTTTCCTCCCTTTCATAAAAAGTTGGAACTGTACGTGTGCTTGTTGCATGTTGGTGGTCTTTTGAAATTGTCTGTGCAATGAAGAAGCTGCCTGTAGGGTTGGATTCTAGTCTGGATTAGACAAAACTGTCTTCTTCAAGCTTTTGAAATGTGTGCACTCTTGTCTCTTGTCTATTATGTAGAATTTTCCCCTTTTTTTATGGTTGTTTTGATAACGCAGCGTGCAGGTATCACTTCTACTTTTGATTTCCAACAAAGGGGAAAATTTATCTTTCTTTGTATTCCTGTTTTGTAGGTAAGATCTTTGAGAAGGTGTGTGAGTTGTGCCGCATGACTTTGAATAAAGTTACTGTCTTTGATGATAATGGAACCATCACACCTGGAGGTGTAAGGATTGGTAAGTAAAAAATTCATGTAGCATGACACCTCATAATTTGCAAATTAGTGCGACTTCTGACCATTGAACATGAATATGGATTTGATATTGGATTGTAGGTACTCCTGCCATGACTTCAAGAGGCTGCCTGGAGGCTGATTTTGAGACAATAGCTGAGTTCCTTCTCAAAGCTGCACAGATTGGTAGCTCAGTGCAGAGAGAACATTGTAAGAAGCCCAAGGCGTTTCTGAATGGTCTGGAGAACAACAAAGATATTGTTGAGCTCCGATCTCGTGTAGAAAGTTTTGCATCACAATTTGAGATGCCAGGTTTTGATATTTAAATTGACCAGTGAAATTGTACATCTAAAAGAAGGTTGCACTTCAGCGCAGCATTTTTGTTGATCTCCTTGTTGAATTCATTTTTGGAAAATGTTTTACCGCTCTCCTTTATGCTTGATGTTTACGGAACATATTCAGATGCTCAAATGTAGAAGAACCAGATGAATAGTTGATTGATAGAATTGTGATGACGCTACAGCGAGGTTGTGATGTTTCTATATTATGCAACTTAAACTCTGAAGTGTATGGTAGTAGTGTACACTATAATCTTGAAATCTAGTGCACTCTAGCTTGTACCGGAATTGGGTTAAAAAAAGCAGTATGATCTTAATCTTTTCCTAGTGATTATGAATTTGGGAAGAAATGTTGATAAGTAATTGACCCCGGTTGCAGTTGGAGTTCTTGTCCACAGGGGAGGTAGTGAATCTTACATCAGAAAATTTGTCAATAAATTGTTTCCGCATTAGAGTCCGGTCCATACCCCTCTATTTGAGTTGTAATTTGGGCTGATCTGCATTGTTGCCCGGTCTACAAATGGTTTAAGAATCACGGCCCGGTCATTACACTTTTGTTTTGAGGATCGGGTATTGTCTAAGGCCAGGCTTAGATTAGCTCATTAGCCTCTTTGTGGCCCACCTAAGATGGCGCGGACTGCGGTTAATCTCAAAAAATATTAATAAATTAGAGAATTCAATTACGCGATTCCTAGAATTCTATAGCATCATTAAAAGCAGGGGGACAATTTATTATAATTCATATACATGTAGGAAGGTAAAAGGAAAAAAAAATTATATAATTAATTTATCATACTAAAAATAAGAATAATATATATATATATATATTCATAAAAGAGAATCAATTATTATTATTAAAATAAACAAAAGAAAAAAGAAAAGAAAAGAAAAGAAAAGAAAAGAAAAGAGGTGGAATAAAAAATGGAGAAGAGATTGGAATGAGGTAGACTCGATTCCTGACTCTCCATGAAAAGGCCTTTATTATTGATTCATGCTTTGAAGACAATGAAGCCTTCTCTTCTCACTGATTGAGGGAATAATACATAAAATCATATATTAATAATGATACTTATGCTTAAAGAAAAAAAAAATCTTCATTGTATTCTTTACATAATTAAAATTTATGTGTCGTTCAAACTAAGTTTGGCTGAGATAACTCATCCTACGTTGATCAATATCATTATTCATAATATTAGTTGTGTGTTTGATATGGCCATCATTCTTTTGCCCCCAAATTAATGATTGTTTCCTTGCACTCCTTTCTATTCACAATTTACCACCTCCAATTGCCATTTATTTACTCTTTTTTCCCAAACATTTTTTTTTATAATATATATGGTAACTTTTAGTTGAATGACCAAAGGTTATTATTATTACTATTAAATATTATGGCTGAGTTTTTCTCAAAACCATCGCTAATTCTGGTCAATTTTGAACACAGATGAAATTCATTTATTCATATATCAGATTTCTAAAGATCACAATTCATATTTTTAATAGTGTATCAATAGTGTTTCATTTCATCAAAACGATATTGCTTTATTAAAATTTTTAGCAAAACTAATCGTTTTGGAGAAATAAGACATCATTCCTTCACTGGTACTGGTCATGGAACAGATAACCCTTCTTGATGTCTAGGCATGCATTAACGAAAATATAACAAGAACAGATGTTCAAACTTCAAAGGCATTAGTGTTTACACTTTACATGTATTATCAATGGAGGAAAAAGGGGAAATCTTGGTAAAATATAGTAAAATTTACGTAGCCGCATGGTCTAGCAGCTCTAGCTACACTCTAGCTGGTGGAAAACAACGAATTTTAATGAGTAAAATGATTAGTTTCTGGCAAACAAATCATAATTTCCAACAGTTGAAAGCGACAAGTCGTGTTGCATGCTGGATGGAAGTGAAAAGAGACCATAATAACACCAAGAACAAACCCTTTTTTTTTTCTCTGTTTTTTTTTTTTTATTGAGGAATCACATGATGTTTTTCACAGCTGGAGTTGTAGACAGTAATTTGATGTACGTAAATAAAACCAAGAAGAAAAAAGGAGCTCCAAAGAAGAAGACTTTATCAAGCTTTTCATCATCATAAAACAACAACAGTAATGAAGAAGAAGGAAAAAAAAAAACCCTTTTCTTAACTTTTTGATTCCATGGAAACTCGAATCAGACAAAAGGGGTTTTTGAATTGAACCACTGATCAGATGGAAAGAAAAGAAAGATTAAAACTGCAATTTTTTTAATTTTTTTTTTCAACTGCTTATGAATAGAATGAGCAAAAGCCAAGGAATCTCATTATCCCTTTTTCCCTGTTGTTCCCCTCTAGCTCTTCCATATCGTATCGTCCTTAGCTCACTTTTCCATTATTGTTTCACAAGTGGAATCATTAGTCATTTACTATCGCAATCAAGAGAATCTCCCATGGAACCATGTTTTCAAAGCCCTTTATTTCTTCCTTTTTTTTTTTTTTTTAGGAATGAGAAATGATAATTACAGTACTTAATTGATTGAGCTTGTACAACTTCTAGTACTGCTATGTATCATTAGTAGTAAACCTTTCGTTTTCAAATTATGCTGCCATTTGTGAATTTCGAGTACTTTGAATTCAAATTAGAAGTGTTTTTAACTGTAATTTAATAAATTTAATTTGAAATTCTAAATTCTAAATCGGCATGAATAAGTCATAGTCAAATAGTTATGATTAATTCTCAATAGTTTCAGAAAGCAACAACCCTTTTAAAAAAAATTATTCCTAAGTTCCAAATTGCAAGCATCTTCCAATTCCAATCATGGAACGTTTGAGGCTTTGAGCTATTGAGAAGGAGAATTTTTAATACTGTATTCTTAGGCCAATAATCCAGACCATTTTTGAAGTGAGAATATATGTGGGGTTGGTTGATTTAATGATTTGAGTTTGATGATTACATGGATTGTCATAAAAATGGAAGAGTACCTAGCTAGCTTGGCATGCAATCTTGTGGTGGGCGATATAGCAGTAGTGATAGATACCCATAGCCATAGTACACTAAATTTTTTTTTCTTGTGGGCTGTAATGTATAGATGGTCGTAGCCTAGTCAAGT
Organism: Gynochthodes officinalis; assembly: GCA_020080225.1. Lineage (NCBI taxonomy): Eukaryota > Viridiplantae > Streptophyta > Magnoliopsida > Gentianales > Rubiaceae > Gynochthodes > Gynochthodes officinalis. The sequence goes on from CM034616.1 coordinate 23,572,459, forward strand.
ACTCTCAACAGACTTGGACGATTCGGACAGTTACTTCTCATCATTTTCTTCCTTTAGGATTTCCTCCCACAAATCGGTTGGAAAAATGGGTCACAGTCGTTTCAGCTGCTTTTCCGCAGCAGACATAATTTAATGGCAGGCAATCATCTCTTCTTTGACAACTGTTTTTTCTTCATTTTTCTCGGCTTAATGTGTCTCTTTCCTTCTAATAAACTTGCACATGCTTGATGACTTATAATTCCAACCAATCTGAATTTCCCACTTCAAACTGCTTTTCCTTGATCTGATTTCTCTTTAATGACAGAATGATCAAGCTAGACTAATGATGCCTAAATATGTCCTGGACTGGACAAGTTGCTGTCCCTGATTTGAACCGCAAAGAATTATGTTAATTTCACAATTTGGACTGTGAATCACTTTCTCTTCACTGTCTTTATTGGCTTTGGATGATAATTTGCTAGCTCAAAAGTAATGTGTGAATTAGACAATGCTACTATTGGTGTTTGGAAAGGGAGTAGTCAAAAATGTATAGAGGTTGTCCAGGACGACTTTCAGTATCTCTTTTCTGTTACTGCTGTATTACGTACGGACACTTTGATGCATATTTGGGATTTTGAATTGAAATCAGGGGTTGAAAGCAGCAGCATCTTTCTTGCTCACTTTACTTGGTATGGTCAATATGGTTACTATATTGTTGGGGTCAATTATGTTTACTCAAAATCTTGATTTGCCACTCAAGTCTGAATTTTTTTTTGAAGGGTTCAATCTGCAGTCTGAAATTCTAGTTTGCAACTATCAGTACCTTTGATATTAATAATTCCCACTCTTAAGTATCATAGGAAGAAACAGAAAGGGACAAAAGGGGCCTATTTTTGCTTCAGTAACTTCAGTGGAATTTGGCCTTACATAGATTAGTAATGCATTAAAACGGGTTAACAAAATAAAAGAATAAAGTTTGCAACTTTGAGGTTGATTCTCTAATTCTAATCTATCTCATTGTTTATTCCTGTCTGACTTTGGGTTAAGAATAGAAACATTTTTTATGTTGGTAGAAGAATCTGTCCTTTCTGGGGAAAATGTTCATTTTAACTGATCAAGCTTATCTTTGTATAACATATTCTTCTTGTTTCTTCCACCAAGATGGCAATATTGCTCTTTTTCCTCTTTTTTTCCTTCTTTTTTCTCCCTCTTCCTTCTCTCTCTTTCTGCAAAAGAACCTCATTCTCTTTCCTGCAGGATAATCCTTCATGGGATTTTGTTTAAAAACAAAATAAATAAAAAAAATTCTGCCTAGAGTTCAATTCCATATCAGTGGCAAAACCAGGCAGATTATAAACTGAAAATGACATTGTGATTAAATACACAAGAAGGGGAAAAGGGGAGAAAGCCAAGAGTAAAAGGGTCTAAAAAACTACTCCACTAGCTGACTTCTTACACTTCATGATCACTCTGTTTCTCTCTAGTCCCTACTAGCTATGGCTTGGTAAAAGGAACCTCCGCTTTTCTACCTATGGGTGCACATATCTGAGAGCTTCTTTCTTCCCTCAACAATTTCATCAAAGAAGTCATCAAGTTGGGCAATTATACTCTCGGCTCCAGCTTTCAGCATCTCAAAGCAATTCTTTACGTTTTCAACCTTGTCATGAATGTCTACTTCGGATTCATACAGCAACTTTTTTTCCAAATCCTGTTTCAGCTCATCCATAGCAATTCTTGCCCTCTGAAACTCGTAAAGAAGGATTCTTGGCTGCCCTTCAATGTGATTTATCTCTGCTGCAACTCGTTGATGCAATCTTGCTGTTGAAACCATGAAAGATGAGCCAAATACCATGTTTCCTTCGTAATCACCTTGCCAAAGGCTGGTGTCAGGCCAATAAAGCACAAGGCCACTGAATAAGATCAACAGAAGCAATGAGCTCACATTCCTCATGGCATACAAAACTCCTCGAAAGCCCGTGAACCCATTGAACTTTGATTCAATCAAGACATTTTCATTGAATCTAAGTGATAGACGTTGAGTTCTAGTTTCCATCAAGCTCTTATTTTCCTCTTCTAGTGCCACTATTTCTCTTTGGCAACCAGTGATCGCCCGAAAGACCTGTCCGATTAGTAAGTAAAAGTCAAAACCAGGATAATTAACATCCAAAAAGTGTCTAAACATTCATAAAGAAATGATTTTGATGTCCTTAAGTTAATGGGATTCTTAAGAAAGTGGAATTACTAATACCAAACCTGGCGGGAAAGTTGCATGTTTAAAATCGGATGATCATCAAGAGAAGATGCTATGTTGGCACCGGCTGAGTAGTAGTTCTCCATGTTGCAGACTCCTGATTTCAATATGTGGCAGGCTTCCCAGAGCCTGGAGCTCTCATCCATGTATTCATCGAGCCATTTTTCACCAACTGGCAAGTGCAGCTTCTGAATCAAAAAGGTTAACTGGGTATGAAAAGATTGGAGTTGGGAGAGAACGTGCTGAAGAAACTGAACAGACATGAAATTTTGACTGAGGAAGAAATGGTCCAGATTGTCAAGGCCTCTGGTGAGGAAGTTGTAGAAGCCATTGACAGAGTTTGTGGGTGAAGAATGACTCATCATGGGAAGTTAGAAAAAGGATCGATTGTATGTTATGAAAAAAAGGTGATAGAGATTGACAGATATTTATATTGAAAGGTTAATTAGTGGAAGAAGGAGAAGAAGAAGCAGAAGAAGAAAAAAGTGAGTACTACAAACTTAGGAGCTCAGATTTCTATATGGTGAAAAGGATTTGTTATTGGGAGCAATGATGTTGGTTTCCTGCAGAGTGGAGGAGATGATTGAGAATCTGCCAATGTACCATTATTTAATGGCAGAAAAGAACTATAGCAAAAGCGAAAAAAGAAAAAAAAGGTTGAGAGAGAAACACAGATCATCAGTTTGCATTGCAATGCAAGTTCAACAACTGAGGGGAGTCAATAAGTATATTTTTCCTTGCCCTTCCTTTCCTTTCCTTAGAAGGAGAGGAAGAAAGATCAAATGGGGTGATGCCCCAAAAATTGAATCCTAACTAAGACAGACTGGAAAAAAAAAGAATTAATTTTCACTGGGTTTTGTTTGGTTCCTGTCATCAAAATTCTTTTAGTACTTCTTTGTTAGTATACTAATAATGAAGTTCCCTTGCATTTGCATATTTGTCTTAATGGGGGCTCCTATTTGCATAGGTAAATGATAATAATGGGGAAAAATATTCAATCTTTTGGAGCTCTTTATTCCATGAAACCATAGATTTTGTTTCTCGGGCTGTAAAAGTTTGACTACTTTGACTGGGATGTTTCTTCCCATTCTTCAATTTTGATTTGGTTCCCTTTAGAATTGAGTGCTTGTTGGCTGCTTCAGTATCAACCTTTTTCTCTTTCTTCCTTCCAAATTTGTAGTCCTATTTTATTGACTAACTTTTGGGTAAAATAACCCCTTTACTTGTTTTTCCGCCTTGTTTTGCTTTAGTTATTTAAGGGAAAAGAATGATGAGGTTCCATGAATGCAGAATATGTATGCAGATGGTTCCTTTTCTGTGTCCCCAGCATTCTATTTCAGGCACTAATATCAACTCTTTTTGTGTTTTTCATGGAAAGGAATATATTTGGTTCTTCACAATATACTCGAACTTGCCCCCAGTTTTCCCATTGGGGTCCCCTACACCTCTCCAACACTACTAATGATCTATGAATTTAGCATGAAAAGAGGGAAAGAAAAAGTTAAATTTTTTTTTTTCCTTGATATCTTTAAACTCTTCCTTCACATACTGCAGCAAAAACAAAAAGGAATACACTCCAGATAATATTTTTTGCTTGTAGTTGGAGACCCAATTTTCATTGAAAAATGAACAAGAAACCTGTCCTCCTCTGCTCTCTTTTGAGGTATCAAATGGAGCATAAATTGAGGCGACAGCGTTATCCATCATTACAGTTATAATTGAATTAAATTTTAGCAGTAGTTACTTTCAGAGCAAACATTATTTTGATGGTGACTGAATATGCTCCTAGTTATTAAAATGGTTCATTGTTAGTGCTCTTCTTCAACCTCAGGCACAATGAAAAGCACAGCAAAAAGAACCCATCTTTGATGCAATAAATTTTAAAGGTTTAAACACTGAATTTTAATGTTTTGAGTATATACACAAACATAATTGATAATTCTTGATCAGTTCATTGTCACGCGGGTGTAAGAGAGATTCTTTTATGTCCTTTGTGATCTTGCCAACTTCCCTTTTTTTTAACAACACTTCCTGTCCATCAATGATGTGTAATGAGCAAACTAAGGGACTTTTTGTAAAAATTGTAATGGAAATGACATCCAGCTTATGTAAATCCTACACAATGGCTGATGAGTGGGGCATGAACTTTAGTGATGGGCAATTCACACGCCTTTAGGTGTTAATGGGAAAAAAAAATTTGGTTATAAACTTTGGTTTAGTCTCTCAAAAGTTGCTTCTTAAATATTTAGAACACATTCACTAAAATTGTAGTATTAAAGATACAGAACTTTCATGCCTAGAATTTACTTAAATTGGCTCAGAATCAGCATTATTTTACAGTTGGTCATGAAATCATTGGTGCATGAATTCACTTTGTTGGTATAAGTCAAAAGCAGGAGTATGGGTCCTATATTAATTATCTTTAAACAACAAACTATTGAAAAAGTGAGGAGATTCTATTTACAAATTTTTTTCCATCCAGATCAATGTTGATATGAATAAGTATATCACTAGGGAAGATGGGACACCATTATAGACCTTGAGATGGTGTAATTGGAGGGATTTGTCAATCAAATCTAAGCAGAGGCGATTTGCATGGCGACGGAAAGGGCAATCAAAATTTGCCAGCCAAAGTGGTTGTGGTGGTTTGATAGGGGAGCACCAGAATTAGCATGCCTATCTATGAGGCCATATTGGTGGACTGCACTACTTGCACGATCCTCTCATGCAATGTGCATAAGATCAAGGGATTAGGATTCTCATATCATGAGTGACGCACTATTGTCTAAATATAGTCCCTCACTATAAGGATTCACATCGGATTGCTGATTAGAACTTATTTTTGACTTAAAAAAGATGTACGAATCACATCAGGGAAAGCAATCAAGCTGGGACAAAATCAAAGAGGATTTTTAGGTTGATAGCTGCATTGACTTGGAAAATGTTTGATTTAAGCATAAAGTAAAAAAGTGCTTTTGGTCACTTCAATCTTGGCAAAGCCTTTTCTTGTGCCTCCTTTTGTTACTTTTAAGTCATGGATGAAGAAAACTGCAGCTGTAGCATGCAGGAATAGAGGGTTCTGGTGCAATCTCAGTATCTTACCGATGGAACAAAACTGTAGAATTGTGGGGGGAGAATCCGCTGACAGTAGTTCAAGTAACTCATACAGCATGAGGAGATTAGCTAGGGGAAAAGAATCATGGATAGATTTAGAAGCTTGACTCCTATTATGAACAGAACTAGTGTACAATGTTTGTTTCTCATCTCATACACTGTTATTTCCAAATCTGTAAGGAAATGTGTGCACTTGATATGCTCCTTATTGTGTTATCCATTCATAGTTTCACTGTGTGAATTAGCTCATATACATGCATGGCTTAGTCTTTGAAACAAGCATATGACTCCTGTAGTGTTATTGAAACAATTTAAGTCTTATTACAACTTACATAATGCTGGTGTCTTCAATTAAAAAGATTTTGTCATTGTCTCTTATCACTTCTACGGAATCAATTTCAGCTCCCTCTTCATTTACCAATAGTGCATCTGTTGCATCAAATCCAAACTTTTCACCTGCCAAAGATATCAAGAAGAAGGTGTTGAATTCCCAACTATTTAAACCATGTCGATTGCTTCACAAATAGTTGTGATAGTAGCTGCAAAATATTGAGTCTAGCAACTAAGAATGTAAACTTGAGTAAACTGTTGTTATCGAATTCATTCTGAGATAACTTTTCCAAAGACCAAGCATACAAAACAGCATTATATTGTAAGGGAACTTCTTTAGGTTAGTTGTGAAGTTGAGGTTTTTTGAATGTGGGGATGTAATATTTCTTTATGCTGGAGTATTGTTATTCACTTGGATTAAGCATCTATATCAGGTCGAAGCATTGTATTCTTATACCATTGGCACGCCAAGGATCAAATTCTTTTCTGAATGGTGAGGGAAAGAGCAAAGCAATATCAATTTGGTTGAAAAAGAAACAACAAGAAAAACAAGAACCAAATTTTGATGAAATTACCTGCCATGCTCTTGAGCTCCATCAGTGATTTTGGCAGCCTGATTAATCTTCCAGGCTCACTGCATCGTGTATCTCTCCTGATCATAGGATGGCCTCGATAAATACTCACCCTTATGCTCATTCCTGAAAAACATGAGCCTTCAGAAGTGTTCCTGTCACATGCTTGCTTTTTTTCATCCGATCTAAAACCGTCTTGACCCAGTGTGTCGGCCACTGTTATTCGATGTCCTAATTCTCTTTTATCTAGAATTTCATTTAAATTAAAAGATGAAAGCTTATATTTACTTGTATCATCAATATGAGCACCATTCATCAACAGAAGTTTGATCATGTCTATATGGTTCTCTGCCATGGCAACTTGAATGGCAGTCATTCCATGCCGATCTTTCAAGTCCACATGTAGTCCATGCTTCAAAAGCTCTTTCATAACGGTAGCATCACTTTTTCTTGCTGCTGTGCATAAGAGGTCACCAGCTACATGGGGATCAGAAATGGCAGCCCAGTGGTAGAGAATACGGAATATGCTCTGGTTCTTTGCTGCTATGGCTTCCCATATTGCAGTTTTCCCATCCACATCTACCATTTCATGAAAAGATCTTCAGGGTTAGATATACGAACAAGCATTGTGACTTGATGTGCTCTAGATATTCTATGTTGAGAGATTAGGATGTTCTTTTACCCTGCAGGTAAATATTACAAGCGTGCTTGAGGAGCACCATTACACACTCTTCATGCCCTTTTGCTGCTGCTATATGCTGAATCAGAGAAGAAAACAGGTACAACAAGATCAGTCACTAAATTTAACAAAAATGGAGATCTTGACATTGGTCATTTTGGTTTGTCCTCTTGACGAAAGATAGAAATGCAGCACAGGATTGTGCAGAAACTAATTACAGAAACAGTTGCTTACAAGTCTATAACGGTTTTCACAAACTGAAATGGATAGAGGATAATTTTCCACAGTTGCAAAATAGGTGATACAGAAACATACCAGAGGTGTTCTGCCTTTGGAGTCTCCAATATCAGGGTCAAAACCTGCCTTGAGAAGCTCATCCAGAAAAGCAGCATTACCTGTACTCGCAACTGTCAACAAGTTGATAGACAGGTTGGGATCACCATCTTCTTCGACACCGTCGAGAAATAAATCCCCTAGGTGCAAATCTTTTAGGTTTTTATGATGCTGCAAAAACTTTTACTGAATCAGAGAAAATACTTTAGAAGAAAACTTTAAGGCAGCGTGTGGTTCATCAATTCCCAAGAAATGAGATTGAATGTGCTCCAGCGTAAGGCAGAACAAAAACATATAGCAACTTAAACTGATTGAATAGGTAGCATACGCTTAGAAAGTTCTTAATCATTGCAATATTATCCTCACGTTTGGTCTTCATTGCTTGAATAAGCGCACTGGTTTTCACCCTTAACAGTTCCGAAAGCATCTTGGTTCGATATGTAAAGCATTGAGACCTGCAACAAAATGCACCAACTTCTCCAAACATATCTCCCGATTTTAAACTCCAAATGACACTCTCTTTTTCCATCTCACATTTGATTATTTCCACTTCTCCCGAGACAATAATGTACACATCATCAGGTGCTTCATTATGCAGTATGACATCTTCTCTAGGGGGGATATATTCGGCCTTCATATCTGCCACCTGATCAATTAGATCAGAAATGAGGCACTAATGTACAAAACAATTTGATCATTGAAAGCATCAAACCATTCGTTAGTATGACATCTTGTCTGGACTTTTAGCTTAAAATTACCAGAAATTATAGTTCATGTTAAAACTCATCTCTGGTGATTCAACTTACCAAGAGCAAAAGATTTTCCCGGGAAACACCCCTAAAAAGGTAAACCTTCTCAACTGTTGGCAAAAATAAATGCTGGCGGATACCCTTGCAAATACTTTTTGGTAGTTGTTCAATGAGCTCTTGCTGATTCAACCTGTCAGCCTTAAATCTTAGACACATGTAAGCTAGTATTTGATCTTTCAACCTGGCGGGCAGGCGATTTCGGCTCACAAAATCTGATGCAGCCTCAATGCTATTTCTCTGCAACATATCAAGAGTAATATAATTGATTACCATGGAATAGTAAGTATCTAAATCCAACACCAAATTCTGAGTTATATTCTAGGGGGACGGACAAAGAAGAACTGGAGGATATACATACAAATTCCATCGTTCGATGTGTACCCTCAACAACCAAATTTGTCATGTTTCCAATAATGTAAGCAGTTAGACCAAGATTTAAGAGCATATACACAATTATGAATATCTTCTCCACTGAGTTGACAGCATGGATGTCACCATACCCCACTGTGCTCATGGTGGCCAAAGACCAGTACATGGCAGAAATGTATCTGATCCATAGGCTTGTCTCTCTGAAATTAGGAATGGCAGCTCCAATCCAAGTTTTCCCTTGATGAGGATAGCGATCCGCCAGCAAATAAGATAGGCATCCAGCACAATGCACTGTTAACAGTGTTACCTGGCAAAGAGAAGAACAACTAAAAATTAAAAGCTGATTTCCATGTCACTCTGCCATCCACTTAACATTTTTCTGAACAAAAATTCAGCACCAAGGAAACTGATTGACCAATAGCATAAAGTACTCAGATCTTGCAGGCACTTTATGGAATCACATAGTGAATAACGTGTGGAAATTTCACTTAACTGATAACAGCCAAGCACATCTGACCCCAAAATAGCTGAACCTAATGTCCTTTTCAAGCCTGCAACAGCACAAGAAAGAACGAATCATGCATTAGGAACCCATGTTACCCACACATTGATTATCATTTGATCTTTTGAGCTATCACAACAGATGATTGGTTTGATCAACCTTTTGAAGAAGTTCTTGACCCGCCTAATACGCCAAAGTCTCAGCATTCCTAAAACGGAAGAAGTGACACCAATATAACGCTTCCCAGTAAAAATGAAGGCTAAGGCGTCAAATGGGATTGTTGAAGCCACGTCCATTAGGAACCATGTTGAAAGGTATCTGCATATGTTCATATTTCCAAAGTTCACAAGTATCCTCATTGAATTATTATTCCATAAACTAAATTTGCTGAGAAATTTTTTTATCCATCATTGCTCACTGTTGATGCGTTACAGCAAATGATATGAGAAAGTGTTACAGAAGATCATCATGCAACATTGATCGTAAAAATGAAGGGTATCATATCTTGATAAATCATGACACAGTTTTACATGTAATGGATAATTTGTAACAGGTGGACTACAAAGCAATTTTTTTTTTTTTTCCCTTTAAGGGTAACATTTTTGTTGCCAAGATTTTTTGAGCGAATATAATCCTACCAATGAAATGGGTCCAAGATTTTTTGTGGGCCGTTTCCAAGGTGAGAAGCTGCAAATTCTAACGTAATCGTAAACCACTGGTGATCAATGATTCGGGTCCTCATAGGCCCAGTTTGTCAGCTTTGATAAATATCCGGATAGATTCGGTAAGAAAAGGCCCAAAAGAAAAGGTTAGAAAAAAAATGGCTTTGATAATAAATTGCTAAAAAAGAGTTTAATTTATTTTTTTTATTTTAAGAAAATGAATTCATTTTTAATTTAAATTTTTTGTGTTATTTTTTTTAATATTGACAATTCAAAATTCATATTAAAAAATAAGAATAAAAAAAAATTAATAATACATTAAATCTGTTATATATTGTAATTTAGAAAAAATTATACTATATAAAAACTATATATATATTTTTTAAAATAATGGAAGGAATATTATACTAAAGTTTACGTATGGAATTTAAAAGGGATATGCTCCCCCCATATGAATCATGAAAATGGGGTGAATTTGGATCATTAATTGGGTTGGTCCACTTAAGCAACCAATACCACAAGAAAAAGAAAAGTTCAGATATACTGCTTTTTTTTTTTTTTCCAACAAAAAAAAAGAGAAAAAAAATTCAATTAATTCTTTCCCTGTAAAAGAGCCATTGAAAATTTTTTATTATCTTTACCAATAATAATAATAATAATAATATATAATTTAAACTAAAAAAACAACAAAAAGGTAAAATTATATATTTAAATATATGAAATTAATTATACTTTATAATTAAAAAAAAGTTATATTAAATAAAAAATAAACTTTTTGAAGACAGAGTAGGTATTTTTTGAAACAGACTATTGACTATTTTTTTTTTTTCAAAACCTAATTTTCTCTTGGATGAGTGAATACTTTTCTTGTGTAGAATTAATTAATATTACCAATATTTTAATGGCTTAAAGCAATAATTTTTATTTTTTTTTGGGGTTTAAAATTAAGTATATGATGGTAGAAGAAAGTGTAGAAGCCACTGACCTTTTGCGAATTTTGTTCTTGTCAGAAACAAGCAACTGGGTAATGGGATCAATGTATGCAACAAAAAATGTCAACACAATATCAGCTGCAAAGAACACATCAACAATGTTGTCTACGATATACAGGCCTTTGTATGGATGGGAATGGAGAAATGCAATCTCAAATGGACACACCCATGCCGAGTATGCGACCAGAATCACCATTAGTGTTTCCCAGCACCTGAAAATCAAGCCACAAAAATCAGCCCACCATCAATCATTCCATTTCCAATGCTTTTCTCATCAGACTACCATCTTTACTGACCTGTATCCTGAATCCATGGGGTAAATGATCCTCCCTTGGGACTGAGTTTGGGTTTCGCTGTTGAAACTTGATGAACGACCTAATGGTGGGAGGATAATCTTTGACAGATTCCGCAAGCTGAGATCCTCCGATGAGCTTGTACTGTCTTCTGCATCCTGGTATGGCGCCTTTTCAGAGTGGAAATGATTATCTTGGCTTTTCCTGCTACGCCTGCTCATGCTGCTGGACCAAGAGGGTAAACTACTACAACCAGAACATTTCATCATTTCCATAGTTATGTACAATAAGAGAAAGGTTTCCCTGTTTTGAGCTAGCTTGAAATGATTCCAACAGGACAGAAAAGCAGGGGAAATTGTGTGTAGTACTGAGAGTTTGTGTTGTCACGCCAGGAAAAAAAGAAGAATGGGCGGTGGTGGTCCTTCCAATTTCAGTACTACAAGATTAGTTCTGCTACAAGTAGAATTGAAGACATGAATGGAAGTTGATCAATCAGCCTAATATTTTATTGATTGATGGTAATGTGATGAACATGTCTCCAATGCCAATGCGTAACATGTCCATTATTTTGGACCCATCATGACAAGACAATGATATGAATTGAAGGGGCAGAGGGCCCTCTCTGTTTTTTCTCTACCTCTCATGCTACAAGTAAAAAGAAAGAATCTAAATATACTACCATGGTCGCATAATGGATCCCAACCAAATACTACATACAACGCCGAGAATACTTTTGTGATGTTACACTAGTGCGTACATAACGCCAAGACCTTACAGTAGCTGGAAGATATTCAGAGGATAGAATTGGATCTAATCTTGCTGTTTTTGATAATGGAGAAATGGCTTGGTTTTTACTAGTCAAAAATTTGATTTGTATTCAAAATCATGTCAATAGTAAAATGAAATTTCCTTGTTTTCAACTATTAAAAAGAAAGAATGAAGCAGAAAGAAAGAAAGAATGAGGAGGGTGAAAATTGAATACAAAGTATTGGGAGGAGTTCTAATATTTAGTATCGACATATGATTGATATGTGTAGTGTACGAATCTAAATACATGGAAGATAGAATATTATGAGTTTAATCCCGCCTCTACCAAAGCATAACAAACCTTAAGGATTGAACTACTGGGGAGAATCCTAAAGATTCATTTTGGAATTCAAAAGAATTACTACTAGTAGGCACATTTAACTTGGAAATGATGATGAATGTACGCAACTAAGTCCATTAGGAAAGGATACAGAAACATTAATGGACTGCAGTTCTGTAGTACTGTAATGGTCAGTTTGTTCTCTTTTGGATGAATTCACCAAAACAGAAATATCATTGCCTTATTATGGTTCCATGTCTGCGAATCGTTTGAAAAGTAAGAAAATTTCAGACCACTAGTTTTGAATGCATGGTCATTGAACATGCCAAAGAAAAGAATGTTATGAACGTAAAACATGTCCATCCCACATTTTCATTAGGTTCTTCTTTTTGGTCATTCTCCGGAAACGTGTTGATCATTTTACACAAGGGTCTATTTGTAGCCGTCGATCAAGACTTTCAAGGTTTTGTCTCAAGTAAAATAGGATTCTTAACACAGAAAACAACAACTAGGAATAGTTTGGGCATGAAAAAAACAAAACAAAATAAGCCGTGGTTGTTTCTCTATGGCATTCTGTAGTTTGGTTGGTGTTATCTTGAAAGTTCTCTTCTCTATACTGATTGTAAACACTAATGGTGAATGAACAATTATGAATAGAAGAATGACTTTTATGATGTATTGCATAAGAAATGGTGTACATCAAGTTTTTTTTTTCTCTTACGATTGAAGTAAAATGAGTCATTTGATTTCCAAGGCTACAGAGGATTAGTATACTGTCACTGTATGCAGTGATTTCAAGTGTTATTGACAGTAATGCAGAACTACTTCAAGGAACTTTGGAGGCTCTTCAACTATGTATGAGAAGTTTGTCAATCTCTTATCACTTCAATGGAATCAATTTCAGCTCCTCCTCCATCCATCACCATTGCATTTGTTGCATCAAACCCAACCTTCTCACCTTCAGAGATATGAAGTTGAACTCCAATTGTTAAAAACACGGTTACTGAGGAAACCAAGAATGAAAATCCATTGAATGGGGAGGGAAAAGTAAGTTGCAACAGAAAGCGAGCTTATCGGTTTGCTTCATCCGAGAAGCAAAATAGGAAAGCAAACACCAAAAATTTGTTGAAGTTACCTGCAATGTACTTGAGCTCTCTAAGTGATTCTGGCAAGTTGATAAATCTTCCAGGATGATTGCACCCCGTTTCTCTGCTAATCACAGGATGGCCTCGATATATACTCACCTTTATGCTTGCCCTCGATGAAGATGATCTTCCAGAAAATTCCCAGCTCTCAGATTCAAGCTTTTCTTCATTCTGCCTAAAAGCATCTTGTCAAATGGGGTTGGGCAAAGTTTTTTCGTATTCTAATCCTAGCTCTCGTTTTTTATTTACTTCAAACAGATTAGTAGATGAAAGCCGGTACTTAGTTGAATCATCTATGCCTGCTCCATTCATCAAGAGAAGTTTGATCATGTCTACATGATATTCTACCATGGCAACTTGAACAGCCGTCATTCCATGGCAATCCTTTGAGTCCACGTGTAATCCATATTTTAAGAGATCTTTAATGACTTTTGCATCATGCTTGCTGCCGTGCATAAGAGGTCCCAGCGAAATGAGGATGAGAGATGGATGCCCCATGGGTAGGGAATTTGGAATTCCAAGTGGTGCTTCGCTGAAATAGTTTTCCATATTGCATTGTCCCCATCTAGATCTGCCATTCATGAAGTGTCCCTGATAAATTCTTTCCCCCACCTACACGTAATTTTAATTAAACAACATCTGTGATTCTATGCATATGGATTAGATGCCTGCAATAAGTGCTCGAGAAGCACTGTGAAACATTCTTCCATGCCTTTAGTTACCGCTGTATGCTGGTACATCAGAAAATAAGAAACATTATAACAGCATATTTATAGGCCTGTTTTCAAGAAGAGAAGCACAAATCTTGAGATTTGTGGATTCATGAGAATTGAACACCAAAGATAATGGAAACCCAACCAATCAAACTGTTATAATATGAACAAAGAACCCTTGATACAGTCTACTTCTTCAGCCTTTTAAAAACAACTGACGATGCACATGAAAAAGGATAGGCTAACCTCATCGTGCATTAGTTCTACTTAGGTTGGTTAATGATAAGTCATTTATCTATAACTATTGGCCAAAATCTAAGTTTATCAGTTCAATATTAAGAGTTCAACACAGGATTGTGTAAAAGAGTGTTGCAGTTGCAGAAAGTGTCCCTTCTGAGATTAGAATAATATCCCAGAGAAAACTCAATTAAGATGACCTGCACGGAAATATTCTGAGACTAAGAGTAAAAGACAAGATGTCCCTACTAGGACTAGCTTTCCAAGAAGTGAGCTTTGATGCTAACCTGCAAAGACTGGCAGAAACAAATGGCAGTTGACTATGTTGCATACCTGTACAAAGTTCTTCACTATTGCAATATTATCCTCGTGTTTGGTCTTCATTGCTTCAGCAAGCACACTGGTTTTAAGCTCCAACAGTTGTGAAAGTATCCTGGTTCTGTATGTAAAGCATTGAGGCCAGTCACAAAATACACTACCTTCACCAAAAATATCCCTGGCTTTAAAATCCAAACAAATTAAATCGATTCAAATTCAGATGGTTTAATTTGTGTTTAGGGGCTTAAGCTACATAACTAACTTCACTCATGTTAAACATGTTTACATATTTACATATTTACATGTAAATGTTAAATATTTTTAGAGTGGCCGATTCCATATTCGGATAAAAGAAAGAGTTGCATTAAGTTAGTAGCAACACTGGAAACTATCACATCTCAACATCAACATCAATATTACCTTTATCCCAAACTGGAAACTATCACATCTAATGATGTAAATTATACTTTAAATCATGCAATCAATAAAACATAGTATACCAATATATAATCATATAACCAATATTCAACTCTTAGTTTGCATGCATGGTACGTTAGATTGTTCATGCATGATGGTACCCCGTTAGAATCACGTGCCTGAAAATATGACCATTAAATGTGAAAAAAAGAAGGGTTTGAATGCTTGGCATGTTTCCTCGGTCATCTCCTGTAGTTTTTGTTCTTGGAATGCGTTATGAGGTGCTTTATTTTTTTATTGAGTCCGAATTAAACTTGTGCTTGACAATGCCATACATAACAAGGGAGGGATGCATTGTTTTTTTTTTTTTTTGGGTTCCAAAAAATGGTAGAATGTATAGAAGGGGAGTTATAGTCGCTAGAAAAGCTAGTAAAAACTGGAAATAGGCAAGGAAAGAGAACAACCTTTGGCTGTCCTATAAGCCTTCAGGTTCATAATAATTTCCATCTTGCTGGTTTCCAGCAAGTTCATCAGAAACAGTGAATTGGAATCAAAATTGTGTGCCAGGCATATAATATATCGTATAAGTTTCTTACAAGTTTTTCCAACTGTTGTAGTATTAGCCAGTTGGTTTCTCTTTCTCTATAATTGTAAAAATCTAAATATGTCCTAAACTCACGTTCGTTACAACAATTTATAGCTGAACCAAGTTAATGTGCTTCCCTCAAAAATCGACTCGTTGTACTAGGGTCATGACTAAATCATCATCAATAAGTTTCCGAACATGTCCGGAGGTTGAAGAAGAAAAACCCAGACACTTGGGACACGCAACACTTGATCACCCTCTTCCTAGGCTGCTCCTCAAAATCATTGGAAACCACTGCAAACTCCAAATGAACTGGATCTCATGAAAATAGAACTAGTCCTTTCAAATTTAGGCATCAAACTCCTAGATGGAGTGTAATCTGCATTGTTTATTCACAACTCTGACTTTGATTCCGGATCTTCTGATCTGGGAATTGCTGAATTTTGTGGTTCAGGAGGTGGAGCAGCTTGCTCTTGTGGATCAATATGTTCACCTAAGATTTTTGCAGTGAATCGCCTTGCTTCCAGATCAAGATCTGGCCACTCTGCAACAATTCTTTTTGCCCCCTATAGTTCATGGCACACCAGATGAAATGCTTGAAAAAAGTGAATAAATAAATACTAAAAGGATCATGTTTTGAGCCAGAATTTAATAGAATAATATTCACCTGAAGCTTAGGTTCTTTAGTCATGGGATTGTTGCAGAGATCTATCGTTTTTGCCTTTGCTTTAGTTGCATTCCCACACCATGACTCGCACCACAGCCATTCTTGTGGCAGCGAAAAGATGGGTACTGAATGCTGTGCATAGTTTGGAAGATCCTGAGAGACGAATGCATTCTTATCAGAAAAAGACATGCTTTGACATAAAGAGCAATAAGTATTGCTTCTAAAAATCACAATAACCAAACAAGATCTAGCCAAATAAACTTGTGCTCAGTTGTAAATTTGTGATCAAATGTTGAATTCTGATTTGGCATAACCATATATACTTGCTTGCGCTCAACTGTTCATGTACTAGTGATTTACTTGAATTTGCCATTGTTTCAACAAAGATCCTACAGAAGAGTGTAGATAACGCAATAGAAAATACTTGGGAGACATAAAGTTTTCTTCAAGACATTTTAAACTATCAAAGAGATTAGGTTTATCGTCAACCATTATATGGTGGGAACGTTTACATATGTAAATCTAACAAGAACAATAACAACAGCCAAGCCTTTGAGGTTGGCTATATGGATTATATCTCTCCATCGCTTTCTATTAAAGCACATATTTTCATTTACAATTACATAATTCACGTTGTTTTTAATAGTTTCTTTATAAGTCATTTTAGGTTTTCCCCTTCCCCTTTTAGTTTGAGTTAATAATTAAATCTAACATGAAAAAAAATCATCAATAACAATATTTACTTACCTGATCCAGATTAGAAAGACTGTTTGGATCTTTGCTGAGTGTTTCATAGAACACTCTTAACTGATCTCCAGCTGCAGTTTCTCGGAACTTGGCAAGATCGACAACATAAAGAGCACTAGAGGAGTAATAAACATAGGAAAGTAACTATGTTAATAAAAAGTTTTCTGACATCTAGGAGGAACAAACATGGGAAAAGTAGCTATGCTAATAAAAGGTTTTCTGACATCTATAACATGAATTGAAAGTGCTGCAATTACCTAATATGATATGGTCTTCCTTGCAAATGTTCTTTCCAGAAACCCTGTTCAAGTGAGAAAATTCAGGTAGTAGATAAAATAATCTAGTCAGGAACTGAAATCAGTACCTAAATAGTGTAATCTCATAAGCACTTACAAAGGCACATCAGAGGATGTGATGACAGTTCAATTAGGAAAGGACTCACTGACCTGTTTCCAGAAACGGTAGCCATCCATTTCTTTGTTATTATCACAGAAAGGAGTGTAAGCAAGGGGTCGTCCTCTTAAATTCATGTCATATAGTTCTCCCATGTCAGTCCTGACAATCTGGTCTGCATCCACGAATATAACCTGCAGAGTAACAAGACAAGGATTTTCAGCCCATCAGACCATGAAGCAAGTAATGTATCTGAACACACCAAAATTGAGTAGTCTGTAGTCAATACGAATGCTAGAAGATGGATTATTGATCAACAGTATGCTCTAATTAAGTGTCAATTAAAAATTAACTCACCTTCTCCAAAGCAAGAGGGAAAATCACGTCAAGAAATAGGATTTTGTAAGCCCATATTATTCTCTGCTTCTCTTTCTGTTTGTGTAACCATGTAGGCCATTTATAGGTAACTAATTCATACTCAAAACCATATTCTTGCGCCATATGTGGAATTACATCCTGCAGAATAAGGCACAAGGGGCAACTCAAACAAGTTAGCCACCTAAAAACATAAATATCACATATGCACCTTAAACTTAGAAAATATTCATAGGGATGAAGAAAGAAAATTAACCGATGACACAACCTTGAATTGAGGAGAAAGGTAGTTCTTTATAAACCAGAACTTTACAGGTCTGCGTGTGTTCTTCAGGACACTAAGGATCATAATCTTTAGAAAGCGTTCATACCTGCAGAAGCCGAATTAAAGGGAGCTACTGAGTATGAAGTATGATCAAATCCATCCAACTGGATAACTACATATTCCACCATCCACAATGTACCAACAATACCCAGAAAGAGAGAGAAGATGCACAGTAACATTTCTCGAAGCAAATTATTACACCCAAGAGCCAAATGAGGTCCTTTCAAATAACAATAACTAGAAAATTTCAAAAAGGAAGCAAATATTATGAAAATATTGTTTTACACAGAATCCTTCCAAACATGTTTGACAATATAAAACCATCAAACACATTGGTCCTTGTTACTATTCTATTATATTGTCAGCTGAGAAGAAAAGAAGCGAAGGAGATGTGGCATGTGGAACTTACAAGTGACCAGAAGCAACAGAAAATATGTTTATTGTTTTCCCATGACGGCCAGTGCTCCCATGCTCCTAAAGAAAGGCACAATAAACTCATCAATCTCATTGATCACTTCCTTTCATCAAGAAGTTAGTAAAAAGGAGAGTAACCGCATATATACACTATTGCACCAACCCCCAAACCAGGGTTAGCTTGGATTTTTAGATGAATATAATATATGATTACCACTGTAGTGCTTTCACTCTTCTTAGACTGGTCACCTCCAGAAATAAATCCAGAAGCCCATTTGAGTAAATTAGAGTTCCAACTCTTTTGATCTCCCTGAAACATTAAGAAATGGGAATACTCAAAGTGATAATTCCTTGCAGTTAACAATATATACTCAATTGACATCACAGAATACTCAGACAAGAAACCAGATAAATGCTAACAGAATAAGCTGCTCACTTTTCTGTTTTGAGGTGAATGACTGTCATCATCTTCAGAAGACACTAATAGTTTCTCATTTTCCATGCCCTTTTTCTTCACCACTTCCATATGAACTAGTTTGCCACGCAAATCATTTATTGTGATTCTCTTAGACAAAATTCTGCCATCACTCCCATCACTGTCTTCTTTCATGTTATAGAGCTCTGAACTTCTACCTGGAGCAAGCTGCAGGTACCAAACTCCAGGAGAAACTTTCATTTGCCAATATCCAAGATTGGCCATGACCAGCGTATCAACCAAGTGAGGAGAACTCTTGGTTCCAAGGATTAGCTGAAGGCCTCGAGGAGGCTCATGATCCTTCTCTGAGCAATGACCTGGATACATATTCATCGGATCTAGCATGAGGAACTGACAGAAGAGCTTCTACCAATCAAATTCTAGTATGGATGAATTTTACCCGTAAGAATGAGAGCTTCGAGTTCAAACACTGCTTGCAGTGTTCTTTCATCACCTAGGTTCTCAAGCAGTATATTGTCCAGGTCATGGCTAAAAAGTTCAAGAATAGAAACATTAATATACTTGGTATGAGCAGAGTTGTTTAAACTGAAAATCACTTATGTATAAAGCTTCTGCAACTTAGCATTTCATTATATGAATAACTTCCATCAAGAAAACAGGCAGAAAAACATACATAGCAATTACAGGCTCAACAAGCCATGGCTCTGGAACATCAAGATTCATTGTAAGAGTTTTAGAAAGTGGCATATTTGCAAAAAATGCTTTGGGGCCATATACAACATCATCCGCACTGCTAAAGTCATCCTGCAGAACAATTTAAACATCAGATATTGAGTAAAAGAATTCTAAAAAGGGGTGAAAAAGATATATTCTGATTGCTAGGGGATACCAGTGTCGGCACAACGTATCTGTAGTAATTCTTCAAGGGAAGATCAACAAGGGAACTCTGCAATGAGAACATCGCAGTATTAATATCTCCAAGTCTAAAGTTTGTTCATCGCTTGAGATACTTTTAGAAACCAGGACAAGTCTTTAACTTGTACATGGTAATGGAAACAACATGAGGACAAATACTGAAGCAAGTGCAAATGCTTCCATGAGGAAAACACATAAAAGCCTTCTTCCCCCGCCCCCCAAAATTGAAGGGACTTTATTTCAGAAACCAAAGATTTCAGATATCGAATTTCATTGACTGTACAACAGAAAAAGGGTAGTCTCCAGGCGAAAAATGTAAATAAAATTTAAAAGTTAAGATTAAGACAAAGGGAAAACAGAGCCAGGAAACCAGAATATGAAAATTCATTCTATTTTCAGGACAGACCAAAATGCAGAAAGTAAAGATTTCACTTTTCAGTCTTTGGGAGGGAAGTAATATCCAGAAATCAAGTAACATCAGACAACTGAACTAGTTTGAAGGCTATTACTAACAGTAAGGGTGTTTAGAAAAAAATGTCTCAGTTTTCCTTGGCATACAACTTATACAGAATCAGTTTTACAGCCTACAAGGACAGACATTAAATCAAACTTAGTACCTACTGCAATATTTAGAACTCAAGATTTTGCTATGGTTCATAGCATCACTAATTGAGTTATCAAGACCTTCCCACTATGCAATCCCCATTAAGACAGCCACAACCAAGTACACTCTCAACCCAGATTTGGATTCAGTAAGTGATAAAATTTCATCTCAAAAGCCTTGCAAGCCATTTCAAAGTGATTTAAGTCAGCTCAAAGTGGAGGCCAATCTTCCCCTTACATTAACAGCCTCAAAGACCATTGAATGGTATTTCAACTTATAATGTCCTACCACAGGCAAAAGTTTCTGAATAACTAATACAGTTTCTTCCCCAAAAAGCACATTCTAATGTAGCCACACAAAAAGCAAAGCAACATACCACAGGATTTAGGACCAGTCTCATGCTTGGCTGAATGTATTTGGACAAGAGGCGAAGAAGAGATGACAACTTTTGACCAGAAGAACTCAAAGGATCAACAACAGCATCAATGTGAATGCTTGAATCTTCATTAGCAATAACCACAGCACTGTGGATCACCAAAAGAGGATCAAATTAATTTGAATCTACAAATTTCTTCATATGGAAAGAACAAAAGTCATGTTCCAGAGATATAGGGAACTAACGATAAGTCGATAGCCATGTGCACAAATATAGGGAACTAAGCACAGGAGCATATAGATCACAATTGACTCTGAGAAAATATCGAGAAACTTGTTCTGGTGTTTCAAAAAGAATCTATTTCCTATCTATTTGTATGAACAATGCAAGGTTAAGAATCAGATTGATTCACCAAGATTGCTTACCTCTGCTTAATTAGTTGTTCTTCACTGACAGTTTTTGCATGTTATTTACGAAAAGCAGCAGCAGTGAAGAAAACAGTAAAGCATGAAAGCTCACAGGAAAAAATAAAAGCTTCCCAATAGAAAAGCTCACAGGAAAAAATAAAAGCTTCCCAATAGAAAACTAGTCTGATTGTGCAAACAATGATAAGAGAGTTGACAACCAATAACCCCTGAGTGATATCACACACTGGAACTCCTAACTTAATCCCTACATCAACTGCCTACCTGTTGGATCCTAACAAAATGATTTTAAGCACCAATACAGTGGGCATAAATTAGTTTTTACAGCTTTGTGACCCAAAGAACAATACAATGTTTGAGGATAAGCTTTTCCTAATGTTCTTTTTAGAAAATCTCGTACGTAAATATTGAGAACCTAGGTCATATTTCAAACCCAATATGAATGGTCCAAAGCCGATGCATGCATTTTCAATTTAAGGAACTAAACACAATGGGCAACTTGTTTGAAACTGTGTGTTAGAGCTCCCAAAAAAAACAAATGGAAAAGAGAAATCAACCATAATCATGCCAAAACCAAGGATGGTCTGAACCTGTATGTTGAGCTCAAAATTTCAAAGCGAGCACTTTCAGAACTCCGGTCCCTCACAGCTACTGAAGATGAGATGGATAAGATGATGTCACTGATGAATTTGCTACAAGGACAAACCATTACAGGAACATTAAAACCATAACTTTCAAACAATAGTAACAAATTTGAGAAGAAAAATTCTAGCAACAAATTACTGATCTGAGGTAAAAATTAGAGGCCTTCTAACTGGGTAGGGGTAGTTCATATGGCCTTTCATAAGGAGGACACGGTAACAAACAATATACTGATCTGACATAACCATTTATGCATTGACAGTCAATTTATTAGCTTCAGATTCATTTTCCATAGTCATTGAGAAAAGTCAAGAACAAATACGATACTAATACTGGATTCAAGGAAGTTTCGCAGCAACAACAATTCAAAATGCTTAATTTTTAAGGCAAATACAGTAAAATAAACCTCAAACCTTGTCAACAAGTCAGGATCTATGTCCTCCCACTTTACTTCTTCAATAATTTCAACAATTTGCTTTATACGTTGCTTAAATTCCATAGACTCCAGAAGAAGAAAATCATGGCTTAAGAGTATATCACCACCTGTAACTGGGACCACCTACCCAACATAGAAAGAAGTTTGTAAACCAAACAAAAATAACATTTGTGACTTTCTTGATCAAAAGAGAGCAAAAGAAGGAAAGATTGCAAGTTTAAACCCTTAAAAATGCCAAGGAAGAAAATAAGAAGATGACAAGGCTTTTGTAAATTAATATCAAATACTAGGTCAAATTCATCAAACACTTAGGAATTAAATTCAGTTGCAAAAAAGCCAATAAAAAAATCCAACTCGAGGGACAGAAAAAATAATTCTCCACGAACTTTAAAAATCATCTTTTGAATCTGTCTTCCATAGTTTCTGATATAACAAATTCCAAATTTAAGAATGTTAAAGCTATTGATTATCAAATTATTCCTAAATCCAAATCAATCAATCAAATTAAAGGAGAAAAAAAACACTGTAAAATGAATTCCAACTTGAAGAATTCTACCCAAACTCACCCTCCCATTAGTAATGACAGCATTGCCACCAACTTCAAGGCCAAGTTGCCTGTAACAAAACTGTGCTACCTGCATGAAGAGGAAAACAAAAGTCATCAAATTCATCTTCTGTTATATTACCAAGAAATAGGTATTACAAGAGTATCTAAAAGTTAGAAAGATATCCAACAGGCAGAAGCTTACAGCTTATAATTCCCATTGGTGATCTTACAAACAAAATAACCACCAAATAAGTTCAAAAAGAATACTTTATAAACCTTTCCCTTGTTCAACACAGTTCTATCAGGTAGCAACATGACAAAAATGCATTTTCAAAATGAGTCTCATACAAATACAAAACCTGCTTAACCTTCCAAAGGCTACAAACATATACAACTAAGGAGGACAATAAAATTCAAAATTTCTGAGCCTATTCCATTTAAGACAAGGTGCAGAAACGTTTAAAAATAGAACTTCCAGCAAACTTGTCAAAAACATCCACAGAAAGACATGACGCTCCTCCAAAAGTGCAGATCAGAATATAACAATGACAAGATTAATTTGTCATCATGTATACCATCCAGATCACTAATCTAGCAAAATGAACAGTAAAAACTACTATGGACTACTATCATAATAAAAAAGTGTAAGTTTTGCACCAAAAAAGAAAAAAAGAAATCAAAAGCAAATTCATGAGTACAAACCTTTTTCAAATGGATTTTCAATTTTTCAACAGATAAACCAGAGAGAGCAGTTTCATATCCCTTAACTGGCAAACTGTTGGCTCCAGCTAACTGAATAACCTTGTCAATGAACGCTTGATTGCTTTCATTATCTGGGTCAGATGAACTCATAAACTCACGTTCATACAATGAGCATACTTGATCCAAAAATTCCAGAACACCTTTCTTATAACTGCATAGCAACATAAATATGATTGAAAAAAAAATTAAAAATATAAGATTTAAACAAACATAAATAGTGAAAGTATGCAGCATACAAAAGAACACAATGTTCCTCCAAGTATTAGATATTCCTATCTTTTAGTTGGGGAAATTTTTAATTGAAACAGCTGACTATTGACAAACCTATGCACAGATGAGGCAACTTCAAAAACCTTCATCAACCCATAACTTGGTAAATGAACATCCAGGTTAGAATTAAATAACACGCCTAAACGAGCAATTTTTGAACCTCCCATCTGCCAAAAAAAAAAAAAAAAGAAAAAAGAAATGCTTAATTGGGGAATAGACAAAATGGACCTTATTTGAAAAACAGTAACCAAGAGGTATAGTTTTAAGGCACAATTACCAGATAATGCAATCCTTCGTGAAGCAATTTAATACCTTTCTTTGATGTAACATCAACAACTAAAAGTTGAGTCACAGGCTTTATATCATCCACACCTAGAAGAAGGGTTGAAGAGAACAATAATAAATTAATATGGTCATATAAACCCACACTAAGCTATTTAAATGAAATCTTAATGGTTTAAAAATGGCCTATGACTTACTTTCAGGTGCATGCAGGTAGCTGATCTCATTAATCCAAGATCCATTTTCAAGAATTGATCCAGATAGAGAGACAAATTTTGGTTTGACCCTTCCGCCAGCTATAATCTGCAGTAACAAAATTAGCATATAGATGGGCTCATGTCTATCAGTTAATCAGTAAAATATGCACCTCAAAACTGATGAGTCAAATCATTGGAGTTTCAAAATTCAATACCTTTGGATTATAGCGATGGATACCACTTTCCGTCAACAATTTGTCCAGAATGTCTGTATGCGAATTTATGAGCCCATAATAAACTTGTTCCTGTATCCTCGGAAGCTCATCATTCATTGCATTGATAAGAGCCTCCTAAAAATAGTTAATAAGAAATATGTCAGAAAACTAAAGTTTTAAATTCTTCAAGTTCTTAGGGTTGTGGGTTGGCCAAAGTAGTAGAGACAGCTATCCCTCAAGCCTCAGGTCAAGACTTGGGGCATACATGTGATGGGTTCATGTGTTAAAAGAATTAAATAAAATAAATGAAATTTAAATCTATGCTAACGGATTGGTGGCCGGAACACGTATATTTCAGAACGAATACCAATGCGTAAGCACAAAGAAAGTTGACAAGCAACTCAACTAAAGGAAAAGTAAATAGGCCAAAGGCAAATATAGTTATCAAGAATATTGTAATCTTAGTACACTGAGCAATAAGCAAATGAATAACTTGATCTTAGTCTAGTGAGCAATAAGCAAATGGATAAAAGGGTACTCATCCAAACACCACTGTAAAACAAATAGTTTGGGCAATGAGGTGATTCAACACCACAAGTTCTGATGAAATATAAACTTCAGCATTACAGCATTGCAAAAAATACGAGATGATTAAGCTGCCAAGAAAAGTAGCAAACTAAAAGCAACAACCACTTGGAATCAATCCTAGTGCTACATATTACCCAAAAAAAAATAATAATAATCATTAAGAAACAAAAGTAAAATTTTACCTCATTAGCTTCATAGACAAGCCCATTCATTAAGAGGCAACATTGCAACTTGGACAAACCCAGCTTAAAAACAAACAAGGAACTTTCTTGAGAGAGTTCCTCAAATGTTTTCTCCTTTTCCAGTTTTAGTAAAATATCTTGGGGTCGAGTTTTTGCTGAAGGTCTACAGAAAGGGTTCAATAATACGGTCAACAAAATAAAAATACAGTGCCACACAATTCAGGAACAACTGCACCAATAAGGCCTTTGAAGTTGATATCTAAAAGAATAGATTAAATTTGCATATTGGTACAGGACAATACACAATTGTCTTTGAAACTTACAGTAGTGTTTCCACAAAAGCTCCTTCAACATGATGCATTTCAGGAGTTTCTTCACCATCAGACTCAAGACGCAACTTATTTATCTGCATGTTCCACGGAATGCACTCTAATTAGACATCTTGAGTGAACTAAGTGACTTCTGATCCCTTTATGCACATAGCATGAACTGAAGTAACAGTTATGACAGTGATAAGATGCAAATCTATGCACTTGCTAATTAATCTTAAAAAATTAAGCAAAAAAAAAAAAAGATCAGAAAAATGGATGAATTCAATGTAATATCCTGTCTAAAGGACATATTTCATGCATTATTTCAAAAAACAAATATATCACAACGACATGAATAATACTGTACAACAATAAAATATTAAAATGCAGCAAGCTTGGATGATATGCACCAAATTAACTAAACTTGTTCCAGAAGAGCCTACAAGTCGATAACCTGGATGAATTCTTAAGGACAATTGTGGTATAAAACACAGGTAATTCTTTACAAATGCAAAATAACCTCCATATTAAATTAGTCATTTCACTAGATAAGCTAAGCACAGAGTCACTGAGAAACTTTCCGTTCCAAGGGGGGATATATAGCAAGAAAAACAATACAGAGAATAAGATCAACATACATTGCTCAAAAACTGGAAAGCCATCAGAGCCCCATGGTTTTCCTTAATATAGAGGAAAAGACGAATGACCTGCCAGATAGAATTGTCAACAACAGTGATTAGTATACACAATCACAATTTTTCAGAGAAAATTCCCAAAAAGAAATTTTTAAAAAAATTCTCATTGTTGAACACAACACATGCATCAAGAAAGCCTGTCCTGATAATGACACAGTGTACTGTCTACAAGGACAAATTTATCTTTACAATAAATGTGATATGAACCTTTCTTGGGTTCATTCTGAAGCATACACATCATCGATCAAATAGCAAGTTATAATATCCCTCAATGATAATGAGGCTCAACCAGAAACTGAGTGATACTTTCACTTTCTATATGTTTCCAAGCAGCCAGTTTTTACTGCTGCTCATGTCATCCAGCTAACATCCATCTCAATCTGTGAATTTTTGCATTTTAAAAATTCAGATATCCAGAAAGAGTATGAAGTTTCCTGCCGTTAGCTTGGAGGATAGATTAAGCAATAGAGAATTTCAGAGGATGGCCAGTAAAATATTTTTTAGCCTAGTTGCGGCACTGCAAGTAAAATAATTTGGAACCTTATGGAAGCAAAGATCACCAGATAATCCCATTATCAATGCTAGAGATATGGACTCTTATAAGATGAGCAGGAAAGCCAAGCCTAAAATCAATATAAAGAACCTTGATAACAAACGATGATATTCTATATCTCCAGCAGCTCAAAGTTTGTTCAAGATTATTGAGAAATAATAGATATATTGAATAGCCAAATTATTGAGGCATGTTAAATTATGAATCACTGTAAGAATTTTCCTTTTTCATTGGAGAACAATGGTACCAAATACTAAACCCAGAAACAGATTGAAGAAGTTGAAATAAGAATAAGGTTGAAGCTATTACCAAACTGGAAATATCTTCTTTAGATTGATGGCCATCCTCCAAATGACGAAGTTGGAAGTCATCACCATAAGCTTCAATTTTCTGGATTGAGTTTGTAGAGTACAATATGATGCCAAACCTCATTGGCAGATTATTCTCAAACAAAGAGATAACCATGTCGATAGTCTGCATTTGAAGATTTCATGAGCAACAAAACTACTCAAACGAACACATAGAGGGACTAAGTGACTTGCCTCAAGCCCACAAATGGAAGCAGGATCTAAAATGTAAACTGCATGATATATGTTTTTGCGAATATATCGTAATTGTCCAGGAAAAACTGGCATCAGAATCTATATCATAAAAGGCAGAAAATTGTGTTCGTATCAGTATCTAATACAAGCCATCAAAAGCAAAGCTCAAATAAACAAATAGACAAATAAAACACTAACCTCATTTAAATTGGTTCTCCAGCGCTTATACATGACATCAACCTCTAAATTATTGATATAATGAACATGTGTAGAACGAAAATCCACACGGATCATGTTGGATTCAGAAGATGGTAGAATTGAAAGAAGTTTCTTCACAGTAGTTGAAGGAATCTGAGTAAATGGTTAGCTATTAGAGTGGTACCTTAAAAAAAACTTAAACAATTGCACATGGAATTCAAACACATCCCTAGCATTTAAATGCTTATTTTGAAAACAAAAACTGATCACTGAATGGTTACTGGACATTTGCAACAAGTAAGCCAGTCAGGGAAGCAGGAGGAAAGTTGACTGCAAAAAATTAATGCTAGAAATAAAAGCCAAGAAAATATTGGTTGCAGAAATACTGTCTATTATACATCCATAACTATGTTGGAAGAAAATTTACAAAATTACTACCATCAAGTGGCCACAGGCCATTTAAGATAGTCAAGTAAAAAATTACACGCAGAATTTTAATGCATTGAATAAGGAAATAAATTAACAGTAGCCATGTTCTTTTCATGAACCTGGCACACTTGAAAATTCTCAAGTTTGTTGGAGGCCAGGAACAAGATACTTGTAACACAAAAGATTACTTTGTATAATAGCAAGGATAAAATAAAAACTTCCAAATAAATTAGCTCAACGCACAAACTCTACTTCACCTTCTGAAACAGTATCAGTTACTCAGCTTGAGAAAGTTCTGGCTTCCTTACCTTCAATTTTGAATATTGATCAGCCAATGATAGCTCCTGATGGACCATGTCAATTAACCTAAGGGAAAAATAAGAACAATAAAATACAAAATCCTTACTGAAAAATTAAGCTGCAAAGATCACAGATGAAAACTAAATAAATAATATTGCCAAACCAGATTGGATAACACTATGAAAAGTTCATTCAGCAATAATTGAAACGGTAGAATTCATCTTTAAGAAGTAATTTCCCTTCACCAAAACCCACTTTCCAACCTTAGATTGAAGGAGTAAAAGGTTTTCCATTTTTCAAAAGCAGTCTGTAGCAAGCCAGACAATGCTCCGACTATGGTAAGATCATAGTTGAAAAATAAGCAACCACAGGCATCAAGACAGAAGAATAATACAGCAAAAACAAACTCAGTTGGGAATAAAGCATTACATATAAAGATCAATATCTTCAACATTGATTAAGGCACCATTCAGAGCCAATAAAGACTTGCCAGGCGGGATCATTCGTTGGTTTGCAATAATTTCATCCTTAATGGAATCATTGAGCTGCAAATAAAGTACAAAAGAAGTAGTCAGCTTCACATACAACTAATATTACCATGTACATGCTTGCCTGCAAGAGAAGAGTACTTCAGTAAAATACCCACCTTCATACGGGACAAAGAAGAGACAACACTAGGAAAATTTTGATTGATTTCTTGCATAGACTGCAAAGGATCAGATGCCTGAACTATCCTCTGTGCAGTTTGATGGCCTAAATCTGAAAAAGGTTGAAAGTAAAGTTAATGAGTAGTTCAGCAACCAACATGCTTTAAATGCAATCAAGACTCCCAGAGAAATCAAGGTGTACCTTTTAACTCCCAAATATCCAATGTCTCAGATACTGTAGATGACAGCAGAGAATCTCTGAAAGCCATAATTTCAGATGTTAATTCTGGCTTGCGTTCCTACACAAGGATAGAAAAATAAACAAGCCTTCGACTGCTGAAAAGGATTTATTCAAAAACCGTCCCAAATACAATAATTTGAAATCCAACTCAAATTCTTGCTGCAGAAAAAGAAGTAACTAGAGCCTTATCAAAGTTCACCAGGACCTTCATGCACTCTCAGTTTACAAGCAACACACATAATAACAGGTGATTCTTCAGTCTCATCCATACCATTAGGAACACCATTTTCTTTTGAAAACTTGTGTAAGTTGTCTGATATTTCATCCTTCAGTTCATCCTCTTCAAGTAGCTCACAGATAACAAGAGCAACACTTAAAGTAACAATAAGGCACACATTGTTTGAGTAAAGTACAAGTGGCATATTATTATTAACTATTTCTTTTCTAAGTGTACTAGAATTTGTAAAAAGATTCAACACAGGACAGAAACCACAATAGGTAAAATAGTTCAACTTCAATCATGATATTTGTCATTCATTGATGTCATGATAATTACTATAATACGTTATACCTATGCTTCAAATCGGCTGCAAAGGAAAAACACAAGGGTGATGGAAAAAATCATCCCAAAGTGGAACAATAAGAAGCATTATATATGGTTCGTACAGATCAATAGTTTCTGCAAAATTGAACCTCACGTAATTGGTTGCACTAAAACCAAATGTACAAATAATGGTCCTCTCACTGTACCCATATCTACATCCACCAAAATTGCTAATATTTATAGCTAAGAGTAGTTTGACTTACTGCCCTTGCTTGACTGTAAAGGTCAAGGGGTTTTTCATGTATCAAACCAAGCATAGAGATCAACAAGAGGGGAAAATTAAGTCCTCCTCACGGCTTGAAGGTTTGCCCTTGCTAATAAAAAGAACAAAAAACATGACTAAAAGAACAAACCAATTTCTTTAATGAAGATATTACAACGTATGCCAATTACAAAATTTGCTTATTCAATCTTTGGTACACTTCCATTTCCAAAATCCATCCTACAAGCTAACTGCAAATTCACAGAGAGAATTGGCATCAAATAACAACTTCTCGCAGTAAGAATGAAAGCTGGCTCACAGTTAGGCAAGAAAATTACCTCTTCTTTCCTACAGCTTTCTAATGATGAAAGGACTATACAAACATTCTTTTAAGTGTTTTCGTTTTGGTATATGAAAAAGAGATTGCCGTAGGTACCAAGATAATGTGGCCACAGAAGTATGCAGAATTCATCTTTTCTCCATCAACTGATGCATATACACAGAGAACTTACTATGCATGGAAAGTTTCCACAAAAAATGGTTTTAGATTAAGGCAGCAAATTAAAGTCAATGAAACTAGTGCCAGAGTCCAAAACAAATACTACGGCTCTAAGACAACTAACCAAAATCTAATACTATGGTTCTAAGACAACTCACCAAAATCTTTGAGAAGATGAATCCTCTGACATCTTGGCTGAGATCTTCCGTATGAGGGTCTTCAAGAGTAACCCCTGCAAGGAAAAGTGAATTGTTTAAAGCATACACCACATTCCATATGGAACTATTTTATTCAAAGTAAAAAGGAAGAAATTTAAATCAATATATGACATCATTTAATGAGCACACAGGTATAGAATCCATTGATATTGCCTCAAAAGGAAGAAAAAAATTTAAGTGACAATTATAGCCATTGTAGGCTTCGCAATGGTGTCCTAGAAAAGATAGTTGTTCATGCTCAAGGAAATACAAATAACCCATAACGAAAAACAATGGAGAACATAATGGATTAGAACACATGTTATGATTAGGAAGAAAACAATTTACTTAAAACATGTGGGCATCAGGATCCTAGTTTGCAAGGGAACAGTGTGCACCCAAAACACTGATTTATCAGTGTAAGATCTGCAGTTAATGACAAGTAATAAGACAAAAAGTACTTATATGATTACATTTGGACCAGTTTGCTAGTTGCTACTAGCAGATAAAGCTATAAAAAATTATTTCCACTAAAATATCCCGCAATTCCTGATCTAATTCAGTTTCTAACTAGATGTGTTCCTCTTTTTTGATCGAGTCAAATCAAGAGCATCTTCAAGAGTTCTATAGCAAAAGCTTGGAAGACAGGGTATTATCTTACTTAACCCTACAAATGAAATTTCACTTCAACTA
This sequence comes from Gynochthodes officinalis, assembly GCA_020080225.1. Classification (NCBI taxonomy): domain Eukaryota; kingdom Viridiplantae; phylum Streptophyta; class Magnoliopsida; order Gentianales; family Rubiaceae; genus Gynochthodes; species Gynochthodes officinalis. The sequence goes on from CM034616.1 coordinate 23,603,756, forward strand.
AATGATTGGTTTTTAAAAAATCCACAAAAAAAAAAGAAGACTTGTTGCCTTAAACAAATTTGATGACTGCTTCATTTGACAGCTGTAGATACATGTAACATAAAAGAACGAGAGCCTCTGTAAATACACATCCATGTAACATAAAAGAACGAGAGCCTTGGCGCAGCAGTTAGAGCTATTGCCATGTGACCTGAGATCACAGGTTTGAGCCATGAAAACAACCTCATACATAAAATATAAGGTAAGGCCGTGTATATTGGGCCTTAATAGCCCAACATTCCCTGGAGACCGCACATGCAGGAGCTTCTATGCGCCAGGCTGCCCTTTTTATCCATTTAACATAAAAGATAGAATGGATTCCTTGTCAAAAACACAAGTAAGAAAGAGAAAATGTGTCTAAGACAATTCCTTCCAGTCAGCACTTCAGTATCCTTGAACTAAGGTTACTTTTCCTTTATTTAGATTATTTCTTTCTCAAGGCCACTAACAGTGGTAGAGGAAGTGAAAACTACAAACACAGTGCAAACGATCTAATTAACCCTGTAGTAAAACCATATCGACTTCGCACAGGTTCTTGTAAGGGCCACAAATAAAAGATTAAGAAAGATTTAGAGTCTCTAAATAAAGGCAAGAGGGATACAAACAAGAGGAAAGGAAGGGCAGAGAAAGAGGAGAAATGTTCAATTGTAACTGACACAGATAATATCAGAACCCAGAATAAACTATCACTTTCACAAATTGAAGTGACCAGCAAAGACAGACCTTTTTTTAATACAGTGTCATCCATAGCCTTGTACTCCATGTTCTTCAGGGCGAGTTCTACACCATAACCACCCAAGTTCAAAGGATCTCTTGTACCAATGGCTGCACATGAGCCAACTTTGGATTCACAGCCCGAAAGTAATAGAGGTCTAACAACGTAAGTGATTTTACCCTGAACCCAATGATAAAATACAACAGCAAATCAATGAAAAATTTTACAGAAAAACTTCATATGTTATTGGGAACAACTTGAAGCTCATTTTTGTTAACGTAACTCAAACACTGCACATAATTAATCAATTTGTAATTGATGTTAGAAGACCATCTCATCATAGTGAAAAACCATTATCCTCGAATTCAAGTATACTTTACTGTTTATAAATGTTCCAGAGGTTGTGTGCATGATAGTTACGTATATCAAGCAGTACTAACGCCATAAATATTTTACAAGGGCTCATTGATCAGTTACTGTGTTCATATTTACTGGTGACATACAAAAGTCTTAAATCCAAATGTTTCACATGACAAACATACACTTCATTTCCAACTGAAAACCTATTATTACTGACTTCAAATAAAGCAGCTCCACCACTAGGAACAGCTGCTCTCAGTACAAGTTATGATGCCTTATAATTCGAAAAGTTGGCGTGAAATAAACAGAAAAATTAACTAGAATCAGATATGAAAAGAATAATATCTGGACATTCAAATAATACCTGCCTGGCTGCATCTACTAAGTTATTGTGAAATTCCCTAAAGCATTCCATCCCAAGAGCTCCATACAAGATGGCAACAGGGGTTCCAATTTTTGAATCTGGATGAACATGATCAAATTCAAAAAGCTCAGGCTGCTGAAATGTATCGCTGGTTCTGGCAGTGAAAAAGAAATACTGTTAGTGGATGAATTAACAATATTAAATAAAATATACAATATATACTCCAACTAGAAGTTTTCTAATTGAATTGTATGCATTATAGAGCAAAACTCACCTTCTGTGAGGATTTTGAAGCCAAGGTAACAACTCATTTACATCAAAATATAATGCTGCCACAGTATCAACCCAACAACATTTCCCATTAGGAGGCCCCACCTTCGCTTTTGGGCTTTTCACACAATCATTTGGCTCAGAATCACCCTCATTGATAGAGTTCAAGTTAACATCATCACCCAGTGGAAAAGATGAAAGAGAATCCTCTGCTAACTGCTGATAGAGCACTAACCTAGGAGATGCTGATCGAAGAGTAAGAGAAAACTCAAAAACTGAGGCCAAAGGTTCAGTTAACAAAGATTTCCCAAAATTTACAATTGCCTTCAGGCAATTTTTAGCGGTCTGAGAACCAGAGTCTTCACTTGCTTTAAGAAGCCAAAATTCAGTAAATTCCCAATAAAGGTCTTTCCACTCATTAGATAGTAATTCCCTGTCAAACAGAACATTAAATTGTCATGAGATAAACAATAAGTTTCTAAAACCTGAACTGCCAAGAAACCTGGAGTACATAGTTTCCTAGCTTTATAAATTAGTCAGAAAGGAAATGGAGAAATGCAATTTACAATGATAATCATCAAAAACCTCATTGAAAGTTGGACAAAGTAGAGTCCAAGTCACTATTAAGTGCTGATCATAAAATACATTACATAATAGCAGCTACCTAATTAATAAAGTAGGATATGATAGAAATGCTCCTGATTGAAACAGCAATTTTCCATCACTCAGATGCAATTATGTTATGAAATTATGAATCAAGCAGAAAGAAGAACACATGTCGAGAGCCAGATGAATTTTATGTATCAAACTTAAGAATTTCTCTAAAGAATATATACCTCTATGTACTAAGCAAATCTTTAAAATCATATCATACCAGCAGCTTACACTGGTTTTGCAACATAAGGGATCCCAATTATCATTAATCTAAAATTAACAAACACAACTTTCCAACACACAAATGCAAAGTAAATGCAGTTACCTCCCCACGTAGTTCAAATGAAGAAATTCACTTGTCACGGGTTTTGTTTAGTGAAACCATATTTTCATTTTTTTTCAAGGACTGGTTATTCAGTGCCCTGAATTCAAATGTCACTAAAAGATCCTCGTTTTCTTAAATGACCACCAAAAATCGGAATTTTAATCATATATCAAATCCTTAAACACATAACAAAAATATCTTGCGCTCAATAATTCACCTAATGCATTAACTCTGTACACTTATAACCAGGGCAGGACAGGCGCATGCGATTAATCATTTAAACAATCAAAGACCGCTATTGTTGACACTTCAACCAAGCATAAGCCCACCAAATTCTCTCCCACTATTACTTCGCCGAGTTTTGGAGCCCCACCAATATAACCAAAAAAAAAATTAAATCCATTAAAAAAACACTCCAGTACTTCAAATAATTAACTTCAAGAACTTGATCAAAACATTCATTGTCAACGCATCATAAATCGATGGTTCAAACCAAACTTAAAAACAACACTTTATTCCAAAAACAACGATTAAGTATCAAAGCCATAAAAATAACATACCCTGCTTCCAGAAGTAGTGAAGTACCAGGCCACTTAGCCCTAAGTGCCACTTGAACATTCTTTGGCCCGCGACTTTGTGCATGAACCGAATGCCCAGAAAGACCGATAAAGAGAACAACAACAATGAAAAAGCAAAATCCAGATCTAAAATGGGACGCCATCCGCTGAATGTTGATGGAAGCTAGCCTTTTCCTATCAGAGTCCAGTTCAGAATGCAGCCATTGTTGAATAAGAACAAAACAACCAAAAAGAAATAACCCAATTACAAGTGAATCGTTATGGGTTTTATGCAATCTAAAAAGGGTTCTTGATTGAAAATTTTAATGGCTTTGAAGCTTTGTCAGAGAACCCAAGACTTCCGATGGGAGATTTGTGAAGTCTTCAGTCTTCAGTCATCCTCTGTAGTGGGAGTGTTGTTGCGCTTATTTTGTATAGTGACGCTCCCCTGAGTCGGGGGTCTATGGTTGGCAAATCAGCAGTCCAATCACAATGAGACGCGTAGGGTCAAGTATGGGTAGTTGTGACTTTCGGTAGAGGATATTGGGGTATATTGGTACTTTCGTTGCCACGGGGTCATTCATCCACGTCACGATCCTACGTGGCAGAGTCATATTGGTTTAAGAACCGTGTTCTCGGGCTTAAGTGTGAATATAATTGAGTAATAAAGAACCGGTCAATTGAACCGATTTGGTTCTATCAATTTGGAGAATCGGTTTGCATATTTTTTCATTATTACATTTTTAGATCTTTTTTAATCTTTAATGACCAAATACGAATTTGGTTGATTTATTATGTTTTGTTTCTTATATTTAAAGTGGATAAATGAATTTTAAGTGGAGTGAATATTTTTCCTTCCTTTTAAACTTTTTTTGTTTAAAAAAAACTTTTAAATTAAATTTATATAGTATTATTGCTAGCGCATAAGTCAATTAAAAATAATGAAAGTAAAATTAAAAAAAATACATTAAATATATTAAAAGTTTCGATTAAAATAAATTATATTTATCTGAAAATGAACATCATTTAAAGATGTATGTAGTGTGTCTTAAGTATTGCTATTTTTCTTTAATAACCATTATTTTTAAAATACAAACACTATAATTAGAATCACACTCAATAAGCAAAAAAATAAAGAAAAATGCAATAAATATCTCAGTGCTACGTTATTATAATTAACAAGTCATTAAGTAAAAAATAAAATAATAAAATATATATTTTTATTTTTTTATTTTTTTATTTTTGTTCATTAATTATAAGTCATACATTGTAGTTATTACTAATAAATATACTTTAATAATTTCATTCAAAAATAATTTTGTTTAACAAAAGAAATTTTAGAAAGTTGACTATTTTATTGAGGAAGAGAGTAAAAATAAAAAAAAAATGTGAGAAGGGAATTAAAAAGGAGATAATCGACAAAATGGTTTATCAAAAATTAACGAATAAATATTTTTATCTTCCGTATTTAAAATGATGAAAAAATTTCATAACATTTTATTAGTGTACTTTTTTAATTTTCTTTTATAATTTAATTTAATTTTTCGTTAAAATAATACTATTATTATGATCAAAACTTAATGGGAATTTGAATAGAATTATAACGAATAATTAAAAAAATATATTAATAAAATATTAAAAATATTTTTTTATTATTTTAAATATAATAGATAAAAAAAATTATTCATTAAATTTTAAGAGTTCATTTTGTCGTTACCTTATTAAAAAGTGACATTAACGTTTACACTCTAATTGGAATTTGGAAATAGCCGAAACTGGTCGGGTCGACTTTCGAGCGTCGAGCCACGGACGGACCATTCTGGCAGTCGGAGAAGGAACCAAAATAGGAACTACCAAACCAGACCGAATTTAAAGATCGGTTAGGCAGGAGATTCCTTTTCCCGTCTCCGCCGCATAGCCGCCTTTCCGATTATCGTTCTTCCCACAGCACAAGAATGTCCGGCGATGGCAGCAGTGACACTACTCGTCAAGTTTCATTTGAGCAATGCAAAATCATATACATACCGGACAAGCCTCCAGTTCCCCCTCACCTCCAACCCACTGGTCAGTTCAACCAGAAAGTTGATTCCTTTTCTCTTTTTGGGGTATTTTTGGTGTTTTATTTTGATGTATTTTCAACTACAGTGAGTGTTGTTGCTGCTGTAATTGAAGCCCAACATGCCAACACTCTAGTAAGGTTTGTTCTTTTGTGTTATTCAGGAGGGATTGAACTTAATATCTTCTTCCATGTTGTTGGGTTTTTCTTAAAAGTGAAAATTGAGTTTTCTTTTGTTAGGAAGCTGAATCATATTGCACCCTTGGAAAATCTTCGCCATGTCAAGCGTGTACGCAAGAAATGTCATCATGGAGGTATTGGGTTGTGGACTTTTTGTTGATTGACTCAGTTCTAAGATTTTTTTTGGTGACAAACACATTTCTAGAAAATTATTGGTTCATTATCAAACATTTTATTTTGGAGCTGCTGCTGTAATAACGTAACTGCAATGGTTAACTTAATTCGGGAAAAAATGGGCAAGGCATAGCTTTTAGATTAAAGAAGTTGTTTGCTTGCTGCGTGATGAGTGGACTGAGCCCTTTTGTTTATGAACATAGTAGTCATTGACTCATTGTTTATTTTGGAATAGTTAGAATTCTTTAGGAAATGAAGATGATTTGTAACAATATTTAATGATAAAAGGAAGCTATGCTCACAAGTGCAGTGTAGATTAGAAAAAACATTGTTGATATACATCTGGAGGAGTAAATTGCCTTCTGACCCAGGGAGATTTGTATCTTCTTGTCTTTAAATTTTGTTTCTGAGGTTTAAAGTGGAGACACTTTTGCACTGGCTGCTGACAGTTGGCTTGTTGGACAGGTAAATATGAGTTATCTGTGATCTTATGTTTGGCTTCTGAAACTGATGGTCGTTCAGATGGCATCCCAAATGATGTGGTTGAGCTCATCAAGCAATACCAGTTGAGTACTTTTCATGCCAAAGTGGGTCATCCTTTTATCTTTTGAACTTCTCTATCTCTATATAGTAGTAAAATGTCTAGCAGAACGATAACTGTAAAGGGATTCATAAAAAAAAGAAAATGTTTATGAGATATTGTTAGCTTGTTGAATCATTTTGAAGCCTAAGTATCTATACCCATTGCTGTACTTGTGACTGAATTTTATCCTTCCTTCTATGTGGCTATTTCTTCTAAACCATTCTGGAAAAGCTTTTAATTTCTGTGGTATTTTGGTAAATAAATATTGACAGTTTCAATCTGCAAAACAACATTGGAGGTCTCTGTAGGTTTTCATGCCATTAATAATTTTTTGGTTTTTAACCCATTAATTTGATGGAAGTAAACCTTAATGATTTTGTTTAATTGTGTTATCATCTTATCGAGAAACAGTGGGGGATTGGTTTAAATGGCTTGAGTCCTCCTTTGCCCAGAAGGTGGCTGTGTAATAGCAGAGGTTTTGTTGGTGATGGACAATATGTCTCATTTGACTCTCCATACCAATTTAGAGCAGGCTTACCATTTATAATGATTCAAAATATTAATTTTTATTTTCCATTTGAAATTTGAAGGTGAAAAAGAAATGTGTATTGCTTGTTTCCTATGTGTTTTCATCATTTCAATTATTCCTTAATGAGACAGTATCATCTTACCTAATCCTGATATAGCTTTTTGTTGGAGCGCATTCATTTCAGGTTTGCAAATATGCTGCCTCAACAAAAGAAGAATGGGATGAGCAGTGCAAGTTCTGGCCAACATCTTATCACCCACCAACATAGTGAGTTCTTTTTAGATGTCACAAAAAGTGGTTCAAGTTTTTGATTATCTCAGTTCTTATTCAATTTCTCCTTTTCCAATCACAGTAATATTGCTGGCATAACTGGATTCAATGAGGAGGACACAAAGTCTGTTTTTGGCTTCATGAAATATGCAGTTGATTTGGCAAGATCAAGTAGTAACCTGGTAAATGCTTCTGGATAGGTCTTGCTTGTGCATGTTACGCAAGTATTCTAAGAATTAGTTGTCACATTTGGTCCCAGAGTATTGATGGATGGTTAAGCTCCCATATTCTGCAGCCATTACGATTTGTCAGTGCTTGTAATTGGTAACTAATTATAACCTGACTGTTTTTCGCAGGTGGTTAATGCTGCTGTTATTGTTGATCCTTCTACTAACCAGGTCATTTCGAGCGCATGTGACCAAGTCCTTAATTGGACTACTGCTGAAAGTAAGAACAACTTGGAAATGAATGATTTAGAGTATCCTAAAGGCCCAGCAAACTACCCCAGTGCAGTTGAAATGAAAAATAGTCAAAAGTTGCCATGCTATGCCTCCCTTGATCCCGAAAGGTTTTTCGTTTGCATATCTTGCTTGCATCCATGGTGGTGGACTGAGCAACAGTTACCTTCAAGCTCTGTGTCTTGGCATCCTTTGCGGCATGCTGCTATGGTAGCTATTGAATGTTCTGCTTCCCGGGATAGATGTCTCTTTCCTAATAATGGGCATCGTGCAACTGGGACTGTTGTGGAGGAACATATGCTTTTTCCATCAACGGACTTGCCTTCTAAAAGACGAAAGACCAATCACAGTAATGTAATCTATCTACATGGCTTCCTTTTGATTTTTCACTTATTAATGGTGTTCTTGGGTCCTTTGTTTTTCTTTTTGTTTGGAGTGTGATGTATTTGAAAAAAGTTATATTGGAATGTGTGAAAATTTTAGTGGGTATTTTTTTATAGAAAAAGTATTTTGAAGGGAAAAATAAGAGGGAAATTTTTTAAAAATTATGTGAGAGGAATTTGAGTGAGAAAATTTGAATTTTAAATTTTGAAATAAAAATGTGTTTGGATAGTTTGTTTTTGTTTGAGAATTTATTTATTTGCAAATAGAAACCCTTAGTCCAAACAGACCCTTAGCTTTCTAAATGTGAAAAATGGCATTTTTGACGGGAAGATTGATGAACATAAGTCAAATCTCATACATTTACATAATTGAATTTTTATATGACCATGGCTTTTCTTTGCCTGTGAATCATAATTCAGTAAAAGCAAAGGATAGATAATCCTAGATGGAAGCCATAAGAGGCTATATTGTTTCATATTATCTTATGGTGTAAACAATCCATTCCTTCCTACTGTTGACAACTGGATGGACTCTTTTTTTTCCCTGTTATAACCACTTAATTAGGATTTATACTTCTTGTGTACGTTCCTATCAGTATTACAACTTATTACGCATCAAAAAATTAAATAAAACAAAAAGTAATGTTAATACTACGACTTAAATTGCATTAGCATAATGCTGATGTTAATAGTTCTATCAGGCTGAGGATGATGAGAATCTTGACTTAAAGACTAGCAGTTCTGATTCGCCGAGACCTTATTTATGCACTGGTTATGACATCTATCTTGTCTGGGAGCCATGCATTATGTAAGTTCAGCTCCTTCAATATTGCTGTCTATCTAGTTGTTTCTATTCATTTTTCGCTTATGATGATGTTGCTTCTTTTTTTTAGTTAATTTATTGTCTGTTAGTTCTGGAGTTATGTTTATGTTTTGCTTAGATGCCTCCACAGGTATGTCAAGGATTTTAGCATCTGAACTAATATGTTCTTCTTATGACTTGTTTATTACTTTAATGCCTCAAACTGGGGAAAAGTTTGTTGAGAGAAGGATGAAAGAAGCACCAAGCTTGCTGGAGTTCAATGAAATTGATCAAGAGGGGCAGGATTTAATTGGTAGACTGGAATTTTTTGTGCTATCTGCATTGTGAACTTAGCTTAGAATGGATGGGTGGATTACATCTTGGTTCAGAAGTCTTTTCAATCATTTTTTAATTGTACTTTGAATGTAGGTGTGCGATGGCGCTTGTGCATCAGAGAGTTAGGCGGATATTTTATGCTCTTCCCAACCAAAATGCTGGCGCTCTAGGAAGTGTTCACAGGTTGCAAGGAGAGGGAAGCTTGAATCACCATTATGCTGTTTTCAGGGTTTTGTTGCCTGAAGAAATACTCGCTGATGCAACTTATAACAGCTAGGGCTTGTTTGGTTGGCAAGCAAGTAAAGTTATACGGGAATATGAGATTTTGAGGAAATTGAATATTTTTTTAAGGAATATGATTTTTTTGTAATTTAATTTTGAGGAAAATGATTTTTTTTCTAAGCAATTTAAATATCAGAGATTTAATTATGATGATTTTGAATACTTACATATGTTTGAATAGAATAAAATTATTTACAAGAAAGTTAATATAATTCATATTTCATTATTTTAGTTAGATTAATAAATTACAAATATATTTGAAATATAATTTATTTGACATATATATTTATCATCATATTATTCTTTTTATTCTATATCAATAATAAAGACAATTCTTTTCAGTCTTTTAATTAAAATATAATTTGAATATTTTTTAATTTTGTCAATTATAATGTATAACAATATTTAAGCTAAAAAAATATTAATTTTATAATAAATTTATGAAAAACATATTTTTATAGTTAATAAATAGTTTATTTATTTGTATTATGACAAAAAGTGTCTATACTAATAAATAATAAAAATTAAAAAATATATGTAAAAATTAAGGAAATAAAAGTATAAATAAAATATAAAGAATTAATAAAAATTAAAAAAGATAAAGAAAATTTAAAAAATATAAATAGGAAGAGAAAAAATATAAAAAATGTGGTTCTAATAACAAATGTACAAATATATTTATATTTTCATTAAAAAAAAAGAACAACGATGACGATGTTAATAATTAAGTAACAAAATTAAAACTAATATACATACGCGCATACTCACACGCACACTTACATACAACCTCATTTAAGATCAAATCAAACTATAATTCAAAAAAGTTAATGAGAAAAATAAGAAATTACAACAAATTTTAAATTTTAAAAAATTATGAATTTAAATAGAAAAACATTCTCAGTTAATTTTTTTAAATAAAAAATAAAAACTAATAATAATTAAAATAGAATACCATATGAGTAATACTTAAAAGATAAGAGATGTATAATCATGTGTAATAATATTAATATCGCGCTGCCATAGATGATCTAGTAGTATTGTATTTCCTGAGGACGCCACTGCGACGAAGAAATCAAATAAAGAATGCAAGACCAGATCTTTTTATGATGGTAATTAAGTTGATGTTTGTATGGTCTGTGAAATTCTTTTCAATCGAGATTTGTGTCTGCATCAAACTAAATGGTTTTCTTTGTAATCACCTGTCAATTTGCTGCCTACATTTTAAATTTAGCAGTGTAGGAAGAACACAAGTCATTGATCAAGCTTGAGGGCTAACTACTACTAATTTACAGACCCCAGAACCTGCTTTGCATTTTTTTAAACCATTGAACATAATTTGAATCTAATAGAGTAGGAATTATATGAAGTGTTAAGTTTACATATATTGCCAAAAAAGTGATTGGCAAGTATAATAATTCACATATAATATTATACTAGAAGGATTCAAATGTACGGATTACAGAGAACTCGCTCTCTGATGCAAGTTCTGTGTCTATCAGATGTTCAAGTTTAAACCTGAGAAAAAAAAAATGTAATTAAGAATCTAAACCAGGAATTAGACTAACGGAATTTCCTGCATGATTGGTGCATGCCCCATGAGAATTACTACATAAAATTGGAAGTCAATCCAGCTGAAATCTCCAAAAGTGTTGAACTTTCATATTGTTCATCAATGAAACTGAAAAGAAAATGTTTTCTTCATCTAAGCATGTCTCCTGCAATTAGCTTGAGGGCGCTTAATGCTGGTGATATGCTGAATACATTACTATCGCCTCCATGAAAGGAAGGATGCAAAAGAGGTGCTGGTCTATCTGGAATTTCTGGAACCTCAATATCTCCTTCCAACATTTTAAGTGCATCCAAAATGTTTGGCCTCAGAGCCACCATCACATGAGCACATAATATTCCAACTAGTACAAACCTCTCCATGATGCCTTTTGGATTTGCATTTTCTGAATCCTCATTCTTCAGCAAAGCAGAATCTAATACTTCGTCAATCTTCCCAGATTTTATCATTGACCAAGCCCAATCAGTGATTAGAAAAGCCTGAGGTGAACCTGAAGATAAATCAAGAGCTTTTCTCCCACACATTATCTCCAAGATAACCACACCAAAGCTGTAGACATCACTCTTCTCAGTTAACTGCCCATAAAGTGCGTACTCTGGTGCCAAATATCCATGTGTTCCAGCCACTCTAGTTGTGAGATGAGACTGCCCTTCCCTGTTCTGCTTTGCTAACCCAAAATCTGCAACTCTTGCCCTCATGTCAACATCTAACAGTATATTTGTAGCTTTGATGTCTCTATGATAAATTGCTGGCTTCACTCCATAATGCAAATAAGATAGACCTTTTGCCACATCCAAAATTATGCTTTTTCTTTGAGGCCATGTTAACGGTTGCTTCCTACTTCCACCCTCACTCCTTGGAAACAAATGGTCTTCAAGATTCCCATTAGGCATATAGTCATATACAAGGTATCGATGGCTCTCTCCTTGTCCAACAGTTTGATCTTCATCTGTCACACAACAGCCTCTAAGCGGTACAAGGTTTCGATGCTTTAAGTTGCTAATGATCTCAACTTCATTGCAGAACTCATCAGTTCCTTCAAAATCAGATTCTATAACTCTTTTGACAGCAACAACAGTTCCATCCGCTAGTGTCCCCTTGTAAACTATCCCAAATCCCCCTCTGCCAATGAAATTCTTAGATGAAAATTTATCTGTAGCCTTCTCAAGCTCGTGAATCTTAAACCATATAGATACCGTATTCGGCCTCATTCTGGGCCTAGACTCCATATCTTCTAAACCAAAATTCAAATTCTCATCTAGTCTCTTCCGTTTCTTAGTCCACCAAAAATAGAATCCCAAAAAAAGGGCCATCACCAAAACTGCTGAACAAGCTCCAGTGAGTCCAAATATCAGAGCTGAATGTCCCTTTTTAGATTTAAGTTGAAGATTAAAGATACATGAAATGGCAGCATTACTTTGAGGTCCAAACTCATTGACAATACCAGCAGCATAGAGAATTGCGAAATAAAAGCATTGTACAGAGTGAGAATTATTACCATCAATTCTAATCAAGTCTGACTGGACCTTGAAACCAGCAGCCACACAGGCATCACAAGCAGTGAGATCAGTAAGGTCGGGCCTACAAGCAGAGTCCAAAACAGTTGAAGGACCCAGAGCCTTAACCCAATCTTGAGTGGTCTGAATTGATGCACAGACATTTGGTGAGATCACAAACTGAAGAGGGTCAAAGCAAAGAGACGTGAGATCAGAGGGAAGTGAAAGAGTATTGAGCTTGGACTGGAAATCATTGAGGCAGGAAATTGAGGTTTCTAAATTGGGTAAATGGAACCGATTGGTTGCTTTGAGGCGTTCTGCAAGTCCTATTCCATAAAGAGAAAGAAGGGTCTGGCAGCACTGACTATTACCTGATCCTGAACCTGTAGAGGAATTATCCAAAAGTTTAGGGACTTGGGGAGTTGTATTAGAATTCGGAGAGTTCTTGCAGTCACCAGTCGACCATGGGACTGTCAGAACATAATTTAGGTCCATGGGACATGTAGTAGTGGAGCTCGTATTGTTTGAAGGAGCTGATGATGAATAAACCTTAGACATAGATACAGAAACAAAGAGTACTAAAAACAGAATCAAGAACTGATCGGGCTTCATGCTGATTTCTTCCTTCTTCAAATTTTGCTATTTACAAAAGTTAGTTCAGAGGAGCAAGAAGAAACATCCGGGCATGTTGCCAGCACGAATTCGAGCTATCCAACTCATGGGGAAAAGGGACTCAAAAATCAAGAAACCATCTTTGATGGCTGTGTCCAGGATGGTTCGGGGAAGGAAGTCAGCAGAGGAAATGGTGGGGGTACAATATTGAATTTTGCACAACAGTCGCCTGTTTCTGGGAAGTGTGAAGCTATGATACGTGCTGTTTTTGTTCTTGAGTAGAGGACATGGAATTGAACTGGAGCCATTCCAGATTGACTTCTTGAAGAGGTATCATTAATGGCGGCTGCCCTGATAATTTCGTGTATATTAAAAAAGGTGAACAGTGGGGAAATGCTATTGGAAATGGAGGGACAATTGGCCAAATGTTGCGTAGGTATTTTGGAATTGGCCAAATGGAAGGAAGTCAGCAGAGGAAATGGTGGGGGTACAATATTGAATTTTGCGCAACAGTCGCCTGTTTCTGGGAAGTGTGAAGCCATGATACGTGCTGTTTTTGTTCTTGAGTAGAGGACATCGAATTGACCTGGAGCCATTCCAGATTGACTTCTTGAAGAGGTATCATTAATGGCGGCTGCCGTGATAATTTCGTGTATATTAAAAAAGGTGAACAGCGGGGAAATGCTATTGGAAATGGAGGGACAATTGGCCAAATGTTGCGTAGGTATTTTGGAATTTGGTTGAATATTTTCAGGAAATTTTAACCCGCAAAAATATGTAGAGAGACATGGCCTTGGCACATTACAAATTGTCGTGATCTCACTTGATTTCCATATGAAAAATATAGGATTTTCATGTGGGGTGAATCACACATAAAAAGTATGGAATTTTCATGAGTGGTTTATATGACATTTGGTTCTTCCATTTCACAAGCTAACTTTTGAGGTGGATTCTCTCAAGAACATAACAAATGGTATCAGAGCCAACCACTACTCTTCGCCCGCGCTGGCAGTGTCGGGACTAGATGGTGACGTCAGTATTGCAATGTTGTAGTATTCGTCCGGAACTAGATTGGTGACATCGGCTGGCTGGGACTAGAGAGAAGAATATAATGCAAAGCCAATAATCCGTGACATGCGGAGCGTGATGGATTGTCATGATCACGTCGGATGGCCGGACTAAAGAGAAGAATATAATACAAAGTCAATAATTCATAACATGTGGAACATGATGGATTGTCATGATCTTAGCACGTGATTTTTCCACCTTTTGAGGTAGGTTCCCTCAAGGACATAACACAAATTTACAAACTCTTTGGCCCAAGTAAAGCCCATGCTATTACATTGTCTATTTCCTGTATTACATTTTTTGTACTATTTACTACTTTATTTGTATCAAAGAAATAGTTTAGTTAAAATTGTAAAAATATTTTAAAAATTACAAAAATGCGACATGAAAATGTAACGACACTCTTGATTTGAGTTCAAATTTTGTCAACAAAGAGTAAAGAAACTCTAATGGGATATGTTTTCCATCCTATTCTTCTGAAATCTTGACTAGGTGCTCTGAAAAATAGAGGGAATCTTTGGCCCCTGTGCTCTTGTTGACTGTGCTTGATTTCCATTTCACATCGAACCTTCATGGTACGAGATGTGGATTGTGGGGGCAGACGTAATGTAGTGCCCACTGCCAATTTGTCATTCCAATAAAACACAGAAAAAGATAGGGAAAATAATAATTGTGTTGATTAGTTTGTGATGAAAAATAATAATAATTTTTTTTATAATAATTGTGTTGATTAGTTTGTAATAGAAAATAATAATAATATTGTGTTATTATTATTTTTTTTTTTGGATAAGGAATCACTTTTGTACCCCCAAAGTCATCAACTTTTTTCCCTCAAATGACTCCTTCGGTAGCTTAATTGAATAAATAATCTGAGAGCAGCTTCAAAGGAAAGCACTAAACATTTACTTCAAAAAATATCTTTGCGCTCAATACTTTATCTAATGCATTAACTCTGTACTCTTATAACCAGGGCAGGTGCCATTAATCATTTAGGTGTTGTTTGGTATAAATGATGAATTTAAAAATGGAATAGATTAATAGAAAAAAATGTCTAAAATAGAATGAAAAAATAATAATTATGGTATTTGATATTATTTTGTAATAAAATAAAATAAATTTTATATTAAAATTAAAATAGATTGGTTCGACTTTCGAGCGTCGAGCCACGGACGGACCATTCTGGCAGTCGGAGAAGGAACCAAAATAGGAACTACCAAACCAGACCGAATTTAAAGATCGGTTAGGCAGGAGATTCCTTTGCCCGTCTCCTCCGCATAGCCGCCTTTCCGATTATCGTTCTTCCCACAGCACAATAATGTCCGGCAATGGTAGCAGTGATACTACTCGTCAAGTTTCATTTGAGCAATGCAAAATCATGTACACACCGGACAAGCCTCAAGTTCCCCTTCACGGTCTCACCTCCAACCCACTGGTCAGTTCAACCAGAAAGTTGATTCCTTTTCTCTTTTTGGGGTATTTTTGGTGTTTTATTTTGTTGTATTTTCAACTACAGTGAGTGTTATTGCTGCTGTAATTGAAGCCCAACATGCCAACACTCTAGTAAGGTTTGTTCTTTTGTGTTATTCAGGATGGATTGAGCTTAATATTTTCTTCCACGTTGTTGGGTTTTTCTTAAAAGTGAAAATTGTGAAAATTGAGTTTTCTTTAAGCTGAATCATATTGCACCCTTGGAAAATCTTCGCTATGTCAAGCGTGTACGCAAGAAATGTCATCATGGAGGTATTGGGTTGTGGACTTTTTGTTGATTGACTCAGTTCTGAGATATTTTTTTGGTGACAAACATATTTCTAGAAAATTATTGGTTCATTATCAAACATTTTATTTTGGGGCTGCTGCTGTAATAACGTAGCTGCAATGGTTAGCTTAATTCGGGAAAAAATGGGCAAGGCATAGCTTTTATATTAAAGAAGTTGTTTGCATGAGTGGACTGAGCCCTGTTGTTTATGAACATAGTAGTCATTGTTTATTTTGGAATAGTTAGAATTCTTTAGGAAATGAAAATGATTTATAACAATATTTAATGATAAAAGGAAGCCATGCTCACAAGTGCAATGTAGATTAGAAAAAACATTGTTGATATACATTTGGAGGAGTGAATTGCCTTCTGTTATATTTCCTGACCCAGGGAGATTTGTATCTTCTTGTCGTTAAATTTTTTTTCAAAGGTTTAAAGTGGAGACACTTTTGCACTTGCTGCTGACAGTTGGCCTTTTTGACCGGTAAATATGAGTTATCTGTTATCTTATGTTTGGCTTCTGAAACTGATGGTCGTTCGGATGGCATCCCAAATGATGTGGTTGAGCTCATCAAGCAATACCAGTTGAGTACTTTTCATGCCAAAGTGGGTCATCCTTTTATCTTTTGAACTTCTCTATCTCTATTCAGTAGCAAAATGTCTAGCAGAACGATAACTGTAAAGGGATTGATAAAAAAAGAAAATGTTTATGAGATATTGTTAGCTTATCGAATCATTTTGAAGCCTAAGGATCTATACCCGTTCGTGTACTTGTGACTGAATTTTACACTTCCTTCTATGCAGCTATTTCTTCTTAACCATTCTGGAAAAGCTTTTAATTTCTGTGGTATTTTGGTAAATAAATATTGACAGTTTCAATCTGCAAAACAACATTGGAGGTCTCTGTAGGTGTTCATGCCATTAATAATTTTTTAGTTTTTTTTAACCCATTAATTTGATGGAAGTAAACCTTAATGATTTTTTTTAATTGTGTTATCATCTTATCGAGAAACAGTGGGGGATTGGTTTAAATGGCTTGAGTCCTCCTTTGCCCAGAAGGTGGCTGTGTAATAGCAGAGGTTTTGTTGGTGATGGACAATATGTCTCATTTGACTCTCCATGCCAATTTAGAGCAGGCTTACCATTTATAATGATTCAAAATATTAATGCCAGGTTTGCAAATATGCTGCCTCGACAAAAGAAGAATGGGATGAGCAGTGCAAGCTCTGGCCAACATCTTATCACCCACCAACATAGTGAGTTCTTTTTAGATGTCACATAAAGTGGTTCAAGTTTTTGATTATCTCAGTTCTTATTCAATTTCTCCTTTTCCAATCACAGTAATATTGCTGGCATAACTGGATTCAATGAGGAGGACACAAAGTCTGTTTTTGGCTTCATGAAATATGCAGTTGATTTGGCAAGATCAAGTAGTAACATGGTGAATACTTCTGGATAGGTCTTGCTTGTGCATGTTACGCAAGCATTCTAAGAATTAGTTGTCACATTTGGTTTCGAAGTATTGATGGATGGTTAAGCTCCCATATTCTGCAGCCATTACGATTTGTCAGTGCTTATAATTGGTAACTAATTATAACCTGACTGTTCTTTGCAGGTGGTTAATGCTGCTGTCATTGTTGATCCTTCTATTAACCAGGTCATTTCAAGCGCATGTGACCAAGTCCTTAATTGGACTACTGCTGAAAGTAAGAAAAACTTGGAAATGAATGATTTAGTGTATCCTAAAGGCCCAGCAAACTACCCCAGTGCCGTTGAAATGAAAATTAGTCAAAAGTTGCCATGCTATGCCTCCCTTGATCCGGAAAGGTTTTTCGTTTGCATATCTTGCTTGCATCCGTGGGCCGTGGTGGTGGGCTGAGCAACAGTTACCTTCAAGCTCTGTGTCTTGGCATCCTTTGCGGCATGCTGCTATGGTAGCTATTGAATGTTCTGCTTCCCGGGATAGACGTCTCTTTCCTAATAATGGGCATAGTGCAGCTGGCACTGTTGCGGAGGAAAATATGCTTTTTCCATCAACGGACTTGCCTTCTAAAAGACAAAAGACCAATCTCAGTAATGTAATCTATCTACATTGGTTCCTTTTGATTTTTCACTTATTAATGGTGTTCCTGGGTCCTTTGTTTCTCTTAGCTTTCTAAATGTGAAAAATGGCATTTTTGACTGGAAGATTGATGAACATAAGTCAAATCTCATACATTTACATAATTGAATTTTTATATGACCATGGCTTTTATTTGCCTGTCAATCATAATTCAGTAAAAACAAAGGATAGATAATCCTAGACGGTGTAAACAATCCATTCCTTTCTACGGTTGACAATTGGATGGACTCTTTTTTCTTTTCTTTTCTTTTTTTTCCTTTTTTTCCCCTGTTATAGCCACTTAATTAGGATGTATACTTCTTGTGTACGTTCCTATCAGTATTACAACTTATTACCCATCAAAAACTTAAATAAAAACAAAAAGTAATGGGTATTTATTAGTGTAATATTACTACTACTTAAATTGCATTAGCATAATACTGATGTTAATAGTTCTTTCAGGCCGAGGATGATGAGGATCTTGACTTAAAGGCTAGCAGTTCTGATTCATCGAGACCTTATTTATGCACTGGTTATGACATCTATCTTGTCTGGGAGCCATGCATTATGTAAGTTCAGCTCCTTCAATATTGCTGTCTATCTAGTTGTTTCTATTCGTTTTTCACTTATAATGATGTTGCTTTTTTCTTTTTAATTTATTGTCTGTTAGTTCTGGGGTCATGTTTATGTTTCTCTTAGATGCGTCCACTGGTATGTCAAGGATTTTAGCATCTGAACTAATATGATCTTCTTATGACTTGTTTATTACTTTAATGCCTCAAACTGGGGAAAAGTTTGTTGAGAGAAGGATGAAAGAAGCAACAAGCTTGCTGGAGTTCAATGAAATTGATCAAGAGGGGCAGGATTTAATTGGTAGACTGGAATTTTTTGTGCGATCCGCATTGTGAACTTAGCTTAGAATGAATGGGTGGAGTACATCTTGGTTCAGAAGTCTTCTCTATCATTTTTTAATTGTACTTTGAATGTAGGTGTGCGATGGCGCTTGTGCATCAGAGAGTTTTGCGCATATTTTATGCTCTTCCCAACCAAAATGCTGGCGCTCTAGGAAGTGTTCACAGGTTGCAAGGAGAGGGAAGCTTGAATCACCATTATGCTGTTTTGTTGCCTGAAGAAATACTCACTGGTGCAACTTATAACACCTAGGACTCGTTTGGTTGGCAAGAAAGTAAAGTTATACGGGAATATGAGATTTTGTGGAAATTGAATTTTTTTTTAAGGAATATGATATTTTTCGTAATTTAATTTTGAGGAAAATGAATTTTTTTCTAAGGAATTTAAATATTAGAAATTTAATTATGAGGATTTTGAATACTCACATATGTTTGAATAGAATAAAATTATTTACAAGAAAGTTAATCATGTTTCATTATTTTAGTTCGATTAATAAATTATAAATATATTTTAAATATAATTTATTTGACATATATATTTATTATCATATTGCTCTTTTTATTCTATATCAATAATAAAGACAATTCCTTTCGGTCTTTTAATTTAAATATAATTGAATATTTTTAATTTTGTCAATTATAATGTATAACACTATTTAAGCTCAAAAAAAATACTAATTTTATAATAAATTTATGAAAAAACATATTTTTATAGTTAATAAATAGTTTATTTATTGGTATCACAATAAATGTTTATACTAATAAATAATAAAAATTAAAAAATATATGTAAAAATTAAGGAAATAAAAGTATAAATAAAATATAAAGAATTAATAAAAACTAAAAAAATAAAGAAAATTAAAAAAAATATAAATAGGAAGATAAAAAAAATGAAAAATGTGGTTCTAATAACAAATGTACAAATAAACTTATATTTTTATTAAAAAAAAAAAAGAACAACAATGGTGATGCTAATAATTTAGTAACAAAATTAAAATTAATATACACACGCGCATACTCACACACACACTTGCGTACAACCTCATGTAAGATCAAATCAAACTATAATTCAAAAAAATTAATGAGAAAAATAAAAAATTACAATAAATTTTAAATTTTAAATTTTAAATTTAAAAAAATTATAAATTTAAATAGAAAAACATTCTCAATTAATTTTTAAATAAAAAATAAAAACTAATAATAATTAAAATAGAATACCATATGAGTAATACTTAAAACATAAGAGATGTATAATCATGTGTAATAATATCGCGCTGCCATAGATGATCTAGTACTCTAGCATTTCCTGAGGACGCCACTGCGATGAAGAAATCAAATAAGAATGCAAGACCAGATCTTTTTTATGATGGTAATTAAATTGATGTTTGTATGGTCTGTAAAATTCTTTTCAATCGAGATTTGTGTCTGCATCAAACTAAATGGTTTTCTTTGTAATCACCTGTCAATTTGCTGCCTACATTTTAAATTTAGCAGTGTAGGAAGAACACAAGTCGTTGATCAAGCTTGAGGGCTAACTACTACTAATTTACAGACCCCAGAACCTGCTTTGCATTTTTTTAAACCATTGAACATAATTTGGATCTAATAGAGTAGGCATTATATGAAGTGTTAACATTACATATATTGCCAAAAAAGTGATTGGCAAGTATAATAATTCACATATAATATATACTAGAAGGATTCAAATGTACAGATTACAGACAACTCTCTCTCTGATGCAAGTTCTGTGTGTCTATCAGATGTTCAAGTTTAAACCTGAGAAAAACAAAATGTAATTAAGAATCTAAACCAGGAATTAGACTAACGGAATTTCCTGCATGATTGGTGCATGCCCCATGAGAATTACTACATAAAATTGGAAGTCAATCCAGCTGAAATCTCCAAAAGCGTTGAACTTTCATATTGTTCATCAATGAAACTGAAAAGAAAATGTTTTCTTCATCTAAGCATGTCTCCTGCATTTAACTTGAGTGCGCTTAATGCTGGTGATATGCTGAATCCACCACCATCGCCTCCATGAAAGGAAGGATGCAAAAGAGGTCCTGGTCGATCTGGAATTTCTGGAACCTCAATATCTCCTTCCAACATTTTAAGTGCATCCAAAATGTTTGGCCTCACAGTCACCATCACATGAGCACATAATATGCCAACTAGTACAAACCTCTCCATTATGCCTTTTGGATTTACATTTTCTGAATCCTCATTCTTCAGCAAAGCAGAATCCAATACTTCGTCAATCTTCCCAGATTTCATCATTGACCAAGCCCAATCAGTGATTAGAAAAGCCCGCTGCGAACCTGAAGATAAATCAAGAGCTTTTCTCCCACACATTATCTCCAAGATAACCGCACCAAAGCTGTAGACATCACTCTTCTCAGTTAACTGCCCATAAAGTGCGTACTCTGGTGCCAAATATCCATGTGTTCCAGCCACTCTAGTTGTGATATGAGACTGCCCTTCCCTGTTCTGCTTTGCTAACCCAAAATCTGCAACTCTTGCCCTCATGTCAACATCTAACAGTATATTTGTAGCTTTGATGTCTCTATGATAAATTGCTGGCTTCACTCCATAATGCAAATAAGATAGACCTTTTGCCACATCCAAAATTATGCTTTTTCTTTGAGGCCATGTTAACGGTTGCTTCCTACTTCCACCCTCACTCCTTGGAAACAAATGGTCTTCAAGATTCCCATTAGGCATGTAGTCATATACAAGGTATCTATGGCTCTCTCCTTGTCCAACAGTTTGATCTTCATCTGTCACACAACAGCCTCTAAGTGGTACGAGGTTTCGATGCTTTAAGTTGCTAATGATCTCAACTTCATTGCAGAACTCATCATTTCCTTCAAAATCAGATTCTATAACTCTTTTGACAGCAACAACAGTTCCATCCGCTAGTGTCCCCTTGTAAACTATCCCAAATCCCCCTCTGCCAATGAAATTCTTAGATGAAAATTTATCTGTAGCCTTCTCAAGCTCGTGAATCTTAAACCATATAGATACTGTATTCGGCCTCATTCTGGGCCTAGACTCCATATCTTCTAAACCAAAATTCAAATTCTCATCTTGTCTCTTCCGTTTCTTAGTCCACCAAAAATAGAATCCCAAAAAGAGGGCCATCACCAAAACTGCTGACCAAGCTCCAGTGAGTCCAAATATCAGAGCTGAATGCCCCTTTTTGGATTTAAGTTGAAGATAAAAGATACATGAAATGGCAGCATTACTTTGAGGTCCAAACTCATTGACAATACCAGCAGCATAGAGAATTGTGAAATAAAAGCATTGTACAGAGTGAGAATTATTACCATCAATTCTAATCAAGTCTGACTGAACCTTGAAACCAGCAGCCACACAGGCATCACAAGCAGTGAGATCAGTAAGGTCGGGCCTACAAGCAGAGTCCAAAACAGTTGAAGGACCCAGAGCCTTAACCCAATCTTGAGTGGTCTGAATTGATGCACAGACATTTGGTGAGATCACAAACTGAAGAGGGTCAAAGCAGCGAGACGTGAGATCAGAGGAAAGTGAAAGAGTATTGAGCTTGGACTGGAAATCATTGAGGCAGGAAATGGAGGTTTCTAAATTGGGTAAATAGAACCGATTGGTTGCTTTGAGGCGTTCTGCAAGTCCTATTCCATAAAGAGAAAGAAGGGTCTGGCAGCACTGACTATTACCTGAACCTGCAGAGGAATTCTCCAAAAGGTTAGGGACTTGGGGAGTTGTATTAGAATTCAGAGAGTTCTTGCAGCCACCAGTCGACCACGGGACTGTCAGAACATAATTTAGGTCCATGGGACATGTGGTAATGGAGCTCGAATTGTTTGAAGGAGCTGATGATGAATAAACCTTAGACATAGATACAGAAACAAAGAGTACTAAAAACAGAATCAAGAACTGATCAGGCTTCATGCTGATTTCTTCCTTCTTCAAATTTTGCTATTTACAAAAGTTAGTTCAGAGGAGCAAGAAGAAACATTCGGGCATGTTGCTCCAACTTATGGGGAAAAGGGACTCAAAAATCAAGAAACCATCTTTTATGGCTGTGTCCAGGATGGTTCGGGGAAGGAAGTCAGCAGAGGAAATGGTGGGGTACAATATTGAATTTGCACAACAGTCCCCTGTTTTTGGGAAGTCTGAAGCTATGATATGTGCTGTTTTTGTTCTTGGAGCCATTCCAAATTGACTTCTTGACGAGGAATCATTAATGGCGGCTGCCCTGATCATTTCCTGTTTATTAAAAATGGTGAACAGTTTCGAACTTGGAGCCATTCCAAATTGACTTCTTGAAGAGGTATCATTAATGGCGGCTGCCCTGATCATTTCCTGTATATTAAAAAAGGTGAACAGTATTGGAAAGGGAGGGACAATTGATCAAATGTTGCGTAAGGTATTTTGTGATTTGTTTGACCTTGAGGGAGAAGATATTAAAAAAGCAAAAACAAAAAGGTTTTTGTCTGAATATTTTCTGGAAATTTTAAGCCCAAAAAATATGTAGAGAGACATGGCCTTGGCAGATTACAAATTTACAAACTCTTGGCCTAAGTAAAGCCCAACTTTTTTACAAATTTACTACGCTATCACATTGCCTATTTTCTGTATTACATTTTTTGTGCTATTTACTACTTTATTTGTATTAAAGAAATAGTTTAGTTAAAATTGCAAAAATATTTTGAAAATTACAAAAATGCATAATGAAATTGTAATGACACTCTTGATTTGAGTTCAAATTTTGTCAACAAAGACTAAAGAAAGTTGGTAATGGGATTTGTTTTCCATCCTATGCTTCTGAAATCTTGACTCGGTGCTCTGAAGGGAGTCTTTGGCCTCTGCGCTGTTGTTGACTGTGCTTGATTTCCTCCATTTCACATCGAACCTTCATGGTACCAGATGTGGGGCATAGATAATGTCGTGCCAACTGCCAATTTGAATTCCAATCAAAAACGGAAAAAGATGGGGCCAAGTTCTCTTTGTCATAGGGAAAAGATTAAGGGCGATTGGTTCAGGAAAAGGAATGAAAAAAACTGTTAGGGAAGATAATAAAATTTTTTATAATAATTATGTTTAAAATAATAATAATAATAATAAAATGTTTAAAATATTGCTTTTATAGTATTAGTTAAAATTTTTTTTTTCTATAAGTAAGCACTTTGATATCTCCAAATCATCAACTTTTTTCCCTCAAATTACTCCTTCGGTAGCTTAATTGAATAAATAATCTGAGAACAGCTTCAAAGGAAAGCACTAAACGTTTACTTCAAAGGTAGACTTATAGTAGCGTTCCATTCCTTGGGCAAGCCGGTCACTACGACCAAACATTTGTGTGAGCTTCACAGCGAAATTGTCCATTTGCCTATTGCAGAAAGAAGTAGTGCTGGGATTGACAGCTACTCCTACTCTATTGTCTAACAACCAGGTTGCCCTTTTTCTTAATGCTTCTCTTTATGATGCGTTATGCAAAGATGATGAATAATATTATTTTGATCCTCTTTTCAGCATCAGTTGTAGTTATCTGTGCAAATTTAGTTTTATCCTCATGCCCCATGAACTTGGATTTTGTTCTAACTATCAAGTGGGATTCTTCTGCCTGTCAAATTTACCAAGAAAATGGTAAATTAAATGATCATGGAGCTTCAGGCATATGCTGCCAGACGCTCACCAGTCTCTATGCCATTGGTTTTGCTCGAAACCTTAAACTTACCGACCACTTCAGACTTCCAGACCTAAACACTTCCATTTCCTGTTTAACTGACTTCCAAGAAAAGCTCAATTCCCTCTCCTTACCTTCCTATCTCACTTCAAATTGTTTTGAACCTGTACACTTTGTGAACGGTACTGATGTGTGTGCCAATATCCAAACCAGGCAAGACTGGCTGGACTTGGTTGGCCCATCTACCTCCCTAGACTCTGCCTGTTGGCCAGACTTAACTGATCTTACTTCCTGTGATGCCTGCGTGCAAGCTGGATTCAGGGTCCATTCTCAATTGCTAACCATGGATCATAATATTTCTCATGCTAGAGGCTGCTTTCACTACACAGTCTTATATGCTGCAGGTATTGTGAACCATTTAGGCCCTGAGAGCATGGGCGCAATCTCGTGTATCTTAGGACTGCCTGTTTCTTTGGATACAAACTCTGACAATATCGGCAAACTGGCCCTGAAATTCGGCGCTGCTGGAGCTGGTTCTGCTATATTTGTTGTTTGTATTGTGGTGGTTCTGTACCTGGGGTGGAAAAGTTTGAGAAAAAAGAAGAAACGCTCAGAAGATCATCCTGAAATGGATGATCAGATATCATTGCCACACTGGCGACCCAAGCAAGGATCTTTATGGTTCAAGATTAAAGATCTTGAGCAGGCAACTGATTATTTCTCTCCTAATAATTGCATTGGGAGAGGTCAATCGGGAATTGTGTATAAAGGGAGACTAAAGGATGGAACTGTGGTTGCTATCAAGAAAATCACTGAGTCTGATTTTCAAGGTGATGCTGAGTTCATAAATGAAGTTGAAATTATTGGCAACTTAAAGCATCGAAATCTTGTGCACCTAAGAGGATGTTGTGTCTCAAATAGAAACCAGAATTATGGTGGGGAGACTCAGAGATACCTTGTTTATGATTATATGCCGAATGGGAATCTAAATGAGCACTTGTTTTTCCCCCAAGAAGGTCATAGAAGAATTGGCAGAAGACCATTAACTTGGACTCAGAGGAAAAATATAATCTTGGATGTCGCAAAGGCTCTAGCTTATCTTCATTATGGGGTAAAGCCTGCAATATATCACAGAGATATCAAGGCCACAAACATACTGCTGGATGAAGATATGAGAGCAAGAGTTGCGGATTTTGGGCTTGCAAGACAAAGCAAAGAAAGTGATTCTCATCTCACAACAAGAGTAGCAGGAACTCATGGCTATTTAGCTCCTGAATATGCACTTTATGGGCAGTTGACCGGAAAGAGTGATGTTTATAGCTTTGGAATTGTGGTTCTGGAGATCTTGACAGGAAAAAAGGCCCTTGATCTGCCATCATCCTCTGGATCCTGCCGTACAATTTTAATCACAGATTGGGTCTGGTCACTTGTAAAAGAAGGAAAAATAGAGGAAGCTTTTGAGCCTTCACTGCTGAGAAATGCAAAGTCTGGAAGCAGAAATCCGAAGGGAATAATGGAAAGGTTTCTGATGATAGGAATTTTGTGTGCTCATTTAATGGTGGCTTTGAGGCCTAACATCTTGGACGCCCTTAAGATGCTAGAAGGAGACATTGAGGTCCCAGCAATATTAGATAGACCAATTTATGCTGATCAAACTACCTCGTATTCTTTGTATGCATCTAGTTCACATCAAATACAAGCTTCACCTATTCTATAGTTCATAAATCATAGTTTTTCAGCAATGCAAGAAAGCTTAAGGTGATTGAATTCTTGGATTTCTTCAAGTACTTACATAAGTCCATGAAGAATACTTTACTTTGGTCAAACCATGATATATAACTAACGTCCAAAACATTCATATCATCATCAATCACTGGAGCAAAGTATACTATAGTGTCCCTGTTGGCCTTCAGCCTTCAGAAAACTAAAGATGACAAAGTTGGATGTTGTTTGATTTGGCACAAGCATATGAAAAGAAAACAGCGAAATGTCCAAACAAAACAAATCCTAACCATTATTTGTCATTAAAGCCACCGCTCCACAAGCCAGCCATAGTTTTGACATTGGGTAAATCACATGCGCCAATTTCGGCACAAAAGTTTTCCTTTTTCTTTCTCTTTCATTTCCACGCAGAAATCTTTCCTTCCTTTTCCTCTTTCCTCCTTGCTCTCTGAAGCGTCCAATTTTTTCATCCCAATCTCTATTTTCTGGGTTGTTTTGCCGTTTTTTTCCTCTTTCACTTCCAGGGAGAAATCTTTCCTTCATTTTTTCCCTCCTCCTTGCTTGCTGAAACGTCCAATTTTTCATCTAAATCTCTATCTTTGTCTTGTCCGCCGGTGATGGCAGATCCTACTGTCCGGTCACCAGCAACAAATTTCTACGGCATTCTTGGAATCTCTAAAACAGCATCCCTTGCAGATATTGCCAAAGCATACAAGTCTTTGGTTACGAGATGGCATCCTGATAGAAACACATCCAATAAAGCCGAAGCTGAAGAAAAATTTGCCTCCATAAGTGAAGCCTACAGGGTATGTTTTTGCCAACCCTTTTGCCTTTCATTTTGTCCTCCTGGTTTTTTTCTTCCATTTTCCTGTCTTGTTTCGCATGCATCTCTTTCCCGCGTTTTTCTTCCTCATTCCTTAACCTACTTTACGTTAATTTTTTTTACAATGCATTGCAAATTTCGAAAACTTTGTATAATGGTTTCTCTCATTCTCTGACGTCGTGGCTGTGGTTGTTTGAATTTAACATCAGGTTCTGAGTAACAAGAAAAGAGAGGAATCAGATGGATCAAATCACGATAATCCTCCCAAAACACTAGAAAACTCATATCACCATCGACCAACAGATACAGGTGATCAAGAACTCGTGATTTCCGAGCCCACTCTTCTTTCTAGTACAAGCAATCGCGTCACTCCCACAGGGACCCCAAGAACGCTTTCACTTTCCGATGGCTCAACCCACAGGGGAATCGCTACAGCCCCATCGCCTGGAGAAATATCCCATGGCTATTCAAGAAGTTCCAGCGGGAGGGAGACCCCAACCTCCCCCACCTCCCCAGATGAGCCACCTGTTTCTTTTTCAAGAATCACGAGCAGAAAAACCCCCACCCCGATTATTTTTTCACAGACTACTGCCCGAAGGAAAGCCCAGCCTATTGAAAGAAAACTCGAATGTACACTCGAGGAGCTTTGCCATGGATCTGTTAAGAAGGTTAAAATTACAAGAGATGTCATCTCAAATGCAGGGTATGTGCCATTGAGAGTTTCTTCTTTCATTTTTCTAATTACCGAGATAGTTAGTTTCTCAATGTTGGAATTTGGCAAATGCAGTTATAAGGGAACTATTACATTAGTTTTGTGTTCATTGGTAATAGGTTGATTGTTCAAGAAGAGGAGATTCTGAAGATCAAAATAAAGCCCGGGTGGAAGAAAGGAACAAAGATCACATTCGAAGGAAAAGGAGACGAGAAACCTGGGTTGCATCCAGCAGATATAATTTTCATCATAGATGAAAGAAGACATCCAATTTTCAAGAGAGAAGGAGATGATTTGGAGCTTGGGGTTGAGATCCCTTTGGTACAGGCTCTCACGGGGTGTACCATTTCTGTTCCTTTATTAGGAGGGGATAAAATGACAATAGCACTTGATGAAATAATCTTCCCAGGGTATGAAAAACACATCCCCGAGCAAGGTATGCCATTATGTAATAGAGATGGTAGAAGAGGAGACCTTCGGCTCAGGTTTCTTGTTGAATTTCCAGCAGAGCTGAGTGAAGAACAGCGCTCAGATATCGTTAATATCCTGAAGGAATGTTCTTGACATCATCAAAATATATTCTAGTCATTCTGGGTTCTTGTCTTCAGCAGAATTAATTAGTATCTGCTTGCGGAATCACGTAAATGGTGCTAGTATTTAGGCAGGATTCATGTGTGTACTGGCTAACATATGGACATGTATAATGGTCTCTTAAAGATGCTTCCCAGCACCTATAAGAATAAGAGAAAAAACTAATCATACCCTGCTGGAGATGAATGGGATTCAAATCAAACAGAAAATGTACAATGATGATTCTTGTGACCAAATGTACATCTAGTTATATTATTTCATGTTTTATGCCTTCATTGCTTCCATGCTTTTGTCATAATGAGTTGGCCTGTCTCACCAAACAGTAATTAATGGTACTAGAAGGATATTGTCTCTATGTGGAACTTCATTTGTTGCACATTAATCTGGTTCTGCGTTCTGGGTAAAAACCAGAAAGCGAAGCACTATAAAATTACTCAACATATTCCTCCCTCTACTTCCAAATAGGTCTTCACATTGTTGTCCTCTTCCCTAATGTAATCCTTTTGGAAAGGACGATCAAAATATTTAAACTAAAAAAAAGAAAAATTCCTTAGAGCATGTGTACATATTCAACTACTTGAAAGCCAGGAAATAAAGATCAAGTGTGATGGATGCACACCCCCAAGGACAGGCATTTCCAGAAAGCATTTTAAGCCAAAATACCCGAAATCAAGGTGTTGAATTCTATGATGGGGCATGCTGTCGAGCAAGAAAAGGAACTTCCACCACTGTCCCAACGACATTGCCACCAACAATCACAGTGTCTCCCTTCGATGCAGCTCTCCTCTTAATATAGCCTAATCCAAAAGGCTTAGAATATCTTTTACCATCTGTGCTACTTGTTAGTTTCCCTACCTGCAACAAAAATACTCATTTTCTCAAGAAAACTTGAAACAGAAAAAACTGATGAAATAAAGAGTCCGCTGTATGAAATAAAGAGTCTACCAATAAAATACAGACACTTATCAGTATGGCACTGCATTTGACGTCTTAAAAGAAAAAGCAATTCTCCAAATGCCAACTCTAGAGATATTATTTTTATTTATATCATTTTAGCTTGCTACGGAACGATGTAGACATCACACCTTTTTCCCATCAAATGTAATGGCACTGCCTTCCTCCACAAATGATGATAACCGTATACCCCACAACCTCTGCTTGATACCATCATATGTTACGAGTCTAGAAATGGTTTCTTGTCCCTTATAGCACCCTGAAGGTATTTGAAAATGAGTAATCACAAAACACTGATTTATAATATCAGTCAAGAAAGTGTTGAACCTTTGTTCAGAGAAACTGCATTCCACAGACCAGCCTCTAGAACATTAAATTCATCAGTGAGCTCTTTATCAGGAGCTGGTCTTCCTGCTTGGATTGATCAAGTCAGAAATCCAATCATACACATGAAACACAAGAATTTGATAGCCAAAATAGAATCCAGATATGTCATCCCATATACGGAAAGGAGTTAACAATATAGAAAGATACAAATTGATAAATTAAAGAAGTTGACACAACCTTGAAGAATCCTTAATGTTTCCCAGGCACTAGGACCCATTGCAACTGCACCTTGGGCTGTAAGAGCTTTCCATACTGTTCTAGCAGCATTTGGTGACATCAACAATGAAAAACCTTCCTCAGAAACTATACTTCCAACAGCTAGAGTTAACGGCATCCCATTTACCTGCACGAAAATAAAGAACTTATTTTGCTTTGTTTGAAAGGACAATTCAACTAATTGACAATTTTAAGCTTTCCAATCAGTTAAGTAAGTCTCAAGGCTCCCCACACATGAGGAATAGACCTAATATTTAAAATCACTTGCATAAAACAGCTGTACTTATATGAATCACAATCTTAGAGTTAATTAATCCAAACTAATATTATCTTTCAGAGTGGGTCAAGTATTTTAATCCTTAAAACCTTGAAAGAAATTCACGAAGGAAAGTGAACAACGAAGAGATAAACATGTGATAACATTTAGTTTTTAAGTACACAAAATAAAAATCACTGAATTTGATTCTTTATAATGTGTGATATTTTTACAGGGTTATGAAACCATGAAACCAAGAAACCAAGGTTCATTCTCTTATTAACCGTCTGTGACAAGCGATTAAGCAACAAAGCCAACAACTTCTATTTTGTCAAACTCTGACAAACCTGACGAAAGAAAGCTCAATTATCCAAAAATTACATTAGAAAAATCTAAAGCCAAGAGATGCATTAAGAAGTACATCACAACACACAATAAATTCAAAAGGTAGCCAACTCATGAAGGCAATTTTGCATCTTCATGTCATGCTGAACAATGATTTTATCTATTCACATGCAGCCCATACACTAGAAGTAAACATTGGTTTGAAAATTGATAAACTTATTGAATTGAGTTACACTGTAATGCTTATGCGAGCCATACGGTTGTCCAATAAGGTCAACGAGGTCCAACCTCTCCATTATCTGTACATGAAAGAAGTGCAAATGAAATAGAGTTGATCTAAATTGTAGTGACTTAATTGTGAAATCAATACAGCATACTTGGTTGCTTGCAGGTCCAACCAATGCAAACATGGATGTTTGCTTAGTGATGTCCTTAATTTCTACTTTGTCAGACATAAATATGTACCTGCAATCAAAGAAATAGATTAATACAACGAGGGAAAAAAAATTCTAATTTGCATACCACTAAAAATACAAATAAAAAAACAAGTCTATCAGGGCTAGCAATTATAAACTATCTCATAAGGTTTTTCCTCTTAAACCCATAGATCTTTTCTTCCTCAACAGAGTAATTCTACTCAAAAAAAGAACATAATATTCTAAATATCATTTAAAAATTTACAGATTCTTTTTCTGTATTTTCATCATCCTTTTTTTCTGATTCTAACTATGACCACTTGCAGTTACAAATTCAAGAATAACTGTAGTGCACATCCTGCAAGCCCATTGCCTGTGAAAGTCAAAATTACGTACACAATGATACAATACAGAAAAACAAGAAAAACACATCTGCCAGACATATAATAATTGAATTGCTTCAGTTTTTCTCACTGATATATTGCATTATCTTTTTTTTTTTTTGAAGTAAAAAAGGTGACATTTCGGTTTACCGAATTCAGGACAGAAACTTTGCTATGCAATGAACTGGCTCATATATATTAGAAACCACAGCACTAATCAACATTATCAACTTTTGACTATATAATTGACCTATAAAATGTAGAAGCCTGACAAATGTGTTACTTAAGCAGCAAGGATTGGAAGCAAAATACTATAACAATAAAGACCCCAACTAAAGAGAAATGTGGAATAGGGCAAAACTTGCAGAAAGAACAAATTAAAATTTTCTAGTGGAATCAACATACTTCTCAAGCATTTTGGCTATTCTTTCACAGGTCACAGATGAAACCACCAATGTAATTGCATTTTTCTGCAAAATATATTATTAATGCAAAAAGAAACCAATGTCTTGGTATCTGAACTGTACAAGCTAATTAGTCTCAGAGGTAAGGAAGAGAGTACCATGATCCATGCATGTGCAATATCAATAGTCCGAGCTGTTGGTGTTACAAAGACAGTGTCGCATCCCTGAAAATTGCGCAGTATTATCCTAGCAACTATAAAGGACACTAGGTTTCTCTCCAAAATAATATATGCCCAACACAAACAGAAAATACCTGGCCTTCACCAAGGCATTCAAAATTTGCAGTACTTTGGTTGTGAAGAAATTGAATCCGATCTTCTCCACCAACTTGAGGTAAATTGAGACATCAGTTAAAAAAATTTAAACAAAAAAAAAAAAAAAAATCAGCAACAAAAAGTGACAGACAAAGGAAGAAGGAACACAGAGAGCATCAAACACATTACTAAAGAGAATAACTACAGTGCATATAATTCAATGTTACAGTTCAAGTATCAGTGCGTACGGCTATTAGCTATAATAGACATCACAATCTCCAAATACAATTGTTCAAGATTATGCAAGTCTAAATCTGGGTAATCTTCATCTTTGCCCAGAAAACAACTCATTAACATTCACTAAACGTTTCACCACATGACAAGTGTACTTGGTACTTAATGGTAGATTTTAAGTCTTCCAAGTTGGAGGATATCTCGAAGCATGAATATGGACATGGTCTTCCACATACAGGTTGATGTAATTGCCATTTCCTTCGCAATCTGTATAATTTTTTCACCTTAGGTTGCTTGACAATTTTTACAACTTAACTGTAACAGAGAGCATAGGAAGGTTTTCTCATGTATTTGCACGCAATGAATTACGAGTTTTCCTGCATCATGGCACCTTGGCTATTATCCTTGAAGATTGAATAAGAAATGGAAAGTTTGAAAAACCATGTTGATTGAATAAGGAACAGAGCTTAATTAAAGTATGGAGCTACATCTCAATTCAACAATAGTTTAAAAAGGCAAACTTCACGCATTATAGATTTCATTGATTTTCCTGAAGGCAAAACCCTCCTCTTTTTGTATTGTGTTTCATGCAACATTTTCAATCAATACTAAATATTAGATGCTTGAGCATTCAGACTAGTCGTGAGGTCACTTTTAAGGTTATTACTGAAAAAAGCTCAGCCACCTCATTAGCAAGAAGGTCATGTTCTTTCAATAGAAATAGCAGGAGCAAAGAATTTACCTCGTATACGGCCATAATGCGATAGATCCACAACCTAAAAACATCAAGTTCATAAAACTAATTCAATGTTGTGTTACCAAGTTCAAGTGCAGACCAGACTAGTGAAAAATAAATAAATAAAAGGAATTTGAACCCACAGTAAAATAGAACCGGTTTGCACTTAACCAATTTAAGCTAAAACTGCAAAATAACTACTCTGACATAGCAGCAACTGGAATAATTACAATGTATCTAAAGCTATATATTTGTAAACAACACATATTGAGCATCACTAATAAGACATGCAATGATCTGAGAACTCGATCTAATTTTGATGCTAAAGGCCGTCACCTTAGCTATTAGGGAGGACACCAAACACTACTGTTTTTTGACTCAAAAAATCAGAAAAACAATGACAAGCTAAAAGGTACTCACTACGGCACCGTTTTCAGCTGCGTCGAGTGCAACATCATTGTCATCAAAAGCTCCAATAGTTCCATCCTCGGCAAGTTTCATGGTGTCCTAGAGAAAGTTTCCAAATTGCGCCATTAAAAGAAAAAAAAATCAATATATCATTTCAGGAACAAGAAAAACAAACTAACAATATTTAAATACGAAAAATCAATGTTGAACAAATTAAAAATTGAGAAGTAAATAGAAAGCAACTGTCATGGCGTCCTACAGAAAGTTTCCAAATTGCGCCATTAAAAGAAAAAACGAATCAATATATCATTTCAGGAACAAGAAAAACAAACTAACAATACTTAAATACGAAAAATCAATGTTGAACGAATTAACAATTGAGAAGTAAATAGGCAGTATCAATCAGTATTATTGGGCACTTACTGCAAAGTCGTGATCGATAGGAGGCGGTGAAAGGTCGAATGGCAAAGAGTGACATACAAAAAGTTTGTTCGTCTTGTTACTCTTGCGGTTATAAGAGCAGGACAAAGCTCCAAATGCAACATTTCGGCGAAGCTGAGAGTGCCACTGACGCTGGCTCTGCCGCTGTCTCTCCGGCAAAGGAGCTGAGAAGTGCGACGGTGAAAAAGGAAGAAAGCCGATGATAATTGAACGAGAAGTCGTGGTGGTGGCGGTGGCAATCGGTGACATGCTATGACCGACCGCGCTAATTTATTAATTTTGTTGGTTTATTTTCTGTTCAATTAGTTTACCATTCGGTTCAGAGACTCCAGACTCTCCAGAGGTGAGCGTCCTCCTTTTATTTCCCCTGCTCAGTCAGCTGGGCCCGGCGGAATCCGCTGGCAAGCCTGAGTCTTGAGAATTTGAGATGACATTTCAGTCTACAGTAATCTTCATTGACTGTTCTGTTTAATCGGTTGTTGTCCTCGCACCGTTTAACACCCCCCACTATTCGGCCTCTAATCTAAACTTGGAAACAAGTTTATAGAATCAAGATTTTACACAAAATCAATTTAGGGTAACAGAATTGAATCGGTGCATCGAATTGTAGAATTGTAAAATTCTACAAAAAATAAAAAATTATAATTTATAAATTATTTTTAAAAGAATTACTAATCAATATATGAATAAATATGTAAAAAATTCATGTGTATTTTATAATTAAATGATTTTATCTCAATTTTTATTTCTTATAACATTTTATATGATTTTTTTAATATTTTAGTAATTGTTGCAGGATATTTAAGTTTAATTTATTTATTTATTGTTAAAATTTAATAAATGTATGTTAAACCAATTAAATTGTTTATATAAGTATACATCTTAATTTTACTTAGATATATAAAGTTTTTTTGAGTAAATTTAATAATATTTTATTCACATAATAAGGTAGAATTATAATCAGAATCGGGATCGTTTTAGTGAATTAGGATTATAGAATCGTAGGATCGATGGGATCGGATCGCAATTCTGGCAACTATGCTTGGAAACAATTCTTTTGTTCCCGTCTTTTTCCTATTATTTTTTCTTCTTAGAAATTTTATAGTACTATGCAACATTACAAGAATTAACAAAAAAAAAGACTAATTAATTTTCATAATTGTATAACTAAGAGCTTAACCATAAAAGAAAATGCACTATTAACAAGTAAAAATAAAAAAGATTGTACAAAAGATTGATGTGGTTAACATATATTAATCAGAACATAAATAACCATCTAAATTCTTATATAGCCTAATTAGTTGGCCTCGACTCAAGAAACGCAAAAATGCATGTAAATAAAACACAACTAAACAAAAACTCAGTGCACAAGTCTCATCCCCAATGCCTATTTCATGCCTTAGTAATATTACCTGATCTATTGAATAGCCCAACAACTAAGTTAGTAACAAAACACCTCCCATGTGAAAAACAAAAATCCTAATAAATAAATAAAATTCAATCACACTGTTATCACATCAAAATCGCACTTGAGGCGATTTTGGCGAGGCTCTCATGGTCTTTTTCCTGTTGAGAGATAAATTATGAATATTTTTTTTGGTTCCCAAGGATAATCTTAAGTTATGTTTGAACAAGTCATTTTTGTTTACAAATGAGCAAAAGATTAACTTTTCTCAAACAAAAATAAACTATTCAAACATATTTTTATTTTAAAATTTAAAATTAAAATTTTTCCACTCAAATTCTTCTCACATAATTTTAAAAAATTTTCATCCTATTTTTCCCTTCAAAATATTTTTTCTATCAAAAAATACCCATTAAAATTTTCATACATTCTCATACAACTTTTCTCAAATACATCACACTCCAAATAGAGCCTTAATAATTTCCTTATAAAGGACAAAATTAAAAAGAGGCTACAAAAAACAAAATGGCAAACAATGTACTATTAATTGGGTAAAAATATAGTTACCGGAACATTACCCAACAAAATGTAAA
The DNA here is from genome assembly GCA_020080225.1 of Gynochthodes officinalis. Taxonomy (NCBI): domain Eukaryota; kingdom Viridiplantae; phylum Streptophyta; class Magnoliopsida; order Gentianales; family Rubiaceae; genus Gynochthodes; species Gynochthodes officinalis. The sequence goes on from CM034616.1 coordinate 23,639,612, forward strand.
AAATCCAAACGACCTTCATGACTATAGCAAACAAAAAGTAGGGAAAAATAGGAAAAACCCTCAAGAGGAGTATGGGGTGTTGTGCCGCAACTCCGTACAAAATTTCGAAATATTCTCACAACTGACCTGAATATCAACTAACCGACCTAACTATTCCTCTATACCACGTCAAGAATGATTGATGTGAAAATATACTATAAACAAATTCCTAACTGGAGATATTAAAAAATATATCTATAATAGCAAGAAAAGGCTACAGGCCCGTACTGTTGAAGACACTACCAGGAGCCCCCATAAGCACCTGCATGACAAATACGAAGGCGTGTGGAAATTTATAAATCTGGAACAAATTCAATATCAAACGAAAGTTCAAGGATTCATTGATACTCTGCATGAAAGTGAAGTATAGAGGAGACAGGATAGGGGAGGAGGGGAAACTGAAGAGGTATGGCCTGCTCACGTCTATCCTTTAAATTCCTTTATCTGATATATATTAAAACTACGCATACCTGGGTCTCGGGAAAACCTCCGTTTTGAAAGTCAATCCCAAGTTACTTCGGCCAGCCCGGCAATACATGTCTCAAAAGATAACTTCCCAGAGGGCACACAACACACGAAAAGTGAATGTAAGGTTCAGCGGCCACCTTCAGTATCAGCTCTTAGGAGCGATTGCTGCTAATGCATTTGCATGTGTAGGTGAAAGGTTTGCCAAAAGAGGTTGCATTTGTTGACCATATAAAGCAATTAAATGGGAGAAAGCTCTGCCAATAGGAGCCTTTGCTTCAGGAGTTTCTATAGGTGATACGGCAACCTGGGCAAAAAGATTAACCAAATCCGGAACTAAAGACAGGATCTGCATAACACCAAATGATGTTAAAACAATCAACAGGTAGCATCAGGAAAAACAGAGAGAACAGAAGATAAATAAATAAAATAGAGACAGGTTTATACAAACAGCTAACAAATGAAATAAATACCTGGGAATTAGATGATAAAACAAGATTGCAAACACAGCTATATACAGTCAGGGATTCTTCATGGTCTTCTTTTAGAGGAAGAACTTTCAACAAAACAGGTAGGACCTGAACCCCAAAAAATCTTTAGTACAGATAACCAAAGCAAAGCAGAGAGGCTCCTAAGCTGAAAAGAACCAGATTAGAACACAAACCTGGTTCAGGGGTATAGACTCTGGGTGAACCATTATCATCCTAGCCACAGCACCAGCTGCATTATCCCTTACAGCATTGTCTGGTTCTGTTTCTCCAAACAGAGGATAAAGGCCACGTAAAACATCACCATAGTATCTAAAATAAATGTTAAGGAAAATGAATCATGCAGCAACCCCATTAATAGATAAAGACCAAAAAAAGGGATGAACACCTACACAGCATTTTAATGTAAAGCACAAACAAATCAAAGGGAGAATCAAATGAAGTCAAAAGGATACTTCAGAGCATACTCTCCACCATTCTTACACAACTCCCCAACACAAAATGCTGCATTTCTCCGGTTGGTTGCCTCCGATGATACCAGTTCCTTAAGTACCAAAGGCATCACAACCTGACATGCATTGCAACTTTTGGTTGTCAACTCCACAACAGAAAAACTCTTGAACAAAAAATAACAAAATATGTCAAATTTCATAATTACATCAATGTAACCAGCAACAGGAGCACCCATATCCTGCGCAACTTCGGCAAGGCAAGCAACAACCATGGTCCGGTCCGAAGGTGGGCGTGAAGCTTTCTACAGTTGTCGATAATTCAAAAAGATTATTAGTTATTAAATCAATGAAACACAAATCAGGGTATCAATTAGGAATGCAAGACACTTACAGCAAATTTCATCAAGGGTTCAAACAGCCTAGAAAAGATGGGAGCAAAATTAGAACCCATAGCCTTGGCAAATGCAGGAAGCAGATCAGAAACAGCATCCATGAGCACTTCATCATGTTCAGGATCATCATCATCGATTTCACTATCAGATTCCACCTGCTGGCAAGCAGTTTGCTCTCGAAGCAGCGCCAAAGTCACCTCTACAAGCTGAGGCAAATCTGTAATCCAAGAAGAAAGATTAAGCAATCGTTAACTCTCTTTCTGCCAAAGCAGGCATTTCAACAAAAGAAAGAAACAAGAAAATTCATTCTTACAAGACTCCAATGCTAAGTAACCAAAATCCTTCATGATGTCAGCAACACTCATACAAGCTTGAGCAACAACTTCCTTGTCGTCATCATCGGCCATTGTTTTCATGTAAATATTCATTACAGTGTCTGTTTTCAGATAAAGAATGTAAGAAATCCCAGCTAAATTTATTTAAAAAAAGGATATAAATTTGTTGCTGAAATTCAATGAGCTGACCTAGGATTTCTTTGATCTTTGGCATCCCTTCCTGCAATGAGACAAAATGGAGCTTTTGTCAGAGATCTTGTAATCATTGCATAAACCACTGGACCAAATTCGCAGTACTAGGCAGAAAAAGTGGACCGCTGGGGGGGGGTTTGATTGTGGAACTCCAAGAATTGCCAAAACATGGATAAGATACAAGATAGAATGTTAAAGGCATCAACAAAGAAAAAGCTGCTGATTGATTATTGAAAGTCATGAGCATATAGGCAACATCATTCCACCCACAAGAAGAGCACCATCACACCCCCCCCCCCCCGAAAAAAAAAAAAGAACCTATTCTACAAAGCAAAAGATGAATTCATACTTACATTAGGACCTTGGAAAACAGATTGCGCTGCAGTCAAGATATCTGCATCACAGAACAAGTAAATATCTCCAAGCCAAAAACAAATATGAAATATCAGCTTTCGTTATTAAAACAAGCTTAATATGACCAGGCAACCCTCAAGCCAAAACACCCAATGCATTACTCACGTTTCAGACCAATAATAGCTTGGAGCCGGACATCCTCGTGAAAGTAGCTTGAATGTCTTACCATGATCTTCAGTGACTCTTCCAAGTACCTTAAGATTAATTAAGAAATTCAAAATGGGATACACAATTTACTTTTCTACTTGCAGGGGCAGTTTCTAAGATATTGCAATAACCACAAGGATACGGTGCAAAAGAGCTCTTTGTATGCAAAGAAAATAACCCAAGAGCTTGAGTTGCAGCTGCCTTTTCATCTAATACACCTGTTCTTATACTGATGTTACGGACTCTTGGTTCATCATGTGCTTCATCATCAGATGACACACCCCCAAAATTATTAGTATTCTCATCCTCATCGGAATCATCAATATCAACAGCAGAGCCATCGTCAAGGTTGCAGGATGAAATTACCAGAGGAACAACATGTGGAAGATACTGTTTCAAAAAATACATATGAAAATAATCACATATTACAGAGCTAGAGATAACAAAAGTGGCATGGCATTCCAATAACTAACAATACCTTGGTAAAACCATCATCCAAAATCTCTGCAACATTGCTGAAAAAACCATGTGTGTACTCCCTAAGCTCACTGAATTCCAACCCAAAACCCTATAGAGATAGACAACAGAAATCAGATGTCTGGGGAAGACCAAGTCCAAAAAACAAGAAAAGTATAATGGTTTAATTACAGAAATTGCAGCTTCAATGAATGGAGGTAAAATTGATTCCATCCTACTTCGCCCAACAGACATTGCAACAATTCCAACCAACTCAGTAGCCCTTGCACGTGCACGGAGGTCCTCATCATTTGTAAACACCATAAAGACTTTCATCAACTCTAGAACCGTTTCAGCATAAGGAATGAAGGCTTGCTCCGCAGCTGACGCAACTGAACCAATTGCAGACTAAAAGACAGCAAGAGATAAATTCAAACAGATCAAATTTATTAACATTATAAATGATACATACAAAAGCAAGGGTACAATATTCTCACCATGCATGTTTCTTGCAAATTACGCGGACTACTCTGGAGGGCACCAAGTAATTTTCCCATCAAAGGTTCCAGAAAAGGAAGAATTTCATCCCCCATATTCTCACAGAACGCTGCCAAAGCGTAGTAGGATTTTTCCTGCTTGGAAGTAGTGAACACTTCAACAGCACATAAAATTAAAAGTATAAGAGTCAATCATTGTATTGACTCTTACATACCTTCACTTCATCTGATGTGTCCTCTAGGGCATTTAATATGCAAGGCAGAACACTTTCATAGTGGGCTACTATCTCAGGCTGCAGGTGCTCCGCAAATTGACCCAATGCAAATGATGCAGCCCCTCTCACCATCTGCTCAGGATCTCTAAGAGCACCCAATACTATATGAAGAATAGGTTCCAGCTTCTGCTTCATCCATTCCAAACAACCCTCAGAAATGACACCCAAAGCTGTAACAGAAGCTTCCCGGAACTTGGGATTGGCACTTTGACAACTGAGAGAAGCAAACTCAAAAACAGGTGGGAAAACAAGCTTCGACAAGCTCATGGCCATAGTGTCAATAACTTCTGCAGCAGCACGATCTGGAGCAAGATCATCATCTTCATCACTGTTAGTTGACTCCGCAAGCAAGGGACACATGATTTGCAGAATTGGTATGACTAGTTTGTACTTTTTCAAGGAGTTGGATTTATATTTGGCAAGCCAGGATATAATTTGTATTGCCTGAACAAAACAAATTTCAAATTCTTATAATGTATTTAAAGGGATACATAACACACAAATTCTATTTTTGACAGCACTTATTTAAAGTCTGAGAGGATATTTTTTTGGTCAAAAGTTTTTAACTGAAAAACTGTTCTCAGAATACATCTATACTGGTGCTTAAAAAAAATAAAAAATAAAAATAAAACTTCTCCAGCATAAGAAGGTAAGATTACAAATAATTGCACCCCAAAACAAATTTTTGCACCCCAAAACAAATTTTCTACATCTATACTGTTGCTTAAAAAAATAAAACTTCTCCAGCTATAAGAAGGTAAGATTACAAATAATTGCACCCCAAAACAAATTTTCACCCTTAGCTAAAATCAGCTTATAATGATAAAAAATAATTGCACCCTGGTGTACAGGGGAACACATTGGAAAGAACTGACCTGATGGCGTGTATTAGGTTCCAAATTCAAACTTGAGCAAACTTCAAGTGAAAACTGTACAATAGATTTCACTGATTCCCCAAGCAGCGGTGCTGGAGATTCTATCAGTTCATCAAATATTTCAAAAGCAATTACAGCTATATCTTCTTCACCAGCTGCAAGGCATTGCCTCGCCACATTCAAAATGCTGGGTATGAACTCTCGGAACTTGACCTAAAATGGAAAAGTTAACAAAACCAGGTTACAAAAGTATGCTAGCAACAAAGCCATTTCATTCAAAAAACAATAATAATAATAATACCAGCAGTTAATCAAGTTTGATATGAAGCAGCCAACTTTCAGCTAGGCTATAGTCAGATTTAGCTACAGTCAGGATAATCTGAAGTTTCACAAGGTGATGACATGACATGGAACTTTTGTGACAATAATGTTAATATAGTAAAATAGCAGATGAATTAAATTTAATCCATAAAAATGTATTTTATAATAAACATCCTTTCAAATTCCAATCGAGAAGAAGACATGATGTTTGTGCATTTTTAAAAGTAAAATGTTTGGACCCATGAAATGTATACTTTGAATGAAAACCCCACAAAAAAAAAAACAGAAAATGAAGGACCAATATAACTCACCACTTCTGCCTGATCATGTGTGAACTCTAAAAATGAGCCAACAGCCCTGTTAATGCAGTACAGTAAGACAAGCAGAAGTAAGATTCTTAATTAATCCTCTCCCTAACAAATAACAACATATAAATCTACAAAAAACAACATCAAGCATTACTTGAGAGCAGCAACTCTGACTCGGCTGCTGGTCTCATCCAGAAGGCATTTGAGTAGCAGAGACTGTAGGTCTGTAAAATATGGCCGAAATGAATTCCCAATAGTCTCGGTCAAGGAGCTAAAAAGTATCAATGCAACCTTGCAACGGAAAAAAGAAGCAACCAGTGCATATTATTAAATTGCCACAAATTGTCAGTATTCAAATTGACAGATAAGGATAAATTAGAATGTGAGCGACCAATATCTATATAGTTTCTAAAGTAATCAATATTATACTTTTCAAATGCTCTTGATAACAGAAGTACTCTATACCAAAACAAACAAGCAAAACAGTTAAGTAATTATCAGTTACATAGAATTACTAACGATAAATGGAGAACAGACCATCGATGTCTACTTCAATTTTCAAAAGCCAAAAGAACAGGTGAAATTACATTAAAAAGGAAGCATAAGAATTTTGTTATAAGTATAACAGAAAACTAACATACTTCTCTATGGTCTTCTTGCGCACTCTGACTCCACTGGAACAGGAATGGAAACAAATCAGGCCATTCTCCAGCTGGCACCGCATACTTCGCTACAATACTCACCACATTTGCACTCGCTCTCCTCACCGGTGGACTGCCAATAAAAAACCAATAACATTTCATTCTTACTAAGTGCATTTTCCAACCTAAACATTTAAATTCGCCACCTCAAACGAACATCGGACATCAAAAGCCAAAAAAATTTACAAGCACAACAAAGCTCCGAAACCGTAACATATAAAAATAGTAAGAAAATGAATAAGAATCAAAAGACACCTGTGCTCCGTGGTGATGCTTTCAATTAAAGATTGCTTAACAAGCTGTCGTAGTTGAGGCGAGAGCTTAGCCCAGTGACCGGTGATCTTCTTGCGGAGTAGCACGGCGGCGAGTTGCCGCACGTTAGGAGTCTTGGCGGTGCGGAGGTGGTGAACGAGAGAAGGAACAACCTGAGGATCCTTGGCCAACCGCTTAATTTGATCCTCCGCTTGCCTCCTGGCATCATTGTCCGGCATCAAGAACTGAATTAACAACAATTCCAGTGACTGCGCCATCTCCTCTCTCTACAGTGTGAAGTGCGTGTGTGTCTCGGAGAGAGGCGGGGGACGTGAAAACCCTAAAGTGGGACTGCGGCGGTTTTTTGAAATGCCTATAAAAGGCTGGGGTGGCGGTGGGTGGTCACTGGTAAGACCGTGAAAGCGAGAGTGTGGGGACGGTGTATTTTTGGTCGTTTGGGAATTTGGAGGGCGATTACGGTGCCGGGAGAATTTTTAAGCACCTGCTCCGCACGTGGCCGAGGTTTTACGATATTGTCTTGCGTTGCTGGGGTTGCGTTTTGGATGCCCACAAAATTACTAAGGGCTGTTTGGACAGATATTTTTATTTGCAAATAAGTAAATTTTTAAACAAAAACAAACTATCCAAACACATCTTTATTTTAAATTTAAATTTTAAATTTTTTTACTCAAATCCCTCTCACATAATTTTAAAAATTATTTTTCCCTCCAAAATACTTTTTCTATCAATAAATACAACCCAAAATTTTCACACATTTCAATACAACTTTTTCCATTTACAAATAGAAATGCCTTGTCCAAACGTTCAGTTTTCACCTTGCATTTTTAGAACTTACATAATTGGTAAGAATAATTATGATTCAAGTCAATTGAGTCCTTCAGTTGTTAAATTAAGGAGTTTTTTCCATTAATATTGTTTTTAAAAAAATTAAATAAATATTGTTTTTTTTATTTTTCTTCCATTTGTATGGAAGTCGGTGTTTCGAATACCGATTTCAATGTATTTATTTTTTAAAATTTTTTTTTTGATTAAAACTAGTTAATTAGTTTTTTAACCATATTTTATTTTAAAAAATTTGAAAATAATGTAATATCCAAAGCTAAATTCTTCATAGTCGATATTCTGCATATCCACTTCAATGTAGTATTATTTTTTAAAAGGTTTTGATTAAAACTACTAGTTAATTAGTTTTTGTTAATATATTAGTAATTTTTTTTGAAAATAATGTAACTTTGAACAATAATTTTGCAATAATTTGTTGTGTATTATTACCATTTTTTTCAAAAAATTGTATAAAAAAAATAAATTAAATAAATATTAATTCTTGAAAAAAAAATTATTTTTAAAGAAATCGATATCTGAGATATCGACTTTAAAATCGATATTAGGGATATCGACTTTAAAATTGATATTAGGTTCAGATATCGACCTCAAACAATTTATTAAAAAAAAAACTTAGGCATTTTTTGGCAATTCCAACCTTGCTTCTCCCATTTGTGTTGGCCGCCCTCCTACTCCCTCTTTGTTTCTCACGTCAACCTTGCAAATTCCAGCTAGCCCTAAACCCTAAACCCTAACCCAAAACTCTAAACCCTTTACCCTAAACCCGCCCCCTTCCAAATTGCCTACGATTATTTTAGAAGATGATGCATCATTAGCACCTACAAGAACTCCTTCGATACAAATTCAATTCTCTGACTTTGGAAGCTCAAATTTGAAGGATACTGATACAGAAGGTGTGTTGTTTGAGTTTGGATTATCTATTATAACAATTTAACTACCTTGAATAGACACTTGAGATGGAACATTTATCGCAAGGCCACAGTAGTACATCATTTTAAATGCCTCAGTATAATTTGGTCTATAAGCATCGAAGGCGTCCTTGTCCACAATCATATATCGATCAATCAATTCCTTTTGATCTAGACTCATTGAAGACGCGAGACAACCCACAACCCCAACCTCAACCCCCTAGGCGACAGCCACATAGGAATATTAGACAGCCTCCCTATGGGACTTGATTACGTTTTTTTTTTTTTTGGTAACTTGTTGAAACTTATAACTTTTTTCTATAACTTGATTAATTAAGTGAAATTTCCTCACTCATTCTAAATGTTATTATAGAAGAAAAAAAATGACCACATGGTGAGAGATAATCTAATCTAAATTGCCATAAAAAGTTGATTTCCTAAATATGCCTTTTTTAATAGTCTAAGGTAGGATGCAACAATGTTATGGGGAAGGGGGGTTGGGCAGCGCATTGCATGTACAAAAACCATAAACCCCTACATCCCAAATATTATTAAAGAACAAAATTGTAAGAAGCATGTACAAAAAATTTATATGTCTTCTTAAGAAATAAAAATATGTAATTATATTATTTAATTTAAAATTCTCTTATGCATTTCCACAACATATAAATTAAATTTAGGGAAGGGGCAGATTTAGGGTTTAGGGTTTAGAGTTTTGGGTTTAGGGTTGGCTGGGATTTGCAAGGTTGGCGCGAGAAACAAAGAGGGAGCAGGAGAGTGGCCAACACAAATGGGAGAAGTAGGGCTGGAATTGCGAAAAAATGCCTAAGTTTTTTTTTTTAATAAATTGTCTGAAGTCGATATCTGAACTTTAAAGTTGATATCCCTAATATCAATCTTAAAGTCAATATATCAGATATCGATTTCTTTAAAAATAAAAGAATTTTTCGAGAATTAATATTTATTTAATTTATATTTTTTTATACAAATTTTTGGGAAAAAACTCATAATAATACACAACAAATTATTGCAAAATTATTGTTCAAAGTTACATTATTTTTAAAAAAAAATTACTAATATATGGTACAAAAACTAATTAATTAGTAGTTTTAATCAAAAACTTTTAAAAATAATACTACATTGAAGTGGATATCGACGATGAAGAATTTAACTATGGATATTAAATTATTTTTGAATTTTTTAAAATAAAATATGGTTAAAAAACTAATTAACTAGCTTTAATAAAAAAAAATTTAAAAAATAAATACATTGAAGTCGGTGTTTCGAATACCGACTTCAGTATTCCTAGAATAACTCTACAAAAATTAATATTTATTTAATTTTTCATTAAAAAAAACAATATTATGCAAATTAACTCTTAAATTAAGAGTATGTTTGGACAAGTGATTATTATTTGCAAATAAGTAAATTCTCAAATAAAAACAAACTATTCAAACATATTTTTATTTCAAAATTTAAAATTTAAATTTTCTCACTTAAATTCCTCTTACATAATTTTAAAAAAATTTCTCTCTTATTTTTTCTCTACAAAATACTTTTTTTATCAAAAAATACCTACTAAAATTTTTACATATTCCAATATAACTTTTCTCAAATAAAAACAATCCAAACAAACGACACCTAAGTTCTTTGATAATGGACCCAAGTCACCCAACCCATTTTTTTTCCTGTTTTTTTCCCCTTTAGCATCATTTTATTTTGTTATTATGTATCAATAGTGTTATATCATTTCATTCATATTTTAGATAAAACAATATCATTTTTGTGAGATAAAGTTCTATTTATACGGATCGTATGCATTATATTTAACTAGCATTTTATTAATAAAATAGGATAATTTTAAATTTTTAATTAAAAATATTAAAACCTAATAGAACATAATTAGTGCACATTAACTTGACAAGGATTCTCTTATTTATATTCATAAACAACGCATTGGTTAAAATTAACAAATTTATATTCGAATTAAAATCATAATTGATATCATTACTAGTATCAATATCATCACAATTATCAATATTAATATCATTAATAAAAATGTCGTCAATATTATAGATCAAAAACTTGGTTTTGGATCGAGAGAGTTAGTGCATTTTGAGATGCTGTAAATACGAGTCTAAGATTGCATTTAGACAAACTATTTCTATTTGTAAATAAAAAAATTTCCAAATAAAAACAAACTATCAAAACACATTTTATTTTAAAATTTAGAATTTAAATTTTTTCACTCAAATTCCTCCCACATAATTTTTAAAAAATCTTCCCACTTATTTTTCTCTCCAACATATTTTTTTTATCAATAAGTACCCACTAAAATTTTCACATATTTTAATATAATTTTTTCTATTTGAAAATATAAATGCCTTGGACAAACATATTTAAATAAATATGATACACGTGTCAACTGTCAGGCGCAGTAGTTTTCTAGGAAATTTCCTCTTACTGCACACTTCAATTATGATAATAAAAAGACAAACCCAAAAAGAAAATAGATAAGAAAAACCATTGCTGACGACACGAACTGCTTCACATGTCATACAGTTAATTCAGAAGCAAGAAACTCAACACCACGAGAGCAATTGAAGAAGAGGAAGAAAAGAAAAACAGGGGACACACGCTGAAGAAAGAAAGGAGAGATGGAGGATAGACGGACGGTGTTAATATGGGGAGTAGCAATCCTATGTTTTATTGTTCTTATGATTGTTACTCCCAAGATTCCTCAGTCAGAAGCATACCATAATTTCGCTGATCAACGTGAATTCATTGGTAAATTTTGTTTATTCATTTCCGGGATGTTGATTTAACATAATATTTTGTATATACTCCGTTCGATTAGGGTAGTAGGTTGACTGCTTTTTTTGGGGCTCCAAATCCAGCTGAATTTCCCTTATGTTTTTTTGACAAGTTTGTCAATACATTTGGGTGAGAAGAATGCTCCTTTTTTATTGGGTTTCTTTCCTTAATATTATGAGTATGGAGTTCTTTATAGTTATAGAACCTTTCACCCTTCATGAGAGGTATTGGAATGTCTCAAAGATGAGTAACATGAAAGATAAAGCAACTTTTTTTGTTTGAATTGTGAAGCATTTTGATGGGGTGGTTGTGGATCTCTGTAAAACATAAAAAGTTTGTGTCTTTGTGCTTGACATGATGAGGAGGACCTTATGAATAGTTCATAATTATGTCTGAAAGATAGTGGGATTGCAATTGTTTGCTTCTGAGCTGTAATTTCTTTTATCAAGCTCAAGTCTTTTCTGCACTCTGGCACTCCATTCTGCCTGCATTGCTCTTGTTTTTATGCATGTATTGGTTGACGGACAGGTATACCCAACACTCTCAATGTGGTATCCAATTTTCCTTTTTTCATTGTTGGAGTAGTGGGGCTTGTGCTTTGTAATTACCGGAACTATTTCAGGCTGAGGTACAAAAGAGTTCCTTTTTTCTTTTTAGTTTGCTGCTTCTCTCCATCATTTTGTTGACTGATAGGGTGATCTTCTTGACATGGTTTACCTATAGCTCACAGGGGGAGCAACTGGGTTGGACATGTTTCTTCGTTGGGGTAGCAGCCGTTGCAATTGGATCCTCTTACTATCATCTTGAACCCAATGATGCTCGTCTTGTGTGGGACCGCTTGCCTGTGAGTTGTTTTTATTTTTTTCCTGCCTTTCTTGCTGAGTAGTTAATTATCTTAGAACTTGCTGTTGTTGTTTTAACTCAATATTCATGATTGGCTCAGATGACTGTCGCTTTCACTTCCATTGTTGCCATCTTCATCATTGAACGAGTGGATGAGAGAACAGGAACTCTAGCAATTTTCCCTCTTCTCTTGACTGGCATCATTAGTATTTTCTATTGGCGGTAAGCAGTCTTCTACTTAACAGAGATGGTAAATTTACATTCTTGCTATTTCAACCCCCTAGCGGATATAATAGTTGCCACCGGTGTGATTCCAAGTCACTTCTGTTCATATGCCACGTCAGGTTTTCAGGCATTATTTGGTGGTTTTGGGTTTTCTTTCCCCTTAATTTTGCATTCTTGTTTGGCTTGATTCTATTAGTTCGCAAAATTCCTAATAAGTCTTGAAATAAGCATTTTTCCAGGGATAAATATTTCTCTTCATTTTCCTGCCTCTGTACTGAAGTTTGAGTTGCCATGACTCAGCATTTTTTATCGAAGTTGCAATCTTACTGAACTAAATTCTTTCGTAGGTACTTTGATGATCTACGCCCCTATGCATTGGTTCAGTTTGTTCCTTGTATAGCCATTCCTGTAATGACTATCTTGCTGCCTCCGATGTATACCCATTCCTTGTATTGGTTATGGGCTGCAGGTTTGGCACGTTTTCATTGAGCTAATTCTCTTGCTATTTTATGTGTCATTTATATGGTATTTGTTACTTTCTGCTTGAAAGTTCACAGCACAATTCTACAGGGTTTTACCTATTAGCTAAGGTTGCAGAAGCATCTGATAAATTGATATATAACTGGACTAATCAAGTTGTGAGCGGACACACCCTTAAGCATTTATTTGCAGCAATGGTTCCAGTCTTCTTGACGCTAATGCTTGCAAAGAGGGTTATTGAAATAGACAGGTACAGTTGGTTTTTCAACTCCAAACTGCTTTCAACACTATTCACTCGTAACGTCAGTGCACTTTAATTGTCTTTTACTTGGTTTGAGTTTTGCTTATTTTCTTCGAAGAGAATCTCCTTTGCCAGCTATGCAATATGGGTTTTACTGCATTAGCTAACTTTAAGTTATGCTTTGGGTGTTTCATTCTCATCATCATCATCATCATCATCACCTTTATCCCAAACTAGTTGGGGCCGGCGGTCGATGAACCCAAAGACATAATTTATAAAATAAAGAAAATACAATAAAATAAATAGATATATAAATAGATAAAGAAATAAATAAAAATGTTAAAACTATAAAGGGCAATCGGGACGTTTGGGTGTTTCATTCTGTTTGAACATTTTTTTTGCTCACTACCTATTGTCTGAGCTATTATGCATCCATTTTCTTTTCACTGCAGACGTAGTATGTATGAGACATGGCGGATCACCTGGACTACTAAGTTTAAAGAAAATGGTGCAAAAGTGGAGAATTACTCGTACACTTACACTAGTGTCCCAGTTGAGGAATAGCTGTGCTGATTTATTGCCTCTGATGTCCAGAAAATGGGATCGTTCACGTTTTAACCAAGCGATTAATCTAACATACAGAGATTCTGTCAGTACTTTTGATCGATACACGTAGTCACGTTTATATACACCAAAGCTGCAGTAAATTAGAAAATCCGTGCAGGTTTCTAGAATTCTTTTACTCTTATCTCTCTTTGTGAAATCGTGTATGTGCATGTTCATGTCTGTGTATAACCATCATTCTCTGCATCTCTTTGGCTGTCTTATATGTTTGAAATAAGTAGCAGAAATATTCAGCTAGTATAGGCATAGGCATTACTCAGCAATCTCAGCTGGTGGTGTCTTTTTAGCTTTGAACATGATAGTAATTGCAGAAAAAAAGGCTTCTTCCATCTGTCTGAATCCCATATGTTTTATTCAGTGATTTCAAATATGCACTGAAAGCTAATGTTTGCAAGGGCCTTGATTGGTTTCCATTTATGGAAAGTCATCTATTTAGGCTTCTGCATTAATGGCTATCTCACAAATTAATTAATTTCACACCCAGACTCAAGTTCTTCCTCTTTTTAAGATGATTTCATGATTGTGGCGTTGACTCTTTAACATGATGGTATTCTTAATGGTTGCTTAAGTTGACTTCTAATGATGGTTCAAAACCATAAACTTAAACACATTAAGATGTTATAAACTGTGATCATCTGAAGGTAGCTTAATCCAACTCATAAACTAACTAATTCCAACATCTCCTAATAATCCATATTCAACTGTCTTCAATGATTGAAAATCTATTAAGCATTTGCAATTCTCTTTATGGGAGTCCTGATGCAACATCAGCCTTATAAGTTTTTGCCATATGATTACAAGGTTATAAGTTTGATTTGCGAAAATAATTTCCGATAAAAATATAAGATAAATTATGCACATCAGATTTTAATGGTTCAACTTTTTCCCACATCCGCAATTTGTTATTCTCTTCATGTTATGAAGTTACCTAAAGGGTTTTCGTGCAGCGCGTCTTTTGTTTTGACTTCATTTTCTATCAATGATCGTCAGTTTGTCACCAAATAAAGGCTTATTTTTGGATGCGACGCATTGCAGCGTTATGGTTCTTATGGATATTAAGATCTTCTTGCAGCTAGACCTATATGAGGGGTGGTGGCGCAGTTGGCTAGCGCGTAGGTCTCATAGCTTCTGAGTTATCCTGAGGTCGAGAGTTCGAGCCTCTCTCACCCCATTGACTCTTTTTATGTTATAAATATGCCCATGCCTCCAACGTCAAAACGTGGTAACTTGTAACCAATTTCTTGATATCTTCGTTTTTTTTGGCGGTTTCATTCAAATTTGGTTCTCTCTGTCTCTTTGTGGGCGCAGAGGAACATCTCTCTTCCACGTTTAAACACGGCGGCTCTGGCATAATTATGCATGCAAATTATTTTTCCAATTGATTCAATGGTGTGTTGGGACATATAATGATTCAAGGCTTAGTGATTATAATGATCCTGCAAAACTGGCCACAAACTCTCCTCCTTTTGTACTTCAAACTTCATTTCCAAATTCCAAATACTACAATTAACATCTAAAAGTGAAAGTATTGCTCCATGCAATGACAGCATTTGGCCAACTGCTGCCAAGATAGGGTACTTGAAACACATTAGTTTTGGAAGGTTCAAAGGAAATTAGTATTTTTATCCCAATCCAGGTACCTCAAAAGAACCTGCAACCAGAGGTTGCTCCTTAATTGTGAATAAGACGAATTTTATCTGACAAATTCAACCAATTGAAAATTAGAAGAGAGTGAAGATTGAACCAGAAACCCATCGACCCACATTAATGGGATCCATATAGCAAAAAGAAAGATTAAAACACAAGAAGTATAACTTCATACACAAAGGCTAGAGGAAAAAGAACCTTTAGAAATTGGAATGATTGAAGACATCGATATCAACTCAATATGTTATATTCTTTGGCTCGACAGTGTGTCATTGTAATACAAATGCAAAACTTTTCAGTTGAAGATGGGCATTTCTATGGCTTGCAAGAAAAACCTGGAGGCCAATTTTTCTCCAAAGTTCCTGGCTTTATGTTTCATCTTAGGCACCATAATGCAATACAAATCTAAAATATGTTTGCATTATCCCAAGTTCTCGACAAGACAGAACCTTGACTTTTTCTGTGCCCTAGCAACTATCTCAACCCAGATGCATGACGCAGCCACTTCACAAGAGCTCTAAACTCAGAGACTTGAAATCCAGCATCTGGGAAGATAGACAAATGAACCAAAAACTGTGAATTTACCCCCAATTACCAATAATCACCACAGGAACAGAATCCATTTCTAAAATGATGAAACCGATTCACATCCCTAACAATGATTTCTCGTCCATATATTTCAGAAATGAATTTGATGGCTGTGTGACAGTCTCCACAAATTCTCAGGTTTTTTGTTACCCGGAGAACTGTATCTGGGCTTGTATTGAGGAGGCCAAAGGCAACAGCCAGCTTTTCACTGTGCGTATGGAGATTCTGTTCTTTCTCTTCTTCACTAACATCATGCAAGGCAAAACTAGTGTCTGGTGTGTATCCGGCTGCCTTAATTCTCTCTGGTAATTCCTCCAACAACACGTAGATTTGCTTTGCCTGGGGATGAGATGTATAACCACCAAGAAATAAATGCGCTTTCCCATTGACTTCAGTCCAACTACAACCAGGAGTCTTCTTCACACCCTGTGATTTAAGTTGAGTTCTCAAATCCCTCACCTCCTCCCACATTCCAGCCTCTGCATACATATTTGAAAGCATGACATAATTCCCAGCATTTGCTGGTTCCAAAACAAACAACTTTCCAGCTGTTAACTCTGCAATCTCCAGATTTCTGTGTTTACGACTAGCAGCAAGTAAGGCACCCCAGACACTTGGTCCAGCTAGCATTGGCATCTCAGAAACAAGATTATAAGCTTCCACTAATCGTCCAGCACGGCCCAGAAGGTCTACAACACAAGCATAATGTTCATGTGTTGGTTCGACACAAAACATTGTCTTCATACAGCCAAAGTATTTCAAACCAGCATCCACCAGGCCAGAATGGCTACATCCTGATAACAGTCCCGTAAATGTGATTGCATCAGGTTGAATTCCAGCTCTGATCATAAGCTCAAACATGGAAATAGCCTCCTTGGCACATCCATAAGATGCAAAAGCAGTGATCATTGTGTTCCATGCAACCAAATTCCTGTCATTTGGCCTCATTCTATCAAAACATAGACGAGCATCAGCTAAGCTGCCACATTTGGAATACATGGCAATGAGAGCCACCTGTACTGAAGTGTGGGACTCCAAGCCCCTTTCCTGAGCATATGAATGAATCCGTCTCCCATGCTCAAGTGCAGCTGAATGTGCACAAGCAGGTAATACACTCATGATGGTCACCCAATTGGGCTTTACCTCAGCGTCCTCGCACATCATCTCATCAAACAATCCCAAAGCTTTGTCCGCCATTCCGTTCTGAGTGTAACCCGAAATCATAGAGGTCCAAGACACAATATTCCTATCCCTCATCCTTCGAAACAACTCCTGGGCAAGATTCACCAACCCAAATTTCATATATCCAGCAATCAGCGCATTCCAAGAGGATACATCTCTAATAGGCATTTCATCGAACAACTTACGAGCATCAATCCACAGACCACACTTCGCATACATATCGATCAAAGAAGTCCCTACATAGATATCGAAGTCCAGACCACACCTCAAACTCAGCCCGTGAACGGACTTCCCCAACTCCACACACGATGAGTCCGCACAAGCCTTCAAGACAAACGGGAAAGTAAAATAATCGCCACGCAGACCCAGAGAATGCATTCGACGATAAATCCCAACAGTGTTAAAATACTCCCCGAATAAAGTGAATGCGCGAATAATAGCATTGAACAAAAGCGTTGACGGGAAAGCAACGGTATTGAATAAGCGGAAAGCGGAGTTTATGTCACCGGAGCTAGCGTACATTGCAACCATTTTTGAAGCGAGAAACGCGTTGGGCATTAGGCCGCGGAGGGCCATGTGAGCGTGCAATTGCTGGCCTAATTTGAGGTAGTTTTGGCCAGTTAAGAACTGGAAAATGGGGGCGTAAAATGCCGGCTGACAGGATGGATGAGTGAGGAGTGGCTGTAAGAGATTGTTCAACATCGCTCGTCGCGTGGTTGTGGACAATGGAATCCATTTCATGGACTCTGCTCCAAAAAATTCACTCCGTATTGAACCAACGAAGGAAATCAAACCAACAGAAGTGATGATTCGTCGTCGGAGGCTGAGGCTGGAGCCCGGAGAAAGAAGAGGCTTTCACTGCATTGGCTGGTTCAACTTCACTTCGTTGTCCTGTTTTAGTGTTAATTAATTTTAATTATAAACATAAAGGGTTAATTACAAAATACCCTCTCCAATTATACCTCTTTCACAAATTGGCCCAAATATGTATCGAATCAATGGGCAGGTATGGATTCTGCGCGTCAACTCAATGGATAGAAATGAAATGGGGTTTTTTTTTTTTTTTTTTGTATTTTTCAAAGTATTAATTCTGAGATAAAAATATATTAAAAAAATGAAACCATTTAAAAAATATATAAAAATACTTTCTAAAATATCAATTTATACACACCCAATTTCTCTATGAAAAAATCAGTAAAATTACAATTTTTTCTAAAAAAATTTGGCCTCATGCACATTGAGAAGAATTGAAAGGCTGTTGGAAGGTCCAATTTCACATTAAGAAGTAATCTGAACCAAAAAAAAAAAAACATAGTTTGATGAATTATTTTTGTAATAAGAACTACACTTATTTTGTCTTTCTCTTCCCCAAGTAGGATTTTTCTGTCTATGAAATTAAAAGCGAATAGTACAAAACTAAAATGGAGAATCGAGTCGAGACAACATGAACAAAAAATCGAGCAGGGTATTTGTTGATTTTATCTAACAAGCCTAAATTCTATTGATTTACAACGATAACAGAAGTCAACAATACAATAACTTACAGAAGGGTATGTTCAACTCCAGTTCAACATGGGGAAAAACAAAACTACAACCTTCCTGGCGGCTGTCTGAGATGTGGAGACCTGTGTATTCGGAAAACAGTCTACCCAGGGTTGGTTGGAGGCAGGCCTCTTTTGCAAAGGCCCAAATCCTTAAACCACATAATGCATCTCAGACAAGGATTTGACATGAGTTGAAGCGACACTATCACGAACTGACAACTGTGTAAAACTCCCATCATTTCCTATCTAAAATATTTCCCATGTCCACTTCCATCCCAGGCAGCAAATCTCGGATAGCATTTGAATACTCATAAAACTGCAGCCACACAAATTAGCAACATGCATTAGGAAGTCATGGCATAGCCAAAAGGTTAGAATGCTAGCAATTAACTTAGCAAACAGCTAAAAAACAAAATTTCAGGTGAAATTCCTTTTCAGAAACCCTTGGCCCTGATATTAGTAAACAGTTTACTTGCCAAATAATAAGTGAAAGTACAAGCATACTTGTAAAAATAAGTAATGAAATTACAATAATATTCCATTTCACATTGCCAGCCTTTGGTTAAATAATGTAAATGGACACTGGGAGACGTGTACCTCCGTCATTATAGCTTCACATAGACGGTCTAATTCATGCATCTTTGCTGCTCCAGACTCCTTGACGGAGTTAATTCTTGTATTTATAGTATCTGCCTGGTAAATGAAGGAGAAAGTTTAAAACCATAACCACCATCAACACAAGTATCATCAGCAGAATCATAGACAATACCTCCGTGACAACAGCTTCCACTTGCTTTTGTCTTGCTTGCAGACCACTCCTCGTTGCTTCCACTTGCGACTTGACACTGTTTAGTTCTTTGTTTACCTGCTCACGGTTCTGAACTCTTTCATACTCTAGCTGCTTCTTCAGTTCATCCAATTGGTCCACTGAGCAAGACATTCATCCGCATGAGTTGTTTTCAATATATTATGATGAAACTTAATATAAGCAGATAACAGTCAGGCAACCTTTTGCTTGTAGTTCAACCAATTTAGCCTCGAGTGATTTGTTTAATACGTCTTGATCACTCATTTTGGCTTTGAGAGTTTTAAGATCCTTTTCAATCGTTTTGGCTGAATTCACCTGTTGAGGGCATCCAGAGTCAAAATAATAGCTTCAGTTATAAGACATTGGAGGCACAACATCTTCCAAGAGGAAAAATGCAGAGAAAAACACCAGATTAGAAAAGGCACACAAAAGACCACCAATATTCATGAAGTTATATAAATTATCCTTTAAATGAAGAACATTCAAAAGATTCAAAGCACACAAAAAAATAAAATAAATAAAAACCCTCATAGAGAAAACAGTGTCGTCCAACAAATATGAAAACTAAACGGAAAAAAACTCCAAGTTCCCAAATATTTGATGGTTTCCAATGAATACAACAAGAATAGCTCAAAGAATGAGATAAAAAATTAGAAAAAAACCTGGTCTTGTATAGCCTTCATCCGAGCTAATTGTTTGAACAGCTTTGTTGAAACCTGAGGACACCAAACAGCACAGCCATTATCAAATACATTCAAGGTCAAATTGTAAGGAGTATAATTTCTGTGCAAAGAATGCACAGGCATGAGACTAAAAAAGAGAGGGCAAAAATTCATAACTGCTATGGTTGATGATTTTGTACAATCATCTCAGCCAATTCAATAAACTACTACTAACAGTGTTAGATAGTTCACTTATTGCCCTTATACCCTGTATTCTTTTGGCCAGCTGCCCCTCTAGGTAAACAATATGCCCCAAGGGCAGCATGTAAAAGGAATCTTGCATCAAGACTTACTTTATATCTCCTCAACAAGTGAATGACCCATGAGTATGTATCAACTGTACTCAAGTGCAGTAGGAAGTCAATATACAATTGACAATAACAGTAACCATGACAAACTGACCATGTAATATTTAAACTCAGAAGGCACATATGAAGCTACTTAATTAATGTATCTGTACTTGCCCGTGAATAAATTAAGAGGTCAGATGTGAATTACTTTGCTTCGTAAAAGGAAAATGGAGTACAAAGCATGTTGACTAGTATGCAGTGGTAAACATCAATGTAATAAAATACTCCGTACTATTCTCAAAGCATTAGTCATACATCAGTCACAAAAATTATAACAGGAATGCTATTGAAATAATATCTGCATTTACCTATATACTTTGAAAACTTCATTGATGAACAGAAAGCAAAAGAGCAAGTGATATTTCAAGCACTGCAAGTATGACAAGAGTGAGCAGGAAGTTTCTTTAACTACCTTTGTATAAATCTCAAGAACAGCAGTTTTATCATGAAAAGATTGCATTGCTACTCTTTCAGCATTCTTGGCTTCAACTTTAACTGACTTTTTCTCATCAAGCGCCCTCTGTAATGTTGACAGGAGGAAAAAAAAATCGTAGTGAGAGCTGTAAATTTCAAAGCAGTAAGGAGAAGTGAGATGTGGTTTCTAAGTCTCTTGTTCATGAAAAAATGAAACAGTTACATAGTAGGCAGTAGGCTGAGTGCTGTAAGCATAATGAGAAAGAGAAAAAATATAAACCTCTTAAGGACGAAATCCATCAGTCAAGGTAAATTTCTCATTCAATTAATCGCAATGTGAATGAAAGAAATCAGACATGAGTAAACTAAACAACCTTGCCACCTCTTTTTCACTCTTTTTTTTTTTATTCTGGGTTTTGAGGCCAATTTTGGATGTCAACACCCATGCTATAATTAATTGTCAATTTTGCAAATGCTTTTCATGTGCAATACCACAATTTAATTCCACTCCATCCATCAGATAGAATAAATCCAGTAGCATCAGATACTTCAAGAAGTTTATGTATTCAATTACTTCATTATGCTAGTTGCTGCTTTATGATCCAGGGCGACTATATCGGGTTTTAAGTTCTACAGACATTTTGAATAGACAAGAAAAAAATAAAAAAGAATTCAACTTTAAATGAATAATTTTTCTTTCATTACAACTTGCATATGATTTCTAGATAGAGGACATGAAATTGTGAAATATCCACTGTGACACACATGCATGAGTTAAAATAGTAGTAAATTTTCCATCTTCTCCTCTAGGGTAAATTTAAACTCATTTAAAATTATAACTGATGGGTAGACATAACCATTTGAACCTATGACCTGCGAATCAACCCAAAAAGAAAAAAGAAAAACAATGATCAAGAGAATATAGGCAGCAGCTGAAGCAAGCCTGTTGAAATCACATGAAGCAGGCATGTGATAAAACAAATGAAATGCAAATTTAGCATGAAAATCAAACACATAATCAAATTGCCATTCAGGGATGGAACAGCCATTATTTTGGTATTCAAACAACTATCTGGAATGCAAAGTATGCTATATACCGAAATCATACAGATGTCTAGCAACAAGATATAAACAAAACTTAAAGATGACACCTGAAGCTTGTCCGGTGACTGGACAATTTTAGAGTGTAAACTGCCATTCTCTTGGATGCTTTGTATCAAGGCAAACTCAGCATCTTGAATCTGAGAGATAACAGATGAAGAAGAAAAAAAAATCATATTGATTCAGCCAAAGGAACAGCCTCAGTGAGAAGGAAAGTGTATCTAAATGATCTAGTAAGTATAGAAAATATTTTCCTAGAGGGGAAAAACAAAGAACTGTCTTTCTTACATAAAAAACTTTCATTTTCGATACACAATTTTCTTTTCTGCCATAATTGCTCAACTGTCAAAAGTAACTCCTACTTTTCAAATAACAAAAAAAACTATATCTGTAGGTGCCATAGATTGAGACAGACACAGACCTTCTCCTCCATTTCTTTAACCTTCTCCTTCACCTTTCTCACATTAACCTTCAATGACATCTGGTGATTGTTAAGACTTTGAATGTTTTGCCGCAATTCTTTAACTTTAGCATCAAGTTCTTGAACAAGTGGCATCTCACTTTCCCTCAATTGATTGCACTCTGAAATCTCTTCATTTAACTGTGAGGAAGAAAGATACGTGATTTCAAATATATATCCATATTCATTACATTAAACAGTAGCATTCAAGATATACCTTAGTCAATCTACCCTCCAAGTCTAGCTTTTGCTCTTCAAGAAGGGTTAACTCTTCCACTACGGGCCTAAATAGATTCATCTTTGCCTCTCTAAAAAAAGAGTTAAAGCACATTAGAAACAGATATTGAAACCAACAAGTAACTGACAAAAGAATGGATATGCTTAGTTTCCAATCTCTTTTGAACTTTGGCCAAAATTGCTAATTATTTCATAACATATGCTTCTCTAATACATTTTTGCCTGCAATTAATGTTCTATCAGTTCCACCTTTTCCCCTCCCCAGAATCCCCGAGCTTACATTCATGTGCTAGAAAAGGCTGCATTTTGCAGCTAAGATAGCATTGATGCTTGAGCGAGAAATCTTAACAGCTTTCAAAATTACCTGTGAAGGCAAAAATTGAGCACTGCACTGAGAAAAATCTCGGTACGATCAGGGTCGGGCTTAATCAAGTCCTTGAGAGTGAACTTTAAGGGGCATTCCAGAGCAGCCATAAGCTCCCTGATTTTATCGTACAAGCCCATGACCCGAACCGATTCCACGTGATGGTCTGGGTTCTCGAGCCGCTCAAGCGCCTCAAAATCCAACTGGTCATGATCCTCCCTGAAAAGTAGTCATTTTGAAATTGAACTCGAATTAGGATTAAAAGTTTTTGACCCGAAAAAACAAAAGGCAAGGCGACCGAAAACAATTCCTGAGGAGGAAATTACGGGAGAACGGCGATGTGGAGGAGAATAGCGGCGTATAGGTTAGTGACGAGGTCGAAGTTGGGGCGGAGGAGGTCGGAATCGGAGACGTTGCCGATTTGAAAATCGGCGATGAGGCCGACGATTTCGTGGCGAGGTAGCCTCGGGTAGTCGTATCTTGACATTCTGTACCCGTAATGTTACTCAGTGGATTGGATTGTCTTACACACAGTCACACAGTACGAGGGTTTTGGATTGCCAAACCAGAGAACAACAGAGTGCATTTCCCGCCCAAACGGGACGAAAGGTTTTTTTTTTTTTTGGCCTCTTTTTTTCCTTTGGGTTAAATTTAGATGCCGCTTGGTTTATAGAACAAAAATGAAAAAACAATAGAAATAATAATAATAATGATAATATCTTTTACCACACTCGTAATTTTGTAATATTTCAAATCAAATTTTATAATTTAAAAAAATATCAATTGTACTACGGTCAACCTACCTAGAGTGTGCAAAAATATGAAAAAGTTCTTTAAAAAATTTAATATTGTTTAAAATATTTTATTAAAATTTTAAATAGACAAAAAAAAATTAAAGAAAAAATTTAATAAATTTATTTAAACTATATAATAAAAAAAATTTAATTAAAAAGACAAAATTTAAAGATGAAAATTTAATAAAATTTAAAGGCAATAAAGATATCAAAAAATTTGTTATACTTTAAAAAATTTATTAAAATTTTAAAACGACAAAAACTATGAAATTTAAATAAAAATTTTTAATAAATTTATGTACAATTTTGTTAAAAAAATTTATTTTAAAAAAGATGAAATATAGTTATTTTATTTTTTAAATTCAAAATTTTTTATGTATTCTTCGTCTTTAAATTTTAAGATAAATTACATCTATTATTCTATAATTTGTAAAAGCTACCAATCAAATTCCGAGATTTAATTTATTACTAATACCCCCTTAAATTTGATAAATTCATAATATTTAACCCTTTTAATCAACTAAATTCATAATATTTAACCCCCTTAAGAGGATATTGATAATTTTACCAAATCTTAGGGTTCGGTTGGTAATTTATATGAACCACAGATGTAGTAGATGTAATTTATCCTAAATTTTAATAAATTTTCATTTTTTTAGTTTGAAAATTTTTATTGTATAATTTAAATAATTTTATTAAATTTTTGTCTTTATTTTTTTTTTGTCTTTTTAAAAATTTAATCAATTTTTTAAAAATATATCAAATTTTTTTAGGACTTTTTCGTATTTTTGCACCCTCCATTTAGATTGACTGGTAGTTAAGGAGGGCGACTGATATTTTTTCAAATTACGGGATTTGATTTGATATATTACAAAATTACGAGGGTGGTAAATAATATTAGAGAATAATAATATTGTTTAGTTTGTGTTTGTAAATGATTATAATTATTATTATTATTATTATTAATCCTTTGAAGTATACAAAGCATTATTTCTAAGTATGCAAAGTATTGTGAGTCCTTCATGGTTTTTGTATTTAAAATTACTATTTAAATAATAATATCTCTCAGCCAAACATTCATATTTTATTTATTTCTCATTGTTTTTCCTCAAAATCCCTCAACCAAACACACCCTTAATTTCCTATCTCGCATGTATTTGGGATGAGCAACACTTTCACCAACATATTTTATTTATATACACTTGGGCCCCTTTAATGATGTTATATATTTAATTTGATTCAAAAAAATAGTTTAATTTTAATTACATATAATATTTTTTAACTATAAAACATTACACGCATAATATATTATTAAATATAATTTTTTCTAATTTTACTTTTATTTTTAAATCTTATATCATACATTATCACTATTAGTAAATGTAATATAAAAAAGGAGTTTTGGATATCTTTTTAGCACTATAATTATTTATTTAGCTATGCATATGACTTTATCTATTTTTTCAATATTTCCTTAAATATTGTTATTATCATTATTCTTCGCATCAAAAGTGAGATAATTTACTCTCTCAATCATGATGATTCATCCATTATCACTATTATATAAAAAATAAAAGTTTGTTAATTGGTTTCAATGTAATTATTATAAATATTAAGCATTAAAATGTCTTTTTATTATCTTGTAATATTAATATTAATATCAATATTTAATAATTATAATATGGTTAAAGTTATAAATCTTACACTTTTAAAAAGATCATCTATTTACCATTCATTAATTTTTAGTAATTTAAAAATAATTAAAATTCTTATTCCCTTTAATAATTTAATTTTCATTTGTATTTAATTAAAATATTATTATATACATTTTTCCTTTTTACTTAATCTTTTTTCTTTTATGACATTATCTACTTTTTTTCTCCTAATTTGACATGTCTTTTTGTGTTTTGAGTTTTGGACCACAATAAATTGTACTTTTGTATAATTATTTAATATTTATTTATAAGAGTTTTAGTATTTTGTTTTATGATTTTTTTATTTGTTTAATACTTTTATTTTTAGGGATTAATCATTCACTATATATATATATATATATATATAATTTTAAAATATTGTAGTGCAATATATAATATAGAATTATGAAAAAAATTCAAAGTTACAATTAGTTTTATAATTTATGTGCAAAGAGTTTCTTATTTAAAGTTTTACATTTTATAATATTTTTTTAAGTTATAATCATTATTTAATATTTTATTTTAAAATACTTTTTCTTACCACAATGTATGAATTCATATACTCTTATTAAACAAATATTATTTCATGCTTTTATTAATTTTAATTATTTGAGAATTTCTCTTTAATATTTTTAATATTTAGTTTCCCGAATTTAACAAGTTATCAACAAAATAATTAACATCACATGCCCTGCACGAAAATCATAAACTAGTCTGACCTTGAAAATAAGAATGAACATATAAATCAATTGCACCCTGAATAGGAACTTTACTTTATTTGTAGGGTAAAAAACATTGGAGGTTAATAAAATTTTGAAATCATATACTTTTTGGTTACTCACCTGACAAAATTATGCAAATAACTATTCTACTCGTAAATTTGACAAACCTTTGCGCTTTTCAATATTTTTTTTTCAATTTATAATATATTTCTTATTCCATAACCACTAATTCAAAAAATGTAAAAACTCGTTTTAAAACGTTGCCAATACAACATGCTCTCAAATTGGCCTATGCATCATATATACTCATAAAAGGACAATGTGAATGTCAACATCTCCTTATTAGATTTTGTGGTTTTTTTTTTTCTAAAAACGATAGTGTATTAACATGGCAATTTACCAAAGTACATAGTTATAAAAGGGCTAAATGATCTTCGTGGTGTTGGTGTTTGACCGAACCCACGAAAACAAATGACCACTAGGGTCAAAGAGGACCCACTAAGGGTCATAAAAACCTGACAAGCGGGAAAAATGGCACACAAGACGGCAAACAAAAGCGACCACTAGATGACCTAGGGAGCCAAAACTACAACAAATTACTAACTAATATGTTATATTTAGTGGAAATCCCAAAACTGCACGTGGTAAAAAAACTGAATGTTAGTATTCCTAACTCTCGCCTTATGTCATTTGTGATGATTTTGAAAAATTGGCAGACGTTGAATAGCTTGAACCAAACAACTGCGCATGCCGAGCAGAAAGCGCCACCAAAGTCGTAGCAGACACCTAAAAAAATAAAAATAAAATTGGAAAAGGTGCAAAATCGCACTGTTTTCGCACCAAATTTTACCCCTAGTGTACTGTTCACTGAAAAATTGGCAACCTAGCAGACCAAGCGAGAATGTTTAGGGTCTGTTTGGACAAGGCATTTCTATTTGCAAATGGAAAAAGTTGTATTGGAATGTGTGAAAAATTTGGTGGGTATTTTTTTATAGAAAAAGTATTTTGGAGGGAAAAATAAGAGGAAATTTTTTTTAAAATTATGTGAGAGGAATTTGAGTGGAAAAATTTAAATTCTAAATTTTGAAATAAAAATGTGTTTGGATAGTTTCTTTTTATTTAAGAATTTTCTTATTTGTAAATAAAAAAAGCTTGTCCAAACAGACTCTTAGCTTTTGTGGTTAAGGTAATGATTTTGGGCGGGATTAATTCTCATGATGTGATTGTGTACAAAATTTAGACCACCATTTCACTTATGTAAAACTAAGAAGGTTAGTCTTTTTTTTTAAGAATCTCAATTTGTATTACATCATTTCTATTTCTATTACAATCATAGTCCTATACCAATGAATCTATTACAAAGATGTGCCTCACACATTGTGATATGAGGCTCCTGAAACCAAAGGGGTCTGAGGAACAAGGGGAGGGGGAAGTCAGAGGAGGGGTTTGAACATTCGACTTCTTTTGGCCCCAACTGTATGGGTGGCCAACTCGGCTAGGCCGAGTTGGTTAGAAGGATAGTCATGTACACCTTTTCTCACGCCACATTAGTCGCTTTCCCATTTCACTATATATTTTTATTTGACAAATAATTACTCTCATTTTATACCGTTTGTACTAATTATAACTAAAATTTTGAAGTCTTACGAATATTAATCCTTCTATTGCCAAAAAGAAAAAATATTTTAGTTCCAAAAATTTTCTTTGTTAACAAAAAGGGATCATTTTAATATGAAATTATAATATTACATTTACAAATAATAATAATGTATAATCTAAATTAAAAAGTATGAATAAAAACTTAAAAGAATACATTTATTGATGCATTAAGTGTTTTGTATATTATAAATTAAAAAAAATTATATCGAATTAAAAGCACATTCTTTTTATAAGACGGATGGAGTATTATTAATTTTCAATTTCTATAATATATAAATATTTACTCTCTCATTATACTATTTTTGAGTAACACACAGTCACTGTATAATTTTATTTTTATTTTTGGTTCGAGCAATACATACACTAAGGATTTTTTTGGAGTGTGATGTATTTGGAAAAAGTTGTATTGGAATATTTGAAAATTTTGATTTGTATTTTTTAATAAAAAAAGTATTTTGGAGGGAAAAATAAGAGAGAAAATTTTTAAAAATTATGTGAAAGGAATTTGAGTAGAAAAATTTGAATTTAAATGTTGGAAATAAAAATGTATTTGAATAGCTTATTATTGTTTGAAAATTTACTTATTTACAAATAAAAATAGGCTATCCAAACAGACCCAAAGATAGTTATTTTTGGAAATATAACACTTTTATTTAGAAGTAATTTTTATTTTAAAATAAACAAAAATTCGAAAGTGATTTTTTTTTTAATTTAATTTTTTTTTGCGGGAGTATTATTTTGGTGGTGATTGGGTTGCGGAGGAATCTTGGGGGAGGGGAAATGGACCCTAACAATTATACTTTCCCTGCCTTCTGAAGCATTATGAGTCATCGCCACAGAGGTTAATTAATACTTACTTTCCTTTCCCAAATCAATTTCAGCGTTTAATTCCTTTCAATTGATCAGTAGTACAGTACAATCAATGATCTTTCGATCTCCACATTGATCCATTGATCCGGGATTGTTCATAATTCCTGATATGGCGGATGATGATGATGATTCAGCTAAGACACCGCAGTTCAATGGTAATCAGTTATTTTTATCACCATCCCCACCACCAGTCATCATGTTTGGGCAATTTCCAACGAGGTTGGATATGCCGCTCCATTATCCCGTTCCAGCGGCCGACTCGTCAAACCCAAAGGACCCGTCATCCACAAGTTCAATTGAATATTTCCCCGAAGAGATCTTGACGGAGATTTTGTGCAGACTTCCGGCGAAATCGGTGTTCAGGTTTCGATTGGTATGCAGACGCTGGAAGGCCATAACCTCAACCCGGTATTTTGTTGAATTGCATCTGAAGCATTCTTGCAGTAGTAATCTCACCGAGGTTCTGATAGAGAAGCGGGCTTCCAACTTGAGTAGAGAATTGTATTCCTTCGAAGAATGGAAAGGAGTGGTAAGAGGAGCAAGATGGCCAATTGGGAAATTTCTTGGGGATTGTTTAAGCCGGGAGTCGGATTATAATGCAGAAGCTCCGGCCAATAAATCAACCAGGGTGTTCATGTCCTTTTCTGCTCTTGGGTTTGTAGTCTTACAGGATGAGAGGATAAAGCAGGAGCCCCCATCCTCTTCTTGCTGCGTCATTCTGAATCCCCTCACTCGCGAGAAGGTGAAATTAATTATAGCTAATGAAGATGCAGGTTTAGGTGGGCAAGTGTACGGGATATTTTTCCATCCAATTCTGAAGCAAATCTGCGTCCTCTGGGGACAACTAGCGCGTTTGAAAAGTGCCACCCTCGAGTTTAGGTTGCTCAATTTGGGCTCATCTGAAACAAACTCATGGCAATCGCAATCAGAATCTTCTTGCTGGAGAAACATCATTCCAAGGCTACACAGACGCCATCCCAGGTGTCATTCGCGGGGTGTTGTTCCCCCAATAATTCTGGACGATGTTCTTTATTGGATGGTCGGGAATGAGAAGGATCATGATGTTTCCTGTGAAGAAGCCATACTGGCTTTTGATATCAAGAAGGAAAAATTTGAGCTTTTGCCTCACCCCGATCCTTGCTGCCCGTCTAGTGATGATGAGGTTAGCCAAGACAATGATGAAGCTACGAGAAACCACAAAGGAATGCAACTGTTAGAAACAAATAATGGTCTTTTATCGCTATGTGAATTTTCTGTCTCCGAGAAGCTCGTTAACATTTGGGTAAGGCTTACTTCTGCAAATGGTGGAATATGGATTAGAAAGCACACTGTTAAAAACTACCCGTTTTCTTCCTCACTTGGTTCTGATTATTGTTTCCGAGCAATTGGAATGGTAGATGAAGAATTACTATTAGTGCAGCGGGCCGGTGTAGGACTTTATGTTCACAATTTGAAGCTGGGCACTATCCAGCTTTTCGAGACTAAAAATGGTAACAAATCCAACCAGGGTTTTAATGTATTTATGTGTGCTTATTCCCCCAGCCTTGCCAGCTTGACCAACAGCAAGCCTGCAGAAATCGTGGTGGAAGTGCCAACAAGTATCCGCAGACTCAAGTACCGTGAAGATATAATTTATTAATCATCTTTGTTTTTCCTAGATCACCTCAGTTGTAGTTTTCTCTTTATTTTGTTGTTCAACTTTTTTGGATGCCATGCTAGATCTTATGAGATCTGAATTCTCCTTAGAAAATCAACAATATTCTACCCATTGTTCTCACAATGTCATCAGCTGCAAAAGTAAGCACTTCTCTTTCCCCACATCAGAAGTAAAAATCTCAAAGAAGGAAATTTATGAATGTGCTCAAGTCGGGTTTCTGTTTGATCTTTTCAGTTCAGTAAAAGTATGCTTGATTGGATCATTCAACAAATAATGTGAACTCTGAGTCAACCAAGAAAATTTCTGACATTGACTATGAATATGTGCGTGAATATTTAGTTCAAGATGATTGACAAGCACCAAATCCATAACCGAGCAAAAACCCCCTTCTCTGTTTTGCAAGCAGGCACATTGCGATTGCATTTTCAAGCATGACTTGAGCTCAGAGGTGAACAAGCTAATGCCGCATTTGGCCATTATCCAAGTTATACTTCATACTTTCACACCACCAACATCTCTAACACAACATCAAAACTTCAAAATCAAAATTATCTCACAAACAAGTTCTACAACTCAACAGAAATAAGAGAACAATTCACTGTGAACTCCACAGGCATCAGAGAATAGTTCACTGTCCTGTTCTCTATTGAGGCAAAATAGAAACTCAAATGTTTAAGTATTTATGATTTCGCTTCATTTTCTCAATACCCATTGATCTTCTCTATGACAGATATTAGCCCCTGAGTGCCAAGCTTCCCGCCCCCATTTGCCACCATTGCAGCAAACAACTGCTTAGATAATGCAGCACCAGGCAACACCACCACCTCACTCCCTTCTTCCTCACCAACATCCACTCCCATCCCTAAATCCTTCACCATATACTCAGCAAAGCCCCCAGGCTTAAAGTCCCTGCTTATCATCCTCTCCCCAAACAACTCCATCACCATTGATCCTGCAGCACCGTCCTTCACAGCCTCCACAAACTTGGATTTATCCAATCCTGCTTTCTCCGCAAAAACCAACCCTTCACTCAACCCCAGTAAATTTGCTCCCACAGTAATCTGATTCGCAATCTTACAATGCTGTCCCTTTCCAGGGCCCCCAACATAAGTCACTCTCCCCATTTCAGCAAATAGTGGTTTCAACCATCTCACCACATCTTCATTTCCCCCAGCTAATATAGCCAATTTGCCGTCTCTTGCTCCAATGTCACTCCCAGAGACCGGGGCATCGACGGAATGGCAGTGTCTCTCCAGGGTGGAATCATATATTTGTTTGGCAAGGGTGGGGTGGCTACTGGTCTGATCAACAACGACGCTGTTGGGGTTCAGAGAGGGGACGAGGTTCTCTAGCACAACTTGTCGAACATCTGATGGGTGTCCCAACATGGTGAAAACTACATCGCTTCTTTGGGCAAGGTCGGCGAGGGTGGGAGCTAGATGGGCCCCTTTGGATTGGAGAGTAGAGGCCTTGGAAGGGGTGCGAGCGTAGACAGTAACGATATAGCCGGCAGATAGGAGGCGGGAAGCCATGCCGGAGCCCATCACCCCTATTCCTACAAAGCCAATTCTTGTTTTGGAGGGGGCTATGGGTATCGGGTAAGGGGTATTCATCCTTGCCGGAGGAGAGGAGTGAGCAGTTGAGAGAAGTTGATCAGTGAGGAGTGAGTGAGTACGGAGCTTTTTTGATGCTTCGAAGACTCTGGAGTTGATGCTAGTTTAACTCACGCATTTTCTGTTTGCCACTAGTCAGAGAAGCAAAGGGCTCACGAAACTTCCTTCTAAAAATGAACTCGATGCCTTGTACTTTGTTCGGTACGTGACACAGAATAGACGCATAAAGGACTCACTTTCTTGTCGTCCGGAAA
This sequence comes from Gynochthodes officinalis, assembly GCA_020080225.1. NCBI lineage: Eukaryota > Viridiplantae > Streptophyta > Magnoliopsida > Gentianales > Rubiaceae > Gynochthodes > Gynochthodes officinalis. The sequence goes on from CM034616.1 coordinate 23,671,900, forward strand.
TCTTCTTCTTTTGTTGTTTTTGACGAAACGGAACACAAAGCAATGAGTCAATGACTGTCGAGTACTCGAGTTGATTAGAGAAACAAGGAAAATATGATCTCTACATTGCAGCTGCAGCATGGTTGGTTTGAAGTTTGAAGTTTGAAGTTTGAACATGAACTATAACTTCAACCGGGAAGTTAAAAATCGAAAAATGAAAACTTAGGAGCAGAACAAATTCTAGTTCCCACTCCCTTGAGAATGGATAGCTACCAGAATAACAGGAGGAGGGAGTTATAAAGGAACTACGTCAACAGTGTATTTTCCCATCACGTCGAGAATACAGTAGGGAAACCCAACTGGGCAGAGCATCTCAGGAGAGGGAGTGGGAGAGTATTTTTCCATTACAGCATAGAAGCCTTGTTGAAATTAGTTGCAGAGTTCATTTCATGGGCGTGAATTGGGGGAGCGTCAGTAGAGAAAGGAAGAGCAGTTGTGCTTTATTTAAGCCCATTTGTAGAAGGTATTAAGAAAACTCGTCCAATATCAGAAACCATGGCATCATTTAAAGATTATTTCCCTGCAGATTCTTTTGGACTCCTAGATGTCTCAGCGCCTCACGCCTACTTCCATCTATTAGCATCATGCATTCTGCTCGTGGTTGCGTACATCTACTACATTAGATCAAAATGCATTTACCTTGTTGATTTCTCCTGTTATTTACCTCCTGATAACCTGCGAGTCACCACAGCCCATTTCATCGAACACTTTGAACTATGCGACATTCATGAGAGAGAGGGCATTGATTTTCAGACAAAAGTGGTTCAAAGATCAGGTATTGGGAGTGAGGCCTGTGTCCCCCTAGCTCTACATCAAATACCTCCAGATTCTTCATTGAACCCATCTAGAGAAGAAACAGAAACTGTTCTTTTCACGGTGGTAGAAGAACTTCTCACTAAACACAAAACTAATCCCAAAAGCATCGACATAATTGTGTGCAACTGCAGTTTATTCTGCCCTACACCTTCTATTACAGCTATGATAATAAACAAATTTGGCTTCAGAACCAATGTAAAGAGTGTCAACCTTAGCGGAATGGGTTGCAGCGCTGGACTTATAGCTGTAAGTTTGGCCAAAGACCTCCTAAAAGTCCATGGCACTTCATTGGCTTTGGTTCTTAGTATTGAAGCAGTAACTCCAAATGGTTATAATGGGAACGTCAAATCCATGCTCTTAACCAACACCTTGTTCCGGATGGGCGGCGTTGCCATTTTATTGTCCAACCAGAAGCGTGACAAACAGAAAGCTAAATACAAACTGCAACATCTCCAACGAACACACATGGCTTCAGATGATCAATCATACAGGTCTGTTTTCCAAGAGAATGATGAACATGGATATCTAGGTGTCTCACTTTCAAAATCACTTGTACATGTGGCAGGAAATGCTCTGAAGACAAACATATTAGATCTAGGACCATTTGTCCTGCCGTATTCAGAACAGCTTCAGTATGTATGGTCAGTTATCCACAAGAAGATCTGGAGAGGTGGTAGGCAGAATCAAGTATACCTGCCCAAATTTAAAAAGGCTTTTGAACATTTTTGCATACATGCTGGAGGAAGGGCAGTCATTGATGGCATTGAGAAAAAGCTTGGGCTAAACAAAGAAGATGGAGAAGCATCCAGGATGACTTTATACAGATTTGGTAACACTTCATCTTCTTCAGTCTGGTATGAGTTATGTTATCTGGAGGCCAAAGGGAGGATAAGAAAGGGAGATCGAATCTGGCAAATTTCTTTTGGCAGTGGCTTTAAATGTAACAGTGCAGTTTGGAAATGCATCTCAGAGCTTAACCCAAATGTAAGAAGTGCATGGTCAGATAGGATTCATTTGTACCCTGTGGAGATCCCCAACATTGCTGATAATTGAATACATCTTTCAGCTGCAGGCATTTTACCCCTTCGGTCGTTAATATACCGCAAATCAAAGCCCACTGAGATTAAGCTGTTGACAATGGACATTGTGTGGTTGGTCACGCACCTGGGGTCACCTTACACATATGGAAGTACCTTGCAAAAAGAAATCCATTAGCAGTGTAGAGTAAACTTTATTAGTATGTGAAAATGAGGTGAAGGCATCTCAAGAAATTCTCAACTCAACAGCAGAATTCATGCCAGGTTCAGCGAGTATAGTTAGACGTAAGAAAATTAAAAATTAAACTTTGCCTACCAAAGAAGGCTAGAGGTTGTAATGCAATTGGACTATTATTGAACAAAATCCCCTTTGGCTTCATCTATATTTTTGGTTTTTCATCCTCTTCTTTAATTTTGAATCATTCAAACTTTTCAGATTTTAGAAATAAATACTAATAATGACAACTATTTCCCCAAACAGTCTGAATATCTAGTAAGAATTCCTTGTGATCAGCACAATGAACAAGCAAATTGGTCACACTGTGCAGTTTATAGACAGGTATTTAGTAAAAGAGAAGGGAAATATTTAATCAGAAAATCCAATTGCATTGGCGGTAACATTGAGAAATGGTCACATGGTCAGCTGCACTGGCATGAAATCAGGGAATGCATTTAATACTGTTTTCCAAAAGGAAATTATCAATTGTTCTCATAAAATTGTAGCCCCATTGTGGATATAATCATGAGATAACTACTAAAACTAAACTTTGGCAGTAAGTAACTGCAAACTACCTAAATGCCTCAGCTGGTCCTTGTCTCACGAGATTTTATGGCTTTTGACACCAAATACTGCTTGGATAATAGTTCAGCTATGACTTGACGCCCATACAAGTGAGAGTTCTTGAGGATCAAGTTTCTGGTAGATGAATGAACAAAATAGCCTTGACCTGGCATCCACTGTAACAACTGAAGGAGCAGTTCTTTCTTCTCAGAATTCTCGAGATACCGTGATATAGCCTTATGAAATAGTTCCTGATGACATTTGCACATCATACTTCCCATTTTTCCTAACACCAATAATCTAGGAAACAACCAAACTCTATGGAAACATCTTAAATTGACACAGACAACATCACGAGTCACAAAGTATTTAAGGACACATAAATGTCAAATGATCTTCTTACCTGATCAATCTTGAACCCAGAACTATGGATGGCCTTTATTACATCATTTATCAAGTTTACATTCCCTGACTTCATAAAAGAAAATGCAAACTTCTTTATAGCAGACTTAGAAATTGATTCTGCATTGTCCTGCACAGTTTAAAGTGCTTAATAGAATTTCGTAGAAATAACATAAACAAGGATTGCCTTTAAAAGTTACTGCATACCTTGATTAACACATATGCATCTTTCAGCATTTGTCCTTGAACTAATATATGCAAAATTTTTTCATGAAGAGCCTTGCACATGGTTCTCTTGCTATATTTTAACATATTATACACAGAAAATGCTTCCGCATGAGCACCAGCTTTACCAAGATGGTAAATTAGAGAAGAGCATAATTCCTGGAAAAAAAAAACACAAATACCATTAAGCATATGAATGTCATATATGTGTCAATCTGCTAATTAATTGTTAAATCTATTGTGTTGTTGGCATAATTCGTCAAAGAAAACCCCAACTGCTGCATTGAAAGAAGGATATCATAATGCCTCAAACTTCATGACAAGTGAGGAATTTCAAGAAACTAGCTACGGAAGGGCTATCTTAATCTTTTGTGTGAAGGAGAATGGGAAAAGACATCGAAGCAGTTATCATGCTTCACGAAGAAATTTTAGCTATCACCATGCAGATTTTATACTGGCAATACATCTTTTGCAAAGGCAACCAAACAAATAATAATTTTGCACTTTGTTATGACATATATCTGATAGACAATGTTCACATCTAAACACAGTAATTCGTGCAATGAATTGAAAAGTGGTCAGCTTATGAAACTTTTTTTTAATTAAAAAAAGGTTGGAACATTGATCTTCAATTCCCATTCAGTTACATTAAAGGAAGGAGATGCTTGTTCTGTTGGAGGGCCACAATGACGTTCTTTATGCATAGCAAGAAGTCAATGGCTGACTTTTGATACCCTTATAATGTTTGGTATGGTGGAGTCATTATCACTACCACAACTGTGAATTGTTTTGCTAGGTTGTCTTACCTCCCCTGGTTGATGACCTTTCTTGTGCATGTCTTCCAGAGTACGATAAGCAAGTACATACATCTTTTCTTTGCAAAAGTACTTGATCAATATATGAAAGGTATTCCAATCAGGACTAATTGTTGACTCATCCATCTTCTTCATCATTTTCATCACATTTTCCATTTCTCCTGCTCGGCAGTAAGCACAGAGCATTGTATTCAAGATAACTATATCATATTTGTCATGTTCAGCTTCATAGCTAGATGCCAATTGCTTTGCATCCTGGAGGAGTCCAACACGACAGAATGCCGATATCATAATACTGTAGCAATAGCCATCTGCTGACATTTCCAGTGAATGAGGTTTAGGTCACTTTCAAGAATAAGCAGGCAATAAATAGGTAATATCATAAATAGTCCCCTGAGTATCTGACAATCACAATAAATAGTAAATTCATGCTTTTCTGTAATTTCCTTTGGACAATCATGTATTGTAAACTAAGTTTGTTCATGGCCCAATTGTCTATAAATCCAAGAGAACCAAGACAGGATGCAAGAATTACAAAAACTGAAAACAGATCGAAAAGATAGCAAGAAGGTCAGAGTGAGAAATAAACATACTGGTTTTGACATTTTTATTCTTCATTTCATCAAATACTGATTTCGCTTCAGGAATCTGTCCAGCCTTTACCAGACCGTCCATTAGTATACAATATGGCATCTGCAGTCAAATGGATCACACTTCAATACTGAAAGATACTAAACCAAGGAGAAAAAAAACCCAGTAAAATTTTTCAGAAAACTGAGCAACCATGCAAAAAACCAGTTTTAACACAAGATGAAGACATTAAGCAAAAGTTTAGAAGTTAGCTACAACACTATCATATTAAATTAGCCATCCTAGGAACCCGATCATTCTCTTGGACTAAGAATTGAGTAAGAAACTTCTAAAACCTACAATGTGGTTATGATAGACGAACTAGAGTTGGTTTTGAATGATTAATTATGAAACGACAAATTTTAGGATGTGAAGTGGAGTTGGTTTTAAATGATATGAAAAGACAAATTTTAGGATATGCAGAATTAATATGCATCAACCATCGACAATTGTGACAACTACAGATATAAGAGAATTGAAATTTAGTAATCATCCAAATGCTTTAATAGCGAACTAATCAGTGTCTTTTTTGTGCAAATATCACTGAAAAAACAAATCATACATGCCATGGGCCCCCCACTCTCACACCTTCCTCATAATGCAACTATTGTCCGGATTTTTTTAGTTGAAATCTTTCATAAGCTCTGAATAAGCATGAACTACATCAATAGTGAAAATAGATCCTGTACCTCATCTTCTGCATAGCCTAGATCTTCCAATTCATTTAGAAGTTCCCTTGACTTTTCAAATAAACCGCCCCTAACATAGACTTTGAGCAAAGTTGTCAGAATCACCTGCGACAATACAACATATAAAACAACATAGGAAGATAAATTTGCTCACATGTTCCACCTTCAATAGTTAGAGCAAAAGAAAACAAACCTTATTCAACACTAACCCTGCAGATTTCATCACGTGAATTAATTCATCTGCCTTCTTATAGTTACCATCAACTGAATAGGCATTCAGCAACGAACTGTAATGGAAGACATTAGGAGAATGACCTTCACTCTTCATTTCCTCAAAATATTGCTCTGCTTCTTTGTATTGATTATTAGAAGCACAAACAGACAAAAGTGCACCATAAATTACACTGTCCATGCATAGTCCATTAAACTTCAGCTCCTGAACCAGTTCTAATGCCCTAGAATAGCCACCTTTGACTTTTGCACAGCCTATAAGTAGCTGAAGATGAAAGAAAGACAAATTCATGAATTTGCAGAAAGGGTAAGAGTGCAGTTAAAAGAGTACTGCTAAAAAAAATTAAATGCCACAGTCCAAACCAGGAGAAAAGGAATCATTCTTTTTATTTCTAATTTCTCCTAATTCTGCAATGAACAGTTTCTCAAGAACTTTGGACATGGATAAAACCTTAATTTTACAATGTGAAACATCATATCAAATTTTATTAAGTTAAAATGATTCTAGTAGCAGATTATAAACCATCAGGCCAACAGTGTCCTACCGTAGAATATGTGACAATATCTGGTTTTAGGCCCTGTTGCTTCATTTGATTAAACATGCTGAGGCTGTTCTCAAACTTCCCACTTTTTACCAGACAGCTAAGAATAGAGTTACAGACAGAAACATTATTCTTTGTACAATCATCCTTGATACTGTTGTAGATTTTTAATGCCTTAATAGGATTATGACTCTTCCCCATGAACTTTATGTAACTGCTGTAAGAAGCAATGTTGGTCTTCTCATGTTGTTGCATCCAGTCAAAAAGCTGCAAAGAAATGGACCTTAATATCATGATAATTTCCAAGCACATAGAAGGGAAGTCTAAACATTCCAAAAAAAGTGATGATAAGACCAGGCAAGCTGGGAATACATTTGCTGGAGAAAATGTACCAACACATTAATATATAATGAAAATTTAGGACAGAAAATGACACAGATAAATCATTAAGTTGCATAAAGAAAAACCAGAACAAACAAACACAAATTCAGCCAGTACACTTACAGACAAAATATAACAGCTCAAGCACTGCATTGCAAAAGAAGTATATATGCCAATGCTTGCTACATTTCATATACATTTATTTCTTGATACAAGTAGCTAAACTCTTTTCCCTGCTAAACAGCTTTGGAAAGGTCAAATGACTACTACAGTTACAATGTTTTCAGTTAAGCATAGTAATTTCCAACATGCATTCCGAGGTATGGCTACTTTGGGTACTTTTTCAAGATATGTACCGTAATTCCCATCATGTATTTGAATGCCATAGATGTTTACAAATGAAACAATTCTGTGGAGTCACAGAAATAAATGAGCATGGGTTGAACAACTTCTCAGGAAAAATAATAAAATTTTATAAAGGACTAAGATAGATACAGTTCAAAGAAATATAATAAAGCTTTGAATCATGTTAACCTAAATACTGAATGGCACATAAATAATCTATACTTCATAAGTGAAGTCGAAATACTGACTAGCTGAAATGGACAAGTGAAAATACAATCCCATGTACCCAGAGAAAGCTAAGTCACAGTTAACATCACTTGGGAAAATATGAAGGTAGCTAAATTCACAGGTGACAAACACAACTAAAAACTTTAAGAATATAAAACCTCAGAAAGCTCGTTCCATCTGCTCAAATTCCCAAAATGGCGCAAAATTACATTCAAATCTTGTGCCTTCAACTGTTCACCAGACCTATACAACAACAGATGGCATCGCTTGCTTAAAGTTTTGGGATAGCAATTTTCAGCACCACTTCATATTATAGGAAGAATAATAGAAAACAACCCATTTATTTGAAATTCACAATAAAAAATTTAAGGCCAAAAATCCATTCAGAAGTTATCAGCATTTTGTCAATGCAATCAACAAATGTGATATAATTCTAAACCAGAAAGACTTAATTGATACATTTTTATAACCATCAGTTTCACAAGCGTGAGAGCCATCCCACCAATTATTTTCCTCCAAAATCAACATAACTCTATAAAGAGAATATTTCCTGCCTGACAATCCACGGAAACTACACCCAAAAAAAAAAAAAAAAACCGCAACAAACTTAAACAAGAACCAATTATAGCAATCATAAAACGTAGAATAACTATACGAAACACAAAATGCTGAATTAGAAAATGAAAGAAAAAGGGAACCTTGAAAGAGCAGAGCCCAAGTCAGATGATTCCTGAATATCAAGAATTGCAGATTGCCTCGTTTTATGAGAAGCCGAAACAAGTTTTTCTGATCTTGTAGAGACATTTCTAGGCCCATTGTGAGCTTCATTGAGTTCAACTACAGCCGTAGTAGCAGCTTCAGAGGTGGTAAATTCAGAGCTCTTGAATGATTTAATCACGGTCGGAAATATCGGAATCGGTGGGCATGGAGAAAGAGAACATGTGAACGTTGATGATGGGTTTGTGAGGGCATGCTGAAACCCGTTTCCAAACACCACAGAAATCTCCATGAACGCTCTGCTCAAAGTTGAAGCAGAGTGAAATGTTGTTTCTTTGTTTGCTTTGGGCACTAACGGTGAAGAAGATAACATTGTAATGTTTATGGCTTTTTGGGCCAGATATTTACTTGATGGGCCCAAATCCCAATGACTGCAAGTTAAATCCAATTAAATTTGAATTGGACACTTGTTGATCCAAACTTTAAAAAGATTCAAAAAAATAAAAAAAGGGCTGGATCAAGTACCTTAAAGTAAGAGCAAAATTTCGGATGAAATGGTTCATAAGTTTTGGTAAGAGCGATCTGTCTATATATGGGCCCAAGAATGTAATTTGAGGAATTCCTCAACTCAGCCCCACATGGATAACCAAAGTACAAATGAAAATTTTGTTTTTTCTTCCTATGATTCTTTTAAGCCAGACAGGAAGTTTGTATTTGTAAATAAGAAAATTTTTAAATAAAAATAAATTATTCAAATACATTTTTATTTCAAAATTTAAAATTTAAATTTTCCCATTCAAATCCCTCGCGCATGATTTTTAAAAAATTTTCCTCTTATTTTTCTCTTCAAAATACTTTTTCTATCAAAAAAATACCCACTAAAATTTTTACACATTTCAATACAACTTTTCTCAAATAAGAACAATCCAAACGAAGCCTTAGTTTTGATAAGTGATAACCTCGTTTTATCAAACAAAAGTTTTATGTTACTGTTAGGAATTCTTTTGGCATTTATTAGAATTTCATATGTAAATAAAATCTCTGATCAAATTCTTTTTTTTTTAAATCTAAATTCTTTAACTAGGGGTAGTAAATGTGTGAATTGGATCACTTGGTTGGATAATGAGTTAAAATTATTATTTTAAAAAATTCGAGTAGCAGTTGTGCTACCATATTCTGCATCGAGAAGTCAACTAATAATGTCAGATGACTGACTAATTGCTATTTAATTTTTTTTAAATAATAATTTTAACCCGTTAAATCCATTGAGTTCAATCTGTTCTAATTTATTAAATTCAAGATAGTGACCCATTCGACCCGTTTGTCCATCCAACCTGACCCAACAAATTAAATTAAACTTTGACACCATCTTTCAACTCTCCAACATTATTTGACAGGAATATTTGAAAAGAACTATCTAAAATTAAAGGCTATATTTGAATTATATATTGCATACAAAGAGTTATTTTTTCTCTCAAAACAAATAAAACATTCAAACACATTTTTATTTTAAATTTTTAAATTTTCTTCCCAAATTCTCATCACATAATAAAAAAAATAAAAAAATCCTTTCAATACAAATTTTATTTTACCTCTAAAATATTTTCTGTTACAAAAAAAAATCTTACCAAAATTACACATATTCCAATATAAAAATTTTCAAATAAACCACAATCGAAACATAGCATTATGGGATTGTATGATTTGAACTTTTGATTAGTTTATGTGATTGATTGAATTCTGATACCACTATAAGAAACTCGTCAATTCTCTCTCCAGCATTATTTGATATGAATAAAGGAATAATTGAGGATAATTTTCTAAAAAGAAAATGAATAATACAAGTGTGTTGCACGAACTGAAAACAATGGCTAATTCAGTCGTCCACTTTGGGTTCAATTTCAGAAAAGAATGGCTTCGATAAACAGATGCTGACCTTGCCCGCAAATTCGTGGTACCGATAAATCCATCGCAGTCGGTCATGAATACGTCCGAATGAAAATAGACAAACAACGTTAAAGCATGCAAAGAATACAAAAGGAAAGCTGCATACAGAGCAGAGTATGTATGGCATCTTTCGAGAACCTCCAAATTCTCGAACATCAATCTGAACCAAAAAAATGTGATATTACAGTATCAGCCAGAAAACGTGAGCTAAACAACAAAGTAAGAAGAAGAAGAAGACAAAAGGAAGATGAAGATATTTCGGAGAATGACAAATCTGAAGAAGAACTTTTAACGTTTTCTTTTTGGAAGTGCTTTGTTTACATAGTATGAACAAACGCGAGGATCTTTTGTGTGGGGGGCGCCACCATGCAATAAGATATTATTGCAGATTTTGTAGCGCACAACCATGTGATATTGGCAGGCTATCTTTTCATCATCCATAATGAGTTGCTTGAACCTTTTGTTGAATGCTGGACTGCTGGAGCAATCCATTGTGCGTTGCTTTAGTTACTTGAAAGGCATCATATGCTAGAATAGCACTGCCATCAAGAAACCAAGAAATGTGCTTTTCTTTATGCACTGTAATACCATCAACTCCACCGACAGCAGTCGGTCAGTATATGTTCGAATTGCACTTATTCACTGATGAGAAGGGGTGAGAAAAAATCTCAAACTTAATTTCTACAATGATAAATATGAGTGAAATTAAAATTTTACGAATTTATATATTTATGTATTAATAATACTATTTAGTATTTTCTAAAACTTTTTTTTTACTCTTTTTTTTGGGATGAACTATATCATAAAAAAAATTATAAATTATAATAGAGGGGTTTGCCCTAGTGATAAGTAAATATTTCATGGAGATTAGAATTTCATTATTTACGACAAGCACAACCTCAGTCGCTGTGCAGAGTTTAAAAGGTCAGCTGTAATGTTCCATAACTAGCTGCGGGTCACCAATGTCGAATGCGAATATTCCTTTTACATCAAAGGTTACGTAAGAAGAAAATAAAATATGGGAACATAAGATTTTGTAAGGTCATTTGAGCTCTGGCCTACCGCACTACCCTCCACCTCTTTTTTAGTACTTCATTCTTTCTTTTTATTTTTTTTGTAAAAAGGTGTTTTCCTTTCAAATTTATTTACTTTAAAAAATAACTTTACATAAAATTGAATTAAATTTTTATAATATTTTTATTAATAATAATTATTTATGACTTACTCTTTTGGTCCTCCGTTAGTATTCCGTTTATTTTTCTGTCAAATGACATCACGTGCACTGCACATAACTTTTTAACCATAACTCAAAATTGGAATTAAGAAAAAAACAACCCTCAATCCTCTTAACAAGCCCAACTTGCCCCTTCACCATCATCACCACCACCCTTTCTCATTTTTTCGTTTCAAAATCATGGCTTTCGCCACCGTGGACTCCATCGTCACTATCGCAATTGAACCGCTACTCTTCGTAAATTCCGTACTAACTGTTAATCTCCACTGCCTCTCTCAATCCGAGTTGTACTCCCTCTCTCTCTATTCCCCTTCAGCTTTCGACCCCTCCCCCCCCCCCCCGCGGCAACGATGACGTTGTTATCCCCAAAATCGATCGTGCCGCCTTTAATGAATCAGTCGGTTCTCGCAAACAAACCTACTCTCGCCTCTGTCTCGCCCCATTTCATCTATGGCTACTGCCTCAGCCTCTTCTTCATCACTTTGCTACAGAACTCCTCACCTCCGTCACACCAGCAATCTCCCTTTCCATTATCTCGATTCGGACCATGAAAAGGGCGAGAATCAACAAATTCTTGTGCTTTTTAAGAAACTTTTTTGTTTGGATAGTAGTGTTTGTGTAAATGAGGATAGTCATAAGGAATTAGTCCCTATTAGGGTTGATTATTCGGATTCTTCATCGACCATGGCTTGTTTATCAACCAATTTAAGTCCATACAAATTCAGTTTATTGTTACAAAATTGCATGAAAATTAAATCGCTTGAAACCTGTAAACAAGTTCATGCACTAATGTTGACATCTTTGGTTGGCTAGAATAGTTTCTCATTGAGCACAAAGCTTTCAAGGGCTTATGCAAAAGTTGTGGTGATTCGGGTTATGTGAAATTGATCTTCATGAAAACGAAAAACCCAAACGTGTTTGCATTTAATTGGATGATTTCAGCTTTAACTTTTCATGGGCAGCACTATGAAGCTGTTGGTTATTTTAATTTGTTTAAAAGATCAAAAATATTTTGTTCGAATAAATATACATTTTCTTTTGCGTAAAAGCTTGTCTTGGTTTGATGGATGTTTACAAGGGTTTGGAAGTTCATAGTTTGATTTGTAAGATGGGATTTGGTTTGAATGTTTCAGTTGGTAATGCTTTGATTGATATGTACAGAAAATGTGGGAACATACAGGATGCTTGTCAAGTGTTTGATGAAATGCTAGATAGAGATGTTGATTAATGGACTTCGATGATTTGAGGGTATTCTAGTATTGGAAGGATTGAAGATTCAACTGCTTTATTTGAGAACAGGAGGTTTGATGGGTACAACCGAATGATTCTACTTGGAATGCTATGATTGCTAGTTATGTTGTGATAGGAGATTGTGATAATGCTTTTGCTTTCTCCTCTAGGATGTGTGAAGAAGGGTTGGTCCCTGATTTGGTTACTTGGAACGCAATGATTTTTGGCTTTTGTTAATTTCAAATTTGCCCATAGTTAAAAAGTCACGTGCAGTGCACGTAAGGTGATTTGATAGAAAAACAAACGGAATATTGACGGAGGACTAAAAGAATATAGTTATAAAATGTGAAGGACTATTTGTTCCCGTTTTAAAAGTGAGGAACTAAAAAAATTATTCGTCAAAATGTGAAGAACTATTTTGAGTGTTATCTCTATAATTAGATGTATATTTTTACATTTCTATTTTTACTTTTTAATTATTAAATTTATTGCAAGAGATGGGCAAAGTGCTGAGATTCCCGATTAATCTCTATGAGAGAGTGGTACCCCTTGTAGGGGATTAGGAAAAGGAATGCAAGGGAGGGTATCCTTTATTTGAACAGTGGAATCTGTCTCAAGATGGGTTATTTTAATTAAATTTCTTACTATCTTTTCACACTCATACTAAAAGTCGAAGAAGAAACTCTTTACTGACCTATTGAGGCTTCAGACTTTGAGGTTGAAGAAACATCCTCACTATGATGTGAAGGCTTTCCCTCATTTTCCTTTCCCTAATATGAACATTGAGTGCTCAAAACTTTTCTGACTCGACCTGGCCTGGTTGCCCTATGCAATTGGCCCTTCAAAAGGCGAAACTCTAATCGTAGTTTGGCAACCTATCTTCAATAAGGGTCTCCTAGTCTTCTGATTAGGCTCGAACCTACAGTTTCCTTTTTGACAGGACAGTGCTCTGACCGATTGAATTACAATCCCAATAAAATTAGATATACAGCCTAAATTTTTTTTCTTTTTTTCTATTCATTCGAACCATTTAATTTTGTTAAAGATCATGTAAAAATTGTACATAAAAAATAGAGGGACAAAATTTTTTATTTTATTTTTAATTTAAACTCATCTCTTGAACATACTAATCTATATTGGTTCATTATTTTTGTGTTTTTACTCTTCCATTTTATTATTTTTTCCCTTTTTAAGTTATACATATATACATACATACCAAAAATGTAGCATTTTTTATAATTGTTAGAGTAATATAAGACAAAAATTATTTTTTATTTTTTAAGAGATGTGGTAAATTCTTAAAAGCATGTATGGACAATATTTTAAAATATATTTTTGTATTTTTTAAATTAGTAGTTGTGAACTTAGAAAACACAAAAATGAGCACTGAGAGGCCATTCATATAAATTCTAATATTTTTATATTTATTACATCAGTCATTATAAAAATATCATTACTAAATTGGAAAACATTAGGGGGGCTCTCTACAGTATTACAAACTTTAGGGAGTTCAATGTAATATATCCATTTTTTAGATTCTAAAAGCGTTTTTTCCTTACATTTATTATTATTCTAACAAACTTTTACTAATTTAATCTAAGATTACTAACATATGCTTTACGTGGCAGATAATTTAGCGCCAAAAAAGGATTCACCTACAACTCAGCCTACAGAATTTCCCGTGGACACTCCACCCGCCTCCAATTAAATCATATGGGCCGACGGCCCGAACGATTCTATACTCACAAAGGAGGAGGAGCCCGCCACTTGCATGAATTGCCACGTGTCATATTCCCCCCATCATATAAGAATCCATTTCTCATTGTCTTGTTGTCTGAAACAGACCCATAAATTTCTTCATTTGGCAGCATTGGTAGGTTAAACTATTTCTCACTTCCATATTTTGGTGAGAAATTCTAGGGTTTTCTGTGGCAGATGATAACAAACCGTCTCCATAATCAGGAGGTGAGCTCAGTTTTTTTTTTTCTTAATTTTTTTTTAAATTAAGAGAAAATTATTCTGAATCATGAACTTCTATTAAACTTAAATTATGAATAAGCAAGTGGGTTCATACTTGTAATTGTTGATTTTGTCTTAATTCCTCAGTTGATTGTTATTTTTGTTCTTTGGATAGTGAGTGAAATTGTGTCTTGCAATTTGAGATGGTATGGGTGTCTGTATGTTAAACGAGGCAGTGAATTGTTCTTATTTTCCTTTGATGTTTGGGGGAAAGGAGCATTAGTTATTATTGTTTTCTGCCCATGTAACAGGTTTGCTTCTGTGCTTGCTGCTGAGATTAGCCTTTAAAGTTTTCATTTTTTTTTATTCCCCTGGAATTGGAGTTATATTGAGGATCGGGCAGATTCATTCTTATTCGAATATTAGGAGCCTGTTTTCATGAACTATTTTGTAAGGGTATCTATTGTAAGTGAAACAGATGATATAATGTTGGTGAATATTTCTCTAAAATGACAGGATGGTTGTCCCAATATGACTAAACGAGAAAGGAGACACAAATTAATTAGTAGACTTTTTATTTTGATTCCAACCCACCAAGGTAGGAACTCCTGTTAGATAAACGCATAGTCTACGTTTGCAATCTTATGAGGAAAATATGGAAGAGAGATGAAGCTGAATGTAGATCAAATCTGAGTCCTCCTATATTATAGTCAGTCTATGTTATGCATAAAGAATTACATGAGTTGTTTTAGTTCTGACCAATTGACTGCTTTGTATTGATCAGAGCTGTAAACTGGAGGTCATGCTTCTGCCAAGGTCAGGAATGGAAACTTCTGCATGAAGTGCCTGCTGAAAAGGCATATGCACGTTAGAATTATTTAATGTCATTCAGGAAATTTGGATTTTAATAATCATCCTATATGGAATCTAGTGAAAGGTATTCACAGACTAAGTTGCTTTTAGAGCCTTTATGCCAATAAATGTTCAAAAAATAAATAAATAAATAAAATACTGAAGATTATTGTTGATCTGATTTTTAACTTGTATCTCTAGGACTCTTGAAAAGGTATTCCCAAATGGAGATGTCTATAGGGGTGATTTTGAAGGACTACTCCCTCAGGGAAAAGGAATATATAATTGGTCAGATGGGACGGTTTATGACGGTCATTGGGAAGAAGGGAAAATGACCGGGAAAGGTCGGATCTTCTGGCCATCAGGAAACACATATGAGGGTGATTTTTCTGCCAACTACCTCCATGGTTTTGGAGCATTTACTTATTCTGACGGGTCTTTATATCGGGGGGGCTGGAGGCTGAACTTGCAACATGGGATTGGGCGAAAGAAATATCACAACACAGATGTCTATGATGGCTGTTGGAAAGAGGGCATAAGGGAAGGCAGTGGGAGGTATGCTTGGAGTAATGGGAACATGTACATCGGAAGTTGGAAAAATGGGAAAATGAGTGGTAGAGGGGTCATGAAATGGACTAACGGAGATCTTTTTGATGGCCTTTGGTTAAATGGGTTAAGACATGGTACAGGATGCTATCGGTTTTCTGATGGAAGTTACTACTTTGGGACATGGACCAAAGGTTTAAAGGATGGTCGGGGGACATTGTATCCTGCTAAAAATAAGCATTTATCCCTAAGGAAGTCTGCTTCTGAGAAAAATGCTGACAAAAAGAAAAGACAACTGGTTCATAGTTCATCACTAAGTTCTGAGAAGTCTGTGAGACCTAGTGTCAGGCGTAGTCATTCTGAGAAAACGTCAAACACCCTTTTAAGAAATTCAGGTCAAATATCACGCAGGACTTCATCACTGGGTGAAGATAGTATTCTTGATGATGTCAGTGTGGATGTGACATCACATGACTCTTCATCCATGTTATCGCTCCATTTGGATGATGAATCTGAGTTGCTGGGCAATGGCACTATTGCTTATGAAAGAGAATATATGCAAGGAGTCTTAATCAAGGAACGGATTAGAAGTGTCAGTGGGCTCTCTCTAAAATTAAAAAAAAGGTGTAAATTTCATGCAGAAGAAGTAAAAATGAAATCATGTGTTGACGTTTTTGAAGGCCATAAAAGCTACTATCTAATGCTTAACTTGCAACTTGGCATCAGGTAAACAGATTCACTGTCATTTATCTAAGTGATAATTTCATATATGTGGCTGTTCTTCTATGTTTACACTATGGTTTTTGGCTTTTAGAGCCTCTGTATTTCATTGGCTTTTGGGAAGTTCACAGGTACACAGTGGGTAAGATCACGCCTGTTCCTGCACGTGACGTGAGATCATCTGATTTTGGAGAACGAGCAAGAATAAGAATGTACTTTCCTCGAAAAGGCTCACAATTTACTCCTCCACATCATTCCATTGACTTCTACTGGATGGACTATTGCCCTATGGTGTTCAGGTACCCCATGATATTTCTTTAGTCCATCAAGTGGTAAAAGATTTGAGTCCCTGACAATTTTTAAACTTCTAAATGTTTGTGCTTGAAAGGTTACTGTGAATGTTATGTTGAGTTTGGCCTGCACTCAGGTTTTGTCTGTTCAAAATGATTATTGCTGAGGAATTACTTGTTTGTCTTCATGGACCTTGCTTTCAGAAATTTGAGAGAAATGTTCAAGTTAAACGCTGCAGACTATATGATGTCCATTTGTGGAGATGATGGTCTGAGAGAGATTAGTTCTCCAGGCAAAAGTGGCAGCATTTTCTACCTATCTGGCGATGATAGATTTGTGATCAAGACTTTGAAGAGAGCAGAGCTGAAGGTGGGAGGAAAAGCTAATATCTGGACACTCCTTAATGGCTCTTTCTATGTTCATTAAGAAAATTTCCATCTACAGTTTTCATGTTAATATTCATGGTAGTAGGAATTCACTTTTTTGATATTTCTCGAGCTTTCTCAAGTCAATGTAACCATGGTGAAACATATAAAATGCTATTTCTACCCACTATCCACTCTAATATTTTCTTCTCTAGCCAGGAAATTTTTAGAATTATCAAACAATATTTTTGTCAGGATCTGCCTGTTATGAATGAATACACTGTTGACAGGCAAATACATCTAATCTTCTTCTTCAGTTGAAGTCCCACTATTGAGTCAGTAATTGCCTAACTCCATTTTAGGTCACATCTTCGTGTGTGTCCTGCTTTCATTGTCTAAGAGTGAAAGAAGGAAAGAACCAATAACGGCTTCCACTTTAGGTTGAAAGAAAGTTGGTTTGGGGATAACTTTCACTTCTATTGTCATGATTATACTGGTTATGAACAAAACTTGATTTACTTCTAATGTCAGTGGCATGGCATATTGGGAGCTTCTAAGTGTAACCTGCTATCAGTTTTAGATGCTTTTAAGTCCTGTCTTTCATCTTGACATTTTTACTTTTATTTTTGAGTTTGGTTATGTCTAGGACCTTAAAATTATAAATACATGAGCCAGTCTTTTATTTTATGTGGCTGAAACATCATGAAGTATAATGTTATTGTGTACCTTGCCCCATGCTTGATTTATGGAGTTTTTCTTTTTTTGCAGCTTTTCTTCTTGTTTTTCACCCATTTATTTCAAATAATGGATATTTCTCATTCATTCTTCATTCAGAATGCATGTCTAAGTCTGTGAAAACAGGTATCCTTGTTTTTACTGCAACATCTTCTAGTAAGGTTAATCGGCTGATGATAATGTTATGTAGGTTTTTCTGGGAATGTTGCCTCGTTACTATGAACATGTAAAGGAGCATGAGAACACTCTCATAACCAAATTCTTTGGCCTGCATAGAATAATTCTGAGACATGGGAAAAAGGTTTGTTGACAAACTTACCATTTGTACCCTCCTGCCTTCTCACTGTGTAACATATGTGCATATGTACCTTGCATGTCTCTCTATCAATTTGTAACAAATCCTTCTCCAGGTACGCTTTGTGGTTATGGGAAATATGTTTTGCACTGAATTGCGAATTCATCGACGCTATGATCTGAAAGGTTCAACTTATGGGAGATTTACAAGGAAAGACAAAATTAATGAGGGCACTACCTTAAAGGATCTTGATTTGACATATGAGTTTCATATGGATGAGTTATTGCACCAGTCACTTTTCAAGTTAGTTTTTGCTGTCTTTGTTTTACTTTCTTTGCCTATTCCTTCCTTGACACAGGATGAATCTACCCTTCTATATCTTTATTATATGAGAGTAAAGTTTGAAATCTCTGCTGGTGTAGACACTCGAGCGCCTGCATATTAGCTCCTTTTAGTTTCCAATTTTGAGTGAAAAGTTCTTTCTCTGCTCTTACTGTTGCAGGCAACTATCTCTGGACTGCAAGTTTTTAGAGTCTCAGCAGATAATTGATTATAGCCTTCTGTTGGGGTTGCATTTCAGAGCTCCTGAGAATCTTACACCTCTGTTGGAGCCTCCTGACTCGCCACATAAGTCTGAGAGTGCACAACCTGTAGTGGATGGTAAATTCGAAGGTATTCTTCTTAAGCCACTTAATTTTCTATACAGATCCATTTATATGTTTGTCTTTTATCTTTTATTTGTTGATTCTTTGGATGGAGTGATCGTTTTTGACCCAATGGATGCTCACTTTATATATTTTTGAGTGATATTAAAGAATAAGGAGCAATGTTGAATTTTTTGTGTGCCTGATGTTATATCATTGCAGGGTTCACCATTTCTGACGCAAATCTTAATGTTTCTTTTTCTGAGTTAATGCCTCTGTCTAAATATTTTGCGGCATATATCATTGCAATTTCTGTACTACTTAAAACTGCTGTTAATTTGACAGCTTATTTTTACTTCCTGAAGGTATGAACTCTGTGGGGGAGCTCTCAATTCCCCCAAGGGGTTTGCTTCTGGTGACTCGTGAACCCAGTTCCGTCAGTACAGAGCCAGGTCCTCATATACGAGGTATCATTGCAATTTCTGTACTACTTAAAACTGCTGTTAATTTGACAGCTTATTTTTACTTCCTGAAGGTATGAACTCTGTGGGGGAGCTCCCAATTCCCCCAAGGGGTTTGCTTCTGGTGACTCATGAACCCAGTTCCGTCAGTACAGAGCCAGGTCCTCATATACGAGGTAGTACTTTGAGAGCAATGTCTGTTGGTGACAAAGAAGTTGATCTTCTTTTGCCTGGTACTGCAAGGTAACTTTCTTATTCGTTGTCCAGTAAGCCTGTATTGCAGAGATGCACGTATATTTCTTGATGCCGAACTTAACTCTGTATAAATATATGCTTCGTTACTTTTTGGTCCAGTAAGCTTGCACTGGTTCCACACACATCCCATTTGTTTGAAGTAAATTTTCTTCTTCATTTCCCCACTTCCCCCTTGAGCTGCTTTCTGTTGTGCCATAAAATATGAACTACTAGTATGTATTCAGGTTGAGGGTGCAACTTGGGGTAAACATGCCGGCTGAGGCAAACCACAAACTCTGGCAAGACGAGTCTGATCCAGCAGAAGCTGAACTATTTGAGGTTTACGATGTTGTACTCTATCTGGGCATTATTGATATATTGCAGGAGTACAACATCAGGAAGAAATTGGAGCACACTTGCAAATCCTTGCAACACGATCCTATGTCAATTTCCGTTATCGAACCCAAGCTCTATTCGAAACGCTTTATCAATTTCCTGGAGAAAGTATTCCCCGTTGTACAGTGAGGACCATTGCAACTTTCGGCCATTGTCCTATTTACAAAACACTCCACCCTTTTTTTTCCCCAAACACTTTAAGATTAATGTTATGTTACTTGTACACACTTCACGGGAAGGCTATTTTCATCTGATTACTTGTACAGACATATAGTGTTTTAGATCTTTTTTTTTACCATAAATTACAGTGGAATCCAGCCTTCCAAAGGAACCAGAGTGTTTATTTGATTTGCTCTTTGATGCACTTACTAATGTACTACTAAATCTATACTAATTGTATATCAAGTGGGACATAAATAAATTGACGTAAACGGTAGTCTAAAACGTTGTGTGAATTAAATGAAAAGTGGGAAGCTGATAACTGAATGCCAATTCGTATAAATAATGGGCATTGGAAATTGGAATCTTTTGGATTAAATTCAACAGTGATGGTTCCATATGCTATGCATTACATTTACGTTGACCCCATTGATTCCATTTATGATACATGTGGATGGCGGAATCAACTATCAAACAGATATAAATGCATGCACTAATAAATGGCTTCGCAGTTATGCCTTTGTCTCTATTCCCCATCCCTTCAGGCTCTGTCTTCTTTCTCGGAGATGTTGAATCAAAATTGATAAGATATTTGATGGGGCGTCTGGAATCCTCCTATTTGTATTTCCATCACTCCAATCGCAATTCTCACCCTGCATTGCATGCTTATCATAAAAAATATAAAGACCAGTAATAAAAATAACAATAATATTGAAGCTTCATGGTCCATACATCTTTATAAACCATAAGATTTCAGAAGTGTGCATGTTTTTGCCAAGTAAAGAAAAGAAGGAATTCCATAAACTTTGAGCTACGAGAGGTTAAAGAAAGACAGACTGCTTTTAGGTCAGTTGGGTGGACGATGCACCGCATGCTACAAGATCTTGGAAGGCTGGAACCAAATACAAAGCATAGAGATTGACATGCTCTGTGGGTCACTAGGTCAAGCGGTGGTAACTTAGGGGACTTGAAATAACTCTTGGCTTTAGGACTTAAGAAAGTAAATGAGGGGCACAGACGAACATGTATAGGGATGTCGCAAATGACAAACCCTAGAGAAAACCTATAGCCATCCCATAATTAATATAAGCACTGAATTTCAAGGTTGGCATGAATAAATTAATCAACCTCACAATGGTTTATTCCCTAGATCAGTTTTAGACCATTCATTAATTCTACAAACAACAAAGATTTGATCAGTTGTTCCTACAGGGGAAGCTAGGGGCAGAAATAAAAACCATTTTTGCACAAACTGAGTGCAACAACCCTTCCATGTACAAACACTGAAATGAGATATATATCATCTGTACATGTTCCTGAAGCTGTAAGTCTCTACATAGGAAGCATATAATAAATAGTATGTAACAAAACATGACAGGAATTTGCAAAATAATATATCTTGGCGGCTGTACTGATTTTGAATATATATGTCTTGGCGAAAGCCAGCCAAACAACAACAATATGAATGAGTGCAGAAGCTTTGAGGGGAATGAAGCCTGGTCCGAGGCCTCCACATGCTTGCTAGCTGTTTGTTACACACACATACATGCTAGTGTGTGACTGTGTGTTGATATTGATGAACAAATAAAAGACAGGCATGCATATTGGTGATTGCATCGGACCAGCCAACACTCCTCTCAAAGACTTGATGCTTCCTTCGAATATTACTACTACTACTACTACATATTGGAAAAAGAAGAGAAGAGAGGATTGATGAAGCATTGGTTTTATCTGCAGCAACTAATATATATTGGCATGGCTATACACACACATACAAGGGACAAGGGAGAGGAGTACTCCATTGCCACAATACTGTGTGCAATATTGGAGAAACCCTAGTCCACCCCATTCTGCTTCTTTTGTGATAGAGAGTTATATATAGGAGAGATTTAGTAGAGGTTGGTGAAATGGTCATTATGCCGACCCCACTCATTTCCTCCCAAGATTCCTTCCCAATCTTTTCTTTCTTTCTTTCTTTCTTTTTTTTTTTTTTTTGGTTGTTGTTGTTGGAATTAATAGTTCACATAAAAGCAATAATTAATTTTTCTGTCGATCCCTCAACATTATTTATGTGGCCCCTTTTTTTTGTGTATGTGTGTGTGTGTGTGTGTTTTTTTTTTTTTGGGTTGAGGGGATGGATGGAGATGTGTCCTTTAAACAGCATTATCTTCACTACTCCAGGGGAAAAGTTGACTGAGTTAAGGATTATGTACTAGGTGAGATAGAACCTCACATCGTAGAAGTAGAACAGATACATGTGAAATAAGCTAAATGAGAGTGCAAATAAGCATATTATGTTTAGATTAAATCACAAATTTCGTCATCAACATTTACGCTAAAGTTCTTTTTAGTTCACAATATTTTAAACAATTTTTTTTAGTCCATTACTGCCTTTCAGCGTGCAAAAACGGGTTCAAAATTGTTAATGTTGTAAATGTTAAGGACTAAAAAGAATGTTTATAACTAAAAAGAACCGTTTGAAAAATCAAATTTATGGATGTTAAAGACTAAAAAGAATCGTTTAAAATATTGTGGACTAAAAAGAACTTTAACACAAATGTTGAGGACGAAATTTGTGATTTAATCTTATGTTTATGCCAAATATTGCAATCCAAAGTAACATGCATGAACTCAACTAGGACCTGCATCTTGACGCCACCATCTGTGATGTTTTATTACTCACTCCGTTCTAAAAAAAAAATTATTTTGATTAATGTATAATTTTTTATTAATTATTAGATACAACTCTTTTGATATATCACTAAATATATAAGTTTACATTTTTATCTTTATTTTTTAATTTTGAATATATATAATTATTATCAGTAATGATATTTTAAAATTTTGATTCAAAAGTGAATTTTTTTTGACAAAAAAATAAAATAAAATAGACTCTTTTTATATATAAGATGTGTATGAATTGTGTTTTAAACACATGTTTTTACATTTTTTTAAAATAAAAATGATGATATTAGAATAGTCAAATGTAAATATTAAAAACTTTGAATTTTGAGTTGGTTAATGTGAGGAGGAATTAAGTAATTGTCACTTGTCGGCGTAAACGATGGATCCGGGAACCCGAGCAAGATAGCCCGTGAAACAAGGTGTGACTGTGACTTACTAACTTCAACTCCATACATATCAAACAACGCCTTTCTCCCCCTCCTCTGTCACTCTGTCTTTTCTTTCTTTCTTTCTTTCTTTCTTTCTTTCTTTTCCTTGTTTTAAATCATCACCCTCTGACTTATCCAATATTCATGGGGATAAAAGCTTAACCAACATGGTCATGAAATTTGATCAAAGGATTATTAACAACCAACTTCCAATGGAGTATTAGGGGTTATTTAATTAAATAGTCGAATTCAGTTATAATCCAATGACCTGCCTTATAATTTTTATAATTGTTAATGAAACATCATCATAATACACAATTGTCGTAACACCGTTTTGATAAAGCAAAGTTGGTGAAAAAATTAACTAACAAGAAACAGTTACAGTTGGTTAGCTTCTTGAGTAAAACCAGTGATTTGGAAATTAACTAACTATATCTGCTTCTTATTAGTTAATTCTTCCACAACTTTTGTACGCCTCCGCTACCTTTTGCGAGGTTTACATCTCATAAAAACTGTCTACTTGAGATTATTCATTGGCCCGTAAGTCCTGACACAAGGGTTTTCTTTATCAAGTTTGATTATCCCTGTCGGTAAAGACACATGTACTTGGTAGCCCCGATAAATAGTGATTCAACATAGATTTACATCTTGAAACCAAATCAATTTTGAAACTTTAATCTCTGTTTGTAGTGACATAAATCCCTCTTACAACTCATGAATTAAGACTTCACTTTATCAAAAAGGTGTACGTGTAAATGAACAAATTCCTAACAATTATGCTCATGAAATCCCTAACAAGTTCCATTAACAATTGTAAAAATTACAAGGCAATTCTTAGATTATGACACAAAGGGAATCGAAAATCAGTTCCTTCGCTAACCCCTCTAAAATTATCAAAATAAAAGAATAAATACTCAAATTACAAAGTTCACAAAGATCTTGATCCACAACACTACTAAAACCTTCCTTCCATTCCATTAACAGAGAGAGCTGTGATTAACGTTGTGTTATCAAGTTAAAATAGGAGTGGTCAAATTGATAATTACCGGGGGGGTTGACTTGACTAAGCGTGGAAATTGAATGGAGGTGGGACCCCCAGACGAACAACCTCTACCTCCTTTTCAGAGATGTGTGGGGTCCCCTCATTCATCTGGACTCACTGTCCCAACGTTCACAACGTGACATCATCTCCCCAGGGCGTGGGTCCCTTCCGAAGCAATTATGCGTTAATGATGAACCCAGTACACCACCCCCCGCCCTCAGACCTGACTGTGACACCTCACTCCTCACTCTCCCTCTCAATAAATACTACTAATACTGTATTATTTTTGTTATTATTGAATCCCCAACTTTACCTGTCCTTCACTCTGCAGTTCTACAGATGATGAGAGATGGTAATTACGAATTTTTCTAAGAACAAGTACACGAGAGAGTCTGATCACGAGACCTTAAGATTACAATTTAAAGTTTATAACACGTCCTCGTGATTACAATTTAAATTTTACAACACGCCCTTACTAATGAAGCGCTGGTGTAAGGATATTATTTTTGTTATTATTATTTTAACAACCTATTGTTATACAACAAGTTGTGATTAACAAGATTTGATTATTATTTTTTTCAATTTTTTCTAAATTAACTTTTCCTATTCATATCTTTTACCGAATAATTCATTCAACGTTAAATAAAAGAGATTCCTCGATTTGAGTTAAATAAATAATGTCACTTTGATACCTGTTGTAAATTTTTTTTTTCTATTTTAATTTTATACACAAGCAACAGATGTTGGTATTTGGCAATTCTAGTGGGATAATCTTGTTTTGAACTTTGAGTTAAAAAGATAATAATGTTAGAATAAGGGGGATTATTTAGTTACTGTGAGTTTTTATTACTGAAAATATCATTATTCAATTAATAAGTATTTCCAGGGTTAAAACTTTTAGTTCTCTAATATAGTGGTAGTATTACATTTAAGAGATTTGCTCTTTACTAATATGCTTGAAAAGAATAAACAAATATAATAAGTTCAAAAAAATAAGAAGCAAAATTTTATATTTGTATTTAAGTCAAAGAATATCACAAAATAATAATAATAATAATAATAATAGCAAAAATTTGTCAGCCAGTGTCAATATAAATATTATCTTAGTTCTTTCTATGCAATTCATAAATATGTTTAGGAAATAAATAAATAAATGTCTCAAGCCTTTGTCTCAAAAACAAAAAAGCGTGATAAAATTGTCGGCAAAAGGTCCAGATCTCATAAAAAATTTTACCATGTAGGCCGCAAAAATGAAATGGTTCGGATGTGGATTCAGTAGCGTGATAACAAGTAAAGGAGGCTTCCATGATAAAGTCTATAGATCAGGTTGCTGGATACTTCGCCAGCCCAATACGAGGAACAATTCGAGACAGGAGCCCAGAAGCCCAAAATAGAAGGGTGGCAATTGGCATGCATATTTCGTACAAAAACCGAGAGAGTCTTTACCGCCTATTATGGAAACCTGCAAGCTGCTATAGAAATTGCAACTCTGAGTTCAGTTCTTTTTCTTCTCAATTACTATGAATTGAAAAAGGAAAACGTTGCTCAATTCCATAGAATTCCTTGCAGAATTTACACTCAGGGAATATCACGAGTCAAAATTTTAGAGACCAAACGAGAGAGAAGCTTTGACAACTAAAATATAATGAACCAGGTTAAAATTAAAAAAACTAAATAAAAGACCTGCATTATAACACAACAAATTCCAGTGACAAGAATGAGTTTCCTATTACACAACAAGCTTCCACTTGTAGCTGCTGACCACAATCGTCAGGAACAAATGGGAATCATCATGACACTGCTACTAAAGATCATACTCCAAATCATTTCAAACCCAGGGCAAAGGACACCTTTGGCCTAGAATTATTCTTGCCAAGCAATTTCATCTGCTTCGACCGTTCTTCCTCCTCTTGCTGTTTTTTACTCCGCAGAGCCTCTTCTTTCTGTCTTTGAAGCTCTTCAAGTTCGTGATACCGTTCCTCCTCTCTCCTCTCCTGCTCTAAAGCTTCCCTTCTCTGAGCTTCTTCCACCTTTCTCCTGTTCTCTTCAAGCATCCTTTCTAACTCTTCTTTCTCTTTACTTGCTTGTTCCTAACCACATATATGCGTAATGTAAATGAGACGTTATACTCTACCAAAACATGGACAGACAGTGAAAATAGAATTCAATAACGTTCCCATTCCTGCAAATTCTCTATTCTACCCTCAACAAGCCATCCCAACTCACCTATATCCACCTTTCATCTTCTCAAGCACGAAGTGGAGGACACCATATAAGGATATTATAACATATCATACAAGTACTAACATGCACTAAAAGGTTGTTGAGGCATCAGTCCCAAGAAGGGACTCCACTTTACAATTAGTACATAACTTCAGAAGTTGGGTACGTGAAGTGCTTACCTCTTTTTGTCTAGCTGCAATGAGAGCTGCTTCCTTTTCTTTTTCAAGTTGAATTGCTACTTCCTCAACCAGTTTCTTCCGGCCTTCTTCCAGCCGCCTCTGAATGTCAAACCTGATTTCCTCTGAGTCCAAGCTTTCTTTAACTATTTTTTGAATTGCTTCTTCTACTCTCTTAGCAGTTTCTTCTTCAACTAGTTTCAATTCTGCTTCTTGTTGACGCCTGAGCAAGCAAAAGGAAAGTTAGGTGGGGATATGCCTCTCTACATGGAAAAAAATATCTATACCTCCTTGGCTAACTATTCTGAGTAGTGAGAGCTTTATCATCCAAACAACTACAAGTTCCTTTCCAGTTCAAATTTTCTCATTCAAGAGTGGAGAATACCAGACAACATTAACTAGGAAAATTGCCACCATTTCTTTCTCCTTAATTGATAACTAAAATGAATGACAGACTAACCTCCTTGTCGAGAAAGGCAATAAATATACATGCTTATGCTTTAAAAGCATACCTCTAACTGATTCCTGATCCAAACAAATGACTTTCAAAACCGGTGAACAGTAGATAAAGGAAGCACCGAATTTGCATGAAAAAAAACAACTATAGCAGAAACTTCCTTCAAATAACCCTGTGGAAAAAAAATGTCAAGTAACCTGTTGCAGTTTGAAAGCTATCATCATAATACCTCAACCCTAATATTAAACATACTTCAAAGAAGCATGCCCAAATGTTACCAACACATGATCAGTATCTAAAATTTGCATTTAAACATAAAGGCAAAGAAAAAAGAGCCAAGCAGACTAATGTTTCCAGTTATGTGCAGAGAAACAGGCCCATCGACAGGTAACTTGTGCAAGGACCTGAGATGAGACTGGCCCCCTTTCTGGAACGAATAATGGATTCCAAAACATCATCCTGTTTTAGTAGGTATTTTTTGGTATGAAAAAGTAGATAGGAGGGAAAAAAATTTCAAATAATGTGAGAAGAATTTTGCTGGAAATTTAAATTTTAAATTTTAAATTTTGAAATAAAAAGTTGTTTAGATGTTTTATTTTTGTGGTTGAAAAAAGCTAACTTTTTTCAAATAAAAACACAAACCAAACACAGCCTATGTCTTTACAAGTTTCATCCCAGGAAGGAAACACTGAATGCAAGAAAGCACATTCAGAAATATGTTTAAAAAATAAAAAATAATAAAAACTAAGGTAATGCAACAAAAGTTCTACCTTTTCCTTTCTTCTTCCTCTTTCCTTAATTTTTCACTAACATCTTTCTGCTCCTTTGTCCCAACACTATGACTGGGAGAAGCACTGTGCGAGATACTCCTAGTTCTTTGTCTCTTATGTCGCTTCGGTGTTGGAGTGCGACTCTTATGTCGTCTTAGGGTTGGGGACCGACTTCTTCTGTGTCGAGAGGACAATGAACGACTTCTTCGTCTTCTGTGTGGCAAAATAAAATACTTGAACATCAAAGTAAAACACTGAGAAAAAGAGATTATACGATACTTCATCATACAAACTCACCATTGAATGGAATAGAAACAAAAGCATGTTACAGTTACCTCATTAATTGATATTAAACTGTGCGCTCCATCTTTTACCATAAGAAACTGCTAATGTCACAAACAAGCAACAGGAGAACACCCATCGGCACCCATCATTTGCTAACTTCCCAGATCAGGGGAAGCCATGGAATCCTTTTTAAAACTTTCGGGCTAAGAAGACAATGTCTGTCCAACTAGTGTTAACATTTTTTCTGAGCTATCCCTACTCCTATCTTCTACATTCACAGTAGTGAAGAGAAAATTATGAAATAAACATAACTTTCTCCAACAACTACTCCTTATGCTAGATTTCTTTAAAATCCTATGGCAGTAGTCGAAAAATGCAAGACAATGATAAATTACGAGAATGCAAAGCATCACAGTGCTGGAAGATGGATAACTCACATAAACAGCGACAGAGTATGAGGCATTACAAGAAAGTTTATAACTTTCCCATCAACAAGGAAATTATGTTCATTTATAGCAAAAATAAAGCCATGTGACTGAAGAAAAATACAAAATTTCCCACAGATATTGTTTCTAATTCATTGACCAGCGAGTTTCTCAAGGTATAGGAAGTTAGACAGACAAAAAGGAGTAATTCCTCAAAGAAGATGGCCTTGATCTAAGAAACCTCATATTCCCCATGGGGTTTGAAGTGTCTTTTAGTAAGTGATGGTTGCATCATTAAGACCATGCAACCAAACACTTTGTACCTGGAACTTCCATGATTACAAAAAGGGAAAAATCATCCCTTTTCAAATAAACTAGTTTTCTTTCCCCTTTTCTAAAAGAAAATTCACAATTCAACCGATATCTCCACACGTAGATTGACAAGGCAATCAATCCGTTCCTCCAACATCCGACTAAATTTTTAATACCACAGCACCGGGTCCTAATTTTTAATGAAGCAGCACTAATTATTTCTTCCACAGGAAAAAGGCCCAGAAAAGCAATCAATAATGGATCAACAAGACACGTACATCACAACCCTGAACAAACTGTAGTTGATTGAACAAAGACGTCAATAGTGTAAGTCTTCAACCGTATAAATAAAAATAGAATACTTTTTGTTACGGGCACAACGCACACACACAGCGGGGTAATCGGGTATCACCTGCTGTAGGAATAAGGTGATCGACTCTTATCTCTCCGGCTCCTCCGGCTGTGCCTATGTCCCACCGGCGCCGGAGACGGTGAATACCTCCTTCGATAAGACGGTGACCTCGACAAATCCCTATCTCTCCCCATCTCCAACTCCAATCCAACCTAAGAATTGGTTAACCACCACAAATAAACATACACTCACCTGCAATTACACAAACCATTCAATATACCCCCAAAAAAAAATCAAAATAATTACTCCATAAAAATTTAAAATTGTTTAACAAAAATTATGATTTGGTATAAATTTCACCTGACCAGAAAATTAGTGTAAGGAATTAGTCTGAAGGTATATACTGTTTACGTTATAATGAAGGAAGATTGAGAAGTAAACCCTAGAAAAGAAGATTTCACGCGTGTTCTTCTTCAATTAAGAGGCAAATTGGGGATTTTATAATAATCTTTTGGAAAAAAAAATCAGAATGGGAAAAAGCAAGAAGACCATTTTATCGTAGTCTTTGGTCAGACAAGTTATTTACTTAAAAGAATAGATTTGTAAAAAAAAAAAAATTCTAAGGAGTTTATAAAAAACAATTGCGTGAATGAATTAAATTAATTTTTTTTTAAAAAAATAATGATAGGATAACAAAAAAATTAGGTAAATGAGGTGAAACTGCCTCTTAAATGGAGAAGATTTCATTATATTTATTTTCGCTTAAAACTTATTTAACTACTTATCTCAATAACTACCTAACATATATTGGAGTTAAGATGTTAGATATTTGAATTCAACCTCTGACAACCCCTCGTCTTTCTTATCTTTTGTATGGAATTATTATACACATTGTCCTAATAAAATATCATTGTCTAAAAAAAAAACTTATTTTCAATAAATTTAATTTTTTTTATTTTAAGTTACTTTTAATCTAAAAATCATGATAATAATAATAATAATGTCTCCTTTTTTTTTTTTTTGAAATACTATGTCTCCTAATAATATTACAAATTTTTTTTTATTTTAAGTTATTTTCAGTCTAACAACAACGATAATAATAATGATGTCACTATTTTTTTTTTTTTGAAATAATATGTCACCAAACTAGCTCGTATTACATAGCATATATATAATTATTTTTACACAATAGGCAATATGATGCATAATTACAAGATTGAAATTCATTATTTTCACATTTTGACTTATAACAATTACAAGATTGAAAATCATTATTTTTACATTTTGACTTATTTTTCCAAACATTATGGATTTGAAGAAGTATTGTGACCGAATTGAAGCGGCAACGTTTTTGGTTTGACGGGTTGGGGAGGACATATTGCGCAACTTCATAATTCTGGGTGAGAAAAAATTCAGGTTATTCCACTCTTTCGCTAGATCTTCATAGAATAATCCTACTCCGTTTGTTCATCTCGACATTGAAGCCTCAATATCATACCTTCCGTAGAAAAGCAACCTTAATAACAGATTCTTCGGCTACTCACAGGCGTATGCCAAACACCAATAAAGCATATTGGACTCGGGAACAGATTCAAGAAATACTCCATCATAATACCATTTGTGTATAATAAAGGTATGGGGAAAGGAAAGGAGGAAAATTAATGATCATACAGCAGCAAACCCAGACATTACATGGAAGTTGGGATGAAAACATCATTTGCTGTCAAACGGGGCAAAGATTTTCACTTCTACTAGGGCCCGAGTGCCTCTAGAGTTTATAGAAAAGCATCTTTCTCAAGCAGCTTCAGTACCTCATGCTGGTTATTCAGTTTAGCAACATCAAGGGGTGTCTTTCCATCCAAATTCTGGAGGGTGCTGTAAAAAAAAATAGAGAAAAAAGGCATAAGCAAGCATAACGGGAATCAATCCCTTGGTAGCAGCAGTAAAGAGCGTCACTTACACAGCGGCGCCATTATCAAGCAGAAGCTGTACACACTCCTTCCTCCCATAACCTGCTGCGTAATGAAGAGCAGTGTTCTTATTCTTGTCCAAAGCATCCACCTTTGCCCCAGCCTCAATAAGAACTTGGGCACACTTCAACTGCAAGGATCAAACCAAATCATCTAATTTTAGTATCTACTAAGAGGATTTAATTCATCCCGCTTAAGGGGGAAAAGAACATCAACCAAGAGAGAGGGAAATGCTGCCGAAGAAACCAAATAACCCAAACAAACTGGAATGAACACACAGAAAACACGACCCGTACAGAACTTATAAAAGGAGAAAGACCATTCTGTTATAAAAAATGGCATGTCTTAAACCCCAAACAAGTGATTAACTATCACTTCCAAAAATGTAATACTCCCCACCTCCCAAAAAAAGAGTCAACTTTCCAAAAAAAATTTGTCCCGAAAAAAGGATCCACTTTTAAATTAAATTTCCAAAATATCTTTATTAATAATAATTATATAAGGCCATAATTAAATAGTAACAATAGAAATGCGAAATTATACACTTAAGGGTGCATTACGTGTGTTATATCCTATAAAAAAAAGAGTAAAAGTAAGACCCCAAGTTACCCGCTTTGCGAGTGTAGGGGGAGGGTAATCCAAATATACGCAGCCTTACCCCTGCCTATTTTTGGCAAAGAGGCTGTTTCCAGGATTTGAACCCTGGACCTGTCAGTTGTAAACAACCAACCTTACCACTGATCCAAGGCTCCCTCTTTTGTGTGTTATATCTTATAACCAAAAAAAAAAAAAAACCAATTTAAAAATAGGCTCTTTTCTTGGGATGGAGGGAGTACATGTCAACACTGTATAATCATTAGGGAAATATCCCATTTACTCGTAACAGGAGGAGAATAAATTCTCTAAGATAAATTTGAAAATTAGATCACTAATCCTAGAAGAAACTGCTATTATCAAGTACAAGGAAAAACTATCACAATAAAGTAAAATATTGCATAATATTAAAGGGCGGATATAGTATACTAATGGCTAACAAATCCAAAATGGAATGAGCTCTCATGAAACAACAGTAAAATTACATAGCTGCACAACATTAATAGTGTACTGTTCACTTGGATATTTGAACATCAAATAAACTTATTAAGCAGACAATAGTGTGGCATCCAAGAAAACAAGAGAGTACAATCTATTCCCCTTATGAAAGAGATGAAGAAAAAGTTGGAAGCAAATTTTTTATAAAAAGACTGATACCTCCCCATATCCACAAGCAAAATGTAGTGCTGTTCTTCCTTCCGAATCTTCTTCGTCTTTATCAGCACCAGCAGCTAGTGCATTCTTCAATCCCTAGTAAATTTTCAAGAAACAGTAAATGTAGAAAAGATCAATGGATAAACTTCTGAAAACAAAGATAAAAAAATGAAAGATTGGGACATTGTTTAAACTTCCATCTACATTAAGCAAAGAAACATAGAAAATTACTCCAAGAATGTACCTCTACATCACCAACGCTGGCAGTACTATGAACAATAGATTCATCTTCATTCCCATCCTCTGCTTCCTCTGGCTCAGCATTGTCAGCAGATGAGGCTGTTTCTCCGGGAACAGCAAAACCCATGGCTTCACCCAACTTTTGTAAAACTTCCTTATCATTCCAATATCTGTAGAAGAGAAATAAATTTAAAACTTCATTTACAGTCAATTGAATCCACATCAAGTAATGCAATAGATAAAAGGTATTCACTAAATGCAGACAAAATCCGAACTGCAATGCATTCAAAAGTTAGTGCTCAGCCTTTGGTCACATGTCTCCTTTGCCCTCTTGTCCTTCAGATGCAAACCACCATTTCCAAGATAGTATTACAAAAAAAAAATCTCTGGAAACTAACTGATGGAGCCAAATTCCATTACTTCACTACAGCAGTAGGCAAGAAATGTACCCATTTCAGTTCAATGCAGTACAATCCCCACACCCTTAAACAGGTCTCTCATGTTAGGCAAAACAATATAACTCAAATCATGTCACTCAATGCCCATGGACCCCTGTTAACAATCACAATGGAAGGCTCTAACTTGTAACATGTAAATGCATTCTCTTCTCTTGTTGCCTAGGAACAAATGGCCCAAGGAGAAATTCATTTACACCTATTCTTGATATTCCAGTTCTAAAATGTTTCCCAATGCACAATAACTTCTCATATGCTATAAAAAAAAATTTTTATTGTGGTCAAACATTATCCATTAAAAAATTGATAACAACAAACAATAACTTTTTTAGGACCTCATCATCGCAGCTGGGCCTCCAGTCTCTATCTCTTCCAAAATATGTTTCAAGGAAGGATCCTCTTTAATGCGTGACATTCTTTCTTCAAGTTGGTCTTTGTTGACTGGATTTGTCAAATTCTCAAGCATGCCGGACATAGATGGATCCTGAATACATACACATAGAAAATTAGTATCAGCGAAGTCCAGTGTGTTCCATACACTTTTTCTGTCTCCATCATATTCTTACTGAAAAAGCATTTTTAGCACGACTAAATTAAAATTGCCAAATACCTGCATCAATGCATTGCCAAGCCGCTCAGCCATGGTCATGAATTGGGGATTTTGCATAACCTGTTGCATTGTAGAGTAGTATTGCTGCGTATCAAACTGAGGGATTCCCTCATTAACCGGAGCACCCTGAAATGTTTGCTGAAGCTGCTCTGCCATTTTATTAAATGAAGGGTCTTTTGCAATCTGTTCAGCCAACTCCTTTATGCTTGGGTCCTATGTTGTCACATTATAGGGAATTGAATGAAAATAAAATTAGACAAAGTACATTCACCCTTTACGGTAGCCAATGCAGAGACAGAAAACATATAACATTGGAAAACCAAAAGATTATGACACAATTTAATGAAACATTGTGGGAAATTCCAAGACAATATAAGCTCAATCAAAAGAAACTTACAAAAACAAACCATCTAATTTCTCAACTAACAACACTGGAAGAGGGAAGAAAGGCAAAAAAAAAAAAAGCACACACAAATATGACGTATCATGCTCAAATATTTCTGTCCAGAGTTATTTGACAATCAATTATTATCATTTAAAGAAAATTATGAAAAGAAGCTACATTAACATTGAAATTTTATGCAAGAATTGCACCAATTGCACATTCAGGAGCTTTCCATGACAATCTCAAGTTGATAATTGAAATATGCTTCCACAGCGAAGACAAAAGAATATGTTTTGTGAAAACCATTTTGATTTGTCTTCCAGAACAAAATTCCAGATTTTGAATTCCAATAAATTTTAAAACTACATGCTTCCTTCCAATTCATTCTTATTCCCACTCTAAATCCTGCCTAGTATTTACAAGAAAACTTCATTCAGTAATTGAAACTACCAAAAAAAAAGTCAGAAATATGGCCCGGTCAGCATGCACGTTAACAATCCTATATAACTCAAAAAAGACATAGCAAAAGAAATACATTTAGAAGGCCGGTCATAGCAGAAAAATCAAAGGGATTTTGAAACCCAGCTCCAGCTGCAGAGGTTGCAGTTCCCCTCTGGCCTGTTTGTGTCTCCACAGCAACAGATTCAGAACTACTTTTATCATCTGCTGCACCAGCCATTTCTTCTGAAGAAATCAGAACCCAATAAATTTCTTAAATGGACAACTTACAACACAACATTTAGCAGAAAATGCAACATATCTCAATCAAGAGATGTATGCTTTAGCCAATAAGTTAGTTGGATAAAGTGTTACATCAAATATCAATTAAAATTTATTACCAAAAAAGGAAAACAAAAAAGCAAATCAGGAAATGAACAGTGGGCAACAAATTCACTCGATCTGGAAATTTTCTCACAAGGCTCAAAAATAACATGGGAAGACTGCATGCCTGATGCCTCAGGCCAAACACGACTACTTGACCCTAATAACTAAAACAGATTAATACAGCATAGGCGCACACAAATCAAGAAGAAGAATAACTTCATCAGTGAGGAAGTGGGGATATCGAAATCTAGCACCACAACAATCGAAACAAACCAACTATAAAACTATATTCAGCAGTTTCTACATCTTTAATATGCATATCAGTAGAATTACACGGCTAATTATTTATATGAAATCCTACGCAAGTAGATAAGTCATATGCATAAACACACAACTGCAACTGCAAAAGCCAAGTCAGAATCAAACACAGGAAACAAACGACATACCCTTTTTGGTAGCTGGAGCATCTTTACCCTCCTGCAATATGACCAAAACTATTATATCACCAATTATCAGCCCAATCAGCTGATTAAAAAAAATAAAAATCCGATTCGAGAGCAATCGACTATCGCCGATACAACCCTTTAAAAAAACCCAAAATCCAATAAACCAAACATATCTCTATATATATATATATAGACAAAAAGGGGACGGATTGAATGTAATACTATCAAATCCTATAAAATCAGCACATCAAACTGAAAAATTCAGTTCAACTACTATGAAAGTTAAAATTTAGATAAAAAAATAACAATAAAATAGAGATATGTACCTGAGACATGGCTACGGAGACGAGAGTTGAGAAGGCGAAGAGGAATGGAGAAGTTCGTTGCTTGCTGCTGTGGATTACGAGTGATGGAATTAGTGTTTTTTAGTGCGTGAGTGTGTGAGAGAGAAATGAGATTTGGAAGTGCACCGAAAGAAAAGAAAACAAAAGAAAAGGGTTTTTGCTGCGACGGGGTGTTGATGACAGAGGAGAGAGTTTCAGTGGGCCATATCAATCCTCATCTCTGCCGATAAACGAATGGCGCTGATTTCCTCCTCTGATCGTTCCTGGATTTCTTTAGGCTTTTGGATTTGGGGTGGGATGGGATTCCTTTTGGGCTATTGGGCCTCCTTCGGATCAATTTTTGTTTCAAAACTCTATCTTTGGAAACCTTCTACTTATAATCTCTCTAGTCTTGTCTTATTACGTAATCTAATCAGCCTTTCTAAAATTAGACAATTTTTTTGTTTTTTTGTTTTTTTGTGTTTGATTTCCTTCAAAATGATGTGCTTTTATTTTAAATTTTAGTACAATATGACGATGTTGTCTACTATCTTAGAAAGATAAAATACAATAAAATAGAAAATATTTGCAACGAGTTGAGATTTAGAGGTAGAATAAAATTGATCTCGTTCAATTACGGAAGAGGGGGAAAAATATTTCATTCATCTATTGTTCCGTGTGAGATTACGCAATTATAAACAATTAGAGGGAACTATATTTACATAGTAGAAGGGGGAAAATAAAATTATGTAACTAATTTGTTGTATTAAATATATATTTTTTTGTGGTGATAGAGGGTTCGAAAGAACTTTTATCTATTATCGATATAATTCAAGTTTCATAACTCATCTCAATTCTCAAAAAATACAAATTGTAATGAGAAAATTTATTATGGAATGCGCGTTACAATTCGAAATTCCATGAGAGCAAAATTTAAAAAAAAAAAAAAGTAAACAAATATTTAAATTTGTGGAAGTGATTTTCGAGGACAATATATTTGACACGAAAAATTATTTCAAATATCTATAATATTTTTATTTTTAATGCATCAAATTAATTATATAATTTTTATTTATTTGCTCTTTATATGTAGATAGAACATATACCTATCATTTTCTGATGGTTTCTAATTCTACCATATTAAGCAAATGCAGGAAAAAATTTATACTTGGACACTGCCAAATGACGTGCATCAAACTATCAACAAAAAAATGGCACGTAGTTATATTTTGTGTGTTTTCTTGTGCTATTTTAAAAAAAAAATGCCACACCTTCCATTTTGATTGCCACCATTGAGCCAATGGTTGATGGCAGAATTTCATTTTTGTCAATAATATAATACCTATTTCACTGTCTCACGAAACTTGGATTTGGGTTAATTTTCCTTATATTATAGGACGCAATGGCCCATAGGAACAATTCTCTTTCAGCACATACAAAATGGATGGATACTTTTGAGATACTGGACTGGATAATTCTCCCAAACTTGCAAATACTTCTTGGGTTCATTCTCGTTTCCCCGTTTGAGATTTAAGGGATTGAAAACTTTGATGATTATCCAAGGTTCAATTTATACTTCAATCTGTTTCTTTGATAATTATTTTGGTTTCATTAACATGCAGTTGTTGATGCTCATGACAAAGAGATGAAAAATAAATTTCTGATGAACTGCCTTGGGTGACGGTATAAGGCCATAAGCAGATGTGGAAAGCTATGTCCAGCTAACTCTCTTCTGTTTCCTGTCAAATGAGCTATAGTTCCAACTCCCATGGAGATGTTAATATCTGCCCACTGTTGAGATTGATCAGTGATAAAGCTTTTGTCAGCACATTCATAATAATGAACTGGATGATGACCTATACTACTCAGAAATGCTATGATGTCTCCATCATTTTCATGCCAGGCCTATATTCACAAGAAAATTTAGAATCCTTTGGAATAAACATGAACCCAGTTATGCTCAAACATTATGTATGCACTTGCTTAATGATGCTTCGTAAGAAAATTGAACCCAATTCATCAGCAAGGTTTAGGCGCTCAGACTAGTAACTGTGTCTTGCCTTATCTGACTGATAAGCCAATAAACTCTATATGGAGTGGGATGCTGATGCAAGTTAGGAACAAGGAATATGACATAATTAGTTATTTCTAAATGCTTTATAGCGGACTGAAAATAGTTTGCTTCTGCATCATATATATGAGGTAGAACAAGCCCGCAGCCCACGTAGAGGAGGAGTGTTAGGATGAACCTCTCAACAAGAAGGAACACGTTTGATGAGATTCATTTTCTTTAATACCCCTTTCAGCCGTGCATTTTGAATGTGATTGATTTTGGGCTTAATGAAAGTTACTGAAAAGTAAGAAAGATGGGTAGTTTTGCAGTCAAAAAGGGAAGCAATGAA
This sequence comes from Gynochthodes officinalis, assembly GCA_020080225.1. Taxonomy (NCBI): domain Eukaryota; kingdom Viridiplantae; phylum Streptophyta; class Magnoliopsida; order Gentianales; family Rubiaceae; genus Gynochthodes; species Gynochthodes officinalis. The sequence continues at coordinate 23,709,905 of CM034616.1, forward strand.
CACCTGCTGCATCACAATGGATCCAAGAACAAATCAGTCTTGCCTAGTTGTCTCCCGGCCAGAAGAAGCGCTTTTAGAGTTGCAAATCCTCGCAGGTTGAGAACAGGAAAAAAACAGGGAGGATTGAGCAAAGGTGGACTTGTTAAAAACCATATTCAAGACAAACATCAATGAACATTGTCATTTGATGAGATTGTGGGGCACTTAGTGAAACAAACTATTGACCTTAGTAGTAGGGGAAAAACCATTAAAACTGATCACCAGTTGATCTTTAATCTTCATCTCCTGAACTGCAGGGACTGTATTTATGTGATCATTTCTTGCAAAAGACAAGTTTTGTTTTTGCCGGCATTTATAGTCATCAGATCCAACATTCTAATTAGATCACAACCACCATCTAAACTTCAGAATAAGTTACATCCAGGAGACGTTTTCAAACAAATATGAAACAGAAAGATTTCACAACTTTTCCGAACATAAAAACATGCATTCTGATTGAATTTTTAGATTTCAGCAGTGAAAATCACTTTAGAAGCCCTGTTATGAAGGATTTCCACAATCACTCTGCCAACTTGGAGGACTACCATTTCCAGAGAGAGCCGATATTTAGGTGGTTCAATTTTTCCTATCTGATGCTTTCTTTTTGTTTTTTTTCCTCCTTTATTTTAGATGAACAAGCCATTTCAGTGAAGGGGAAAGCCCAGAAAGAATACAAAACATTTCCCATTGATGTCAGGAAGATTATTTACAATATCCAGAGCAAAATAAAACGAAGTTTGGGATCCATTTTCAATGATCAAATTACTTATGTGTGTCACTCAAAATCCAAAGCCACCAGTGACAAATCATCAAGAACAACAAATTAAACAAGGTTTTTGTGATAATTAAGAGAGGGAGAAAATGGCAACCTAAGATGGATGAACCTTTTTAGAGTTAGAAGAAAGGGCCTTCAATGCTGATTTCATTGAAGCAGTAGCTGCATTGACAGCAGCTTCAATATACTTCTTGGAAGCAATTGTGGCTGCGCTCTCCATAGATTTTCCCATCTTCCTTGCACTTTCCCCTAAACCAACCAAGCTATTATATTCAGCCTCGGCAGTCCTATTCATCTCCTCTTCAAAACGTCGAAATTCTTCCATAGCACTCTCCATGACAGAATCAAGATAATCCTCAGTTTCTTTCATGTAATTCTCTGCTTCTTCAACTTGTTTTTCCTGTTCAAGCTCCATTGCTGCCCATGCTTTATAAGACTCCAATTCGAAGAGTTTCATGAGATCTTCTATGGTAGATGGATCAAAATTCTCTTCTTGAAGAGCCTGATCAGATAGAAAACTGAACTCAGAAATCAAAGCTTCCATTTTGAACTGGTGATGGCTGATTCCTGGCTTTGGTTCAGCTGAAATGACAAGGTCAGTGAATGGAGAGATTCAGATAAAGGAACGTATCCAATACTTCACTATATTCCTACCTACACAGCCCACATGAATTTGTCGCGCATAAAAAGCACGGCTACAACAGTAAAATACAGTACGCCATAAAGTTCTCTTTCAGTATAGACAATTTTGCAAAAGTTTCACTTTGCAACGGTACTACGCTGAAACTTCACTTTTATTTTTAATCTTTGAGAAAAGTTCAGCAAATTTTTTTCACTCATTACTCTTACTATAAATCAAATTTATTTTTAATCTTTGACAAAGTTCAGTAAACTTTTTTCACTCCTTACTCTTACTATAAATCAAATCAAGTTTCAGTGTAGTACCGTTGCAAAGTGAAACTTTTGCATAATTTTCTATACTGAATTGTTTGCCCATATGTAAAAAAGATTAATCATGCTTTTTTTATAATTACAAGTCACTTATAATATTTACGTGGCCAAAAACACACTCTGAATATTATTCTTATAAATTCGACGTGCCTAAGTTAGGCTTGTCCAAAAAAATTAGGAACACATAATCATTTTGTGTAATTTTACTCTAAAAATTATTTACTAATTTAAGTATCAAAGTGTCTATAGAGTTAAATTTCACCTGATAGATTTATTTTTAAATGCACATCAATAAGCACATCTTGAATTGCAAACAGTATCATTAGATATATTATAAAATATAAAATTATTCATCACACTCGTAAAAATAATAAGATATTATTTTATATTTTCAAACATACCAAGTCTATTTTTATGAATTTTTATTATAAAAAAATTATTAAAAATATCATTACTGATAAATAAAAATATGATCATGAATTTGTTATTCTACAGTGAAAAAAAATAACTAAAACAGATTAATACAGCATAGGCGCACACAAATCAAGAAGAAGAATAACTTCATCAGTGAGGAAGTGGGGATATCGAAATCTAGCACCACAACAATCGAAACAAACCAACAATAAAACTATATTCAGCAGTTTCTACATCTTTAATATGCATATCAGTAGAATTACACGGCTAATTATTTATATGAAATCCTACGCAAGTAGATAAGTCATATGCATAAACACACAACTGCAACTGCAAAAGCCAAGTCAGAATCAAACACAGGAAACAAACGACATACCCTTTTTGGTAGCTGGAGCATCTTTACCCTCCTGCAATATGACCAAAACTATTATATCACCAATTATCAGCCCAATCAGCTGATTAAAAAAAATAAAAATCCGATTCGAGAGCAATCGACTATCGCCGATACAACCCTTTAAAAAAACCCAAAATCCAATAAACCAAACATATCTATATATATAGACAAAAAGGGGACGGATTGAATATAATACTATCAAATCCTATAAAATCAGCACATCAAACTGAAAATTCAGTTCAACTACTATGAAAGTTAAAATTTAGATAAAAATAACAATAAAATAGAGATATGTACCTGAGACATGGCTACGGATACGAGAGTTGAGAAGGCGAAGAGGAATGGAGAAGTTCGTTGCTTGCTGCTGTGGTTTACGACTGATGGAATTATGGCATGTTTGGTTCATTTTTCTCTATTTTCTCCCATCATTTTTTCTAATTCTCTCTCATCATTTTTCACTCTACTTTTCTCTCTCATCATTTTCTCACTCTACTTTCTCTCCATCATTTTTTTTCTCTTTCTCATCATTTTTCTCTCTATTTTCTCTCATCATTTTCTCATTTTCTCTTCTCATCATTTCTCTCTCTCATCATTTTCTCTACTTTCTCTCTCATCATTTTTCACTCTACTTTCTCTCTCTCTCATCATTTTTCTCACTCTACTTTCTCTCTCATTTCTCACTCTACTTTCTCTCTCATCATTTTCTCACTCTTTCTCTCTCTCATAATTTTCTCACTACTTTCTCTCTCATCATTTTTCTCTTTTCTCACTTTTCTCTCATTTTCTCACTCTTCTTTCTCTCTCATCATTCTCACTCTTCTTTCTCTCATAATTTTCTCTCTACTTTCTCTCTCTCATATTTTTTCTACTTTCTCTCTCATCATTTTCTCACTCTACTTTCTCTCTCATCATTTTTTTCTCTCTCATCAATTTTCTCTCATCATTTCTCTCATCATTTCTCTCTCTCATCATTTTCCTCCTACTTTCTCTCTCTCATCATTTTCTTCTTATTCATTCCAAACATACCGTTAGTGTTTTTTAGTGCGTGAGTGTGTGAGAGAGAAATGAGATTTGGAAGTGCACCGAAAGAAAAGAAAACAAAAGAAAAGGGTTTTTGCTGCGACGGGGTGTTGATGACAGAGGAGAGAGTTTCAGTGGGCCATATCAATCCTCATCTCTGCCGATAAACGAATGGCGCTGATTTCCTCCTCCGATCGTTCCTGGATTTCTTTAGTCTTTTGGATTTGGGGTGGGATGGGATTCCTTTTGGGCTATTTCGGGTCTTGGGCCTCCTTCGGATCAATTTTTGTTTCAAAACTCTATCTTTGGAAACCTTCTACTTATAATCTCTCTAGTCTTGTCTTGTTACGTAATCTAATCATCCTTTCTAAAATTAGACAATTTTTTTGTTTTTTTTTCTTTTTTATGTTTCATTTCCTTCAAAATGATGTGCTTTTATTTTAAATTTTAGTACAATATGATGATGTTGTCTACTATCTTAGAAAGATAAAATCCAATAAAATAGAAAATATTTGCAACGACTTGAGATTTAGGGGTAGAATAAAATTGATCTCGTTCAATTACGGAAGAGGGGGAAAATTATTTCATTCATCTATTGCTCCGTGTGAGATTTCACAATTATAAACAATTAAAGGGAACTATATTTACATAGTAGAAGGGGGAAAATAAAATTATGTAACTAATTTGTTGTATTAAATATATATATTTTTGTGGTGATAGAGGGTTCGAAAGAACTTTTATCTATTATCGATATAAGTCAAGTTTCACAACTCATCTCAATTCTCAAAAAATACAAATTGTAATGAGAAAATTTATTATGGAATGCGCGTTACAATTCGAAATTCCATGAGAGCAAAATTTAAAAAAAAAAAAAAGTAAACAAATATTTAAATTTGTGGAAGTGATTTTCGAGGACAATATATTTGACACGAAAAATTATTTCAAATATCTATAATATTTTTATTTTTAATGCATCAAATTAATTATATAATTTTTATTTATTTGCTCTATATATGTAGATAGAATATATACCTATCATTTTCTGATGGTTTCTAATTCTACCATATTAAACAAATGCAGGAAATAATTTATACTTGGACACTGCCAAATGACGTGCATCAAACTATCAACAAAAAAATGGCACGTAGTAAAAATTTGTGTGTTTTCTTGTGCTATTTAAAAAAAAAAAAATGCCACACCTTCCATTTTGATTGCTACCATTGAGCCAATGGTTGATGGCAGAATTTCATTTTTGTCAATAATATAATACCTATTTCACGGTCTCACGAAACTTGGATTTGGGTTAATTTTCCTTATATTATAGCACGCAATGGCCCATAGGAACAATTCTCTTTCAGCACATACAAAATGGATGGATACTTTTGAGATACTGGACTGGATAATTCTCCCAAACTTGCAAATACTTCTTGGGTTCATTCTCGTTTCCCCGTTTGAGATTTAAGGGATTGAAAACTTTGATGATTATCCAAGGTTCAATTTATACTTCAATCTGTTTCTTTGATAATTATTTTGGTTTCATTAACATGCAGTTGTTGATGCTCATGACAAAGAGATGAAAAATAAATTTCTGATGAACTGCCTTGGATGACGGTATAAGGCCATAAGCAGATGTGGAAAGCTATGTCCAGCTAACTCTCTTCTGTTTCCTGTCAAGTGAGCTATAGTTCCAACTCCCATGGAGATGTTAATATCTGCCCACTGTTGAGATTGATCAGTGATAAAGCTTTTGTCAGCACATTCATAATAATGAACCGGATGATGACCTATACTACTCAGAAATGCTATGATGTCTCCATCATTTTCATGCCAGGCCTATATTCACAAGAAAATTTAGAATCCTTTGGAATAAACATGAACCCAGTTATGCTCAAACATTATGTATGCACTTGCTTAATGATGCTCCGTAAGAAAATTGAACCCAATTCATCAGCAAGGTTTAGGCGCTCAGACTAGTAACTGTGTCTTGCCTTATCTGACTGATAAGCCAATAAAATCTATATCGAGTTGGATGCTGATGCAAGTTAGGAACAAGGAATATGACATAATTAGTTATTTCTAAATGCTTTATAGCGGACTGAAAATAGGTTGCTTCTGCATCATATACATGAGGCAGAACAAGCCCGCAGCCCACGTAGTGGAGGAGTGTTAGGATGAACCTCTCAACAAGAAGGAACACGTTTGATGAGATTCATTTTCTTTAATACCCCTTTCAGCCGTGCATTTTGAATGTGATTGATTTTGGGTTTAATGAAAGTTACTGAAAAGTAAGAAAGATGGGTAGTTTTGCAGTCAAAAAGGGAAGCAATGAACACCTGCTGCATCACAATGGATCCAAGAACAAATCAGTCTTCTAGTTGTCTCCCGGCCAGAAGAAGCGCTTTTAGAGTTGCAAATCCTCGCAGGTTGAGAACAGGAAAAAAACAGGGAGGATTGAGCAAAAGGTGGACTTGTTAAAAACCATATTCAAGACAAACATCAATGAACATTGTCATTTGATGAGATTGTGGGGCACTTAGTGAAACAAACTATTGACCTTAGTAGTAGGGGAAAAACCATTAAAACTGATCACCAGTTGAGATCTTTAATCTTCATCTCCTGAACTGCAGGGACTGTATTTATGTGATCATTTCTTGCAAAAGACAAGTTTTGTTTTTGCCCGCATTTATAGTCATCAGATCCAACATTCTAATTAGATCACAACCACCATCTAAACTTCAGAATAAGTTACATCCAGGAGACGTTTTCAAACAAATATGAAACAGAAAGATTTCACAACTTTTCCGAACATAAAAACATGCATTCTGATTGAATTTTTGGATTTCAGCAGTGAACATCACTTTAGAAGCCCTGTTAGGAAGGATTTCCACAATCACTCTGCCAACTTGGAGGACTACCATTTCCAGAGAGAGCCGATATTTAGGTGGTTCAATTTTTCCGATCTGATGCTTTCTTTTTGTTTTTTTTCCTCCTTTATTTTAGATGAACATGCCATTTCAGTGAAGGGGAAAGGCCAGAAAGAATACAAAACATTTCCCATTGATGTCAGGAAGATTATTTACAATATCCAGAGCAAAATAAAACGAAGTTTGGGATCCATTTTCAATGATCAAATTACTTATGTGTGTCACTCAAAATCCAAAGCCACCAGTGACAAATCATCAAGAACAACAAATTAAACAAGGTTTTTGTGATAATTAAGAGAGGGAGAAAATGGCAACCTAAGATGGATGAACCTTTTTAGAGTTAGAAGAAAGGGCCTTCAATGCTGATTTCATTGAAGCAGTAGCTGCATTGACAGCAGCTTCAATATACTTCTTGGAAGCAATTGTGGCTGCGCTCTCCATAGATTTTCCCATCTTCCTTGCACTTTCCCCTAAACCAACCAAGCTATTATATTCAGCCTCGGCAGTCCTATTCATCTCCTCTTCAAAACGTCGAAATTCTTCCATAGCACTCTCCATGACAGAATCAAGATAATCCTCAGTTTCTTTCATGTAATTCTCTGCTTCTTCAACTTGTTTTTCCTGTTCAAGCTCCATTGCTGCCCATGCTTTATAAGACTCCAATTCGAAGAGTTTCATGAGATCTTCTATGGTAGATGGATCAAAATTCTTGTCTTGAAGAGCCTGATCAGATAGAAAACTGAACTCAGAAATCAAAGCTTCCATTTTGAACTGGTGATGGCTGATTCCTGGCTTTGGTTCAGCTGAAATGACAAGGTCAGTGAATGGAGAGATTCAGATAAAGGAACGTATCCAATACTTCCCTATATTCCTACCTACGCAGCCCACATGAATTTGTCGCGCATAAAAGCACGGCTACAACAGTAAAATACAGTACGCTATAAAGTTCTCTTTCAGTATAGACAATTTTGCAAAAGTTTCACTTTGCAACGGTACTACGCTGAAACTTCACTTTTATTTTTAATCTTTGAGAAAGTTCAGTAAATTTTTTTCACTCATTACTCTTACTATAAATCAAATTTATTTTTAATCTTTGAGAAAGTTCTGTAAACTTTTTTCACTCATTACTCTTTACTATAAATCAAATCAAGTTTCAGTGTAGTACCGTTGCAAAGTGAAACTTTTGCATAATTTTCTATACTGAATTGTTTGCCCATATGTTAAAAAGATTAATCATGCTTTTTAATAATTTTTTATAATTACAAGTCACTTATAATATTTACGTGGCCAAAAACACACTCTGAATATTATTCTTATAAATTCGACGTGCCTAAGTTAGGCTTGTCCCAAAAAATTAAGGACGTATAATCATTCTGTGTAATTTTACTCTAAAAATTATTTACTAATTTAAGTATCAAAATGTCTATAGAGTTAAATTTCACCTGATAGATTTATTTTAAATGCACATCAATAAGCATATCTTGAATTGCAAACAGTATTATTAGATATATTATAAAATTTAAAATTATTCATCACACTCATAAAAATAATAAGATATTATTTTATATTTTCAAACATATCAAGTCTATTTTTTTGAATTTTTATTATAAAAAAATTATTAAAAATATCATTACTGGTAAATAAAAATATGATCATGAATTTGTTATTCTATAGTGAAAAGAAATATAAACAGTATGATTTGTGATTTCGTTCTATATTTTGGATTCAACTTTTATTTCTAAACATAAAAATATAAAACAAAGTACAATTTATACAAAAAAAATAAAAATAAAATAAAAAATTGGTGCGTTTTATTTTTCTTCGCGGCCGTATAGATAATAAATATGGGCCGAATTATCCCTTTCGTAGTGGGGGAATGAATCTAGGTAGATTGGTGGTGGGGGTGGGGCATTAAGATTAGAGTGCCATTTTGTCAAAGCATCATCACCATGGAATCCTCTTGGACTCCTGTGAAAGGCAGCATCCACCCAGAGCAAGGACGCATTAAATTCCATTCGGATGGGCTGATGATGTGACTCGTTATGGACATTGGATGACTACTCATACCCCACCCATCTCTGAATTCCGCACCAACCAATATGAGGTTATGCCTGCCAGTGGTTTGCCAAATGACCGTTGAAACTCTAGTCCACCAAAGATAATCAAATAATTGATAATTCCAAATCAATGTACGTAGAGAGAGTAGTCAGGAGGCGTCTGGTACATGGTGTTAGGAGGGGAATAAAATAGAATGGACTCAAAATGGTTATTTAGTATATAGTATTGAGTTTATAGAAATTTTTAGAGATGGGTTTTGTTGAAACTCAATCTCCTGTTCGGGTTTAAACATACTCAAAACGAAATGGTTATTTAGTATATAGTATTGAGTTTATAGAAACTTTTGGAAAGATTTTAAAATCATTCCTATTTCTCTTTAAAGGAATGGAATGGATTCACTTTGATTACCCCATATGGGGTAATCCTCATATCAATGAAAGCAAGGGAATGGAATCTATTTTCTTAATTAATATTATAACTAATTAATTAATTAACTAATATTATTTATTATAATTAATATAAATTAATTTATTATGAAAAGTAATAATTAATTAATTATTCAAGATTAATTTAATTAATAATTCATGTACTTATAATTAATCATTTACTTAATATTATAAATTAATTAATTAATCTCATTTTATTAATAGTAATTATTATAATTAATGTATAATTAATGTATAAATAATTAATTGATAATATTAATTAATTACTAATTATTACTAAATAATTAATTAACTAACACTAAATAATATTAATTAAATAATAGTGAATTAATTTAAATTCATATATAGTTATTATAATTAATACTAATTAATTAACTAATACTAATTAAGCAATTAATATTAATTATTATAATTAATATAAGTTAATTTATTATTAAATTATTATTAAGAAGTAATAATAAATTAACTAATTAAGATTACTTTAATTAATCATTCATTTACTTAATATTGTAATTTAATATTATAATTAATATTAATTAATCTCGTTTACTCATATTAATTATTACAGTTAATATTAAAACTAATTACTTAAGATTAATTTAATTAATTTGAAATGTTGTTTGGATTAATAATTTGAAATTAAAATGTTCTATAGATTGCAAAGATTAAATGTATTTTCAACTCAAATGCTCTAGGAGTCATAATTAATAAATTAAAATGTAAAAATGAAATATTAGAGAATAAGTGTGTTTTAAGATTTCATTTTTTTATAAGTAAATTGTATTTTGAAATAAACACTAATGAATCAACTATTTCCCACTACTATCATTTCTATTACCTTTTCCATTCCTCTGTTACATCCAGGCGCCCCCTTAGTATATAGTATTGAGTACGGTATTTTTAAACACACTCCAACGCTCAAGTCAGTATAGATTTTTGAGCACAAAGAGAATCCGTTACTTGTTACGTTTAGCCAACACATTTATATAGATGTTTTAGCAGCAATATAGTCCCAACAAGAATTTACCTTATCTCTTATGATGAGATTTAGTCATAATTGAAGTCAACTTCATATTTGAGATAAGAAAATGTAATATTTAATTTGAGATCTTTCATAATTTTACTATCTCAAATCTAAGATAATTTTTTATCCTCATCGAACCTATTTTTAAAAAATACAACACATACTATATTTTACACGATAAAAAATATGCCTAACATGAAAATAAAAATCAAAATAATTATCCACACACAACCTTCATTCCCTTGCATGAGAGAACGAGCATTAAGTACCAATTCCAGAGGTCGGGTTACAAAATACAACAAATTTGTCACTAAAATAAATGACACTATAATTCACCTCTTTTTTTAAAAAAAAAAAAGAAGAAGAAGAAAAATTAAAGACCACCACATTTGGGCCTCATCAAAGGTACACGAAATGTGAGGTCGTCTCCCAAATCCATGATCGCATACAATATCGTCGAATTTAAATTCGGGCCTAAATTTGGGACCGCAATCCTTAAAACAGAAACAACTAGCATCGGCCCACTTTGAATTTTCTGACATTACTAACGACTTCCTAATATAATAATAAACGAAAATCCCAGAAATCTTCTTCTCAGAACAGAGGGGACAAGAACAAGATTCAGTTTTTGAAGATCGGATTCGGACATACTAAGATTATTAATCCAAGATAGTTTAGGTTTAGGATTTTTCAGAGGTAGGGATACTCTGGGCGGAAAATAATGGGGGAGAGAGCTAGTGTGCGCCGAGGAATAGTGCTTCTGTCAATGTTAATGGTAGTAGGCTTATCGGAGAAGGTCGGAGCCGTGTGGTTACATTTACCGTCGTCAGGTACGAAGTGTGTCTCGGAGGAAATCCACAACAACGTCGTCGTTTTAGCCGATTATGTCGTGATTTCCGATGATCATTCCCACCCTACCCCTACTATTTCCACCAAGGTATGGTGTTGTCTTAGGTTTTAAGATTTGTTAAGGATTTGATGTTATTTCATTGCTTTTTATAATCTGTTGTCTTAACTTCTTTTTTTTTTAATTATTATTAAAAAAAGAGAGAATTGTTGGTTTTCATTTTCTTTTCATGGATTAGATTCTGTGGCAAAACAATTGACCAAATCTGTTCTATATTTGGAAACAAATAGAGAATGATAATTTCAGTAATCCATGCAAAGTTTTGATCTTGGAACCTGACCTGAAATGCTGGAGTTTTGTTTTTATTTTTAGGAGTAAAAGAAAATGAATTTGCTCTGAAATAATATTCTTCAGAAAATTTGATTTTTGTGCCTGCATAGGAATATGATTGAATGTGAGATGAAGAGGACATTTAAAGGGAATCCTTAAATTGATTTGTGAAGAGCGTATTCATTGCCCAAGTTTCCTGTCACCTCGAGGTATACTAGGATTGATCCACAAAGACTTATCCCCATCAGGGAAGGCTTTCTTGTTTATTTTGAATGTATCATGGGTGAGTTTATGATTGAAGCGCATATTCATAGCTTAGGACTCGCGCTGAAGTCCAAAGCCCTCATCCCTGGAGGGGGAGTGGCTTTCTTATTCACTTTGAACATTTGTAATCAGTTTATGATGGAGCAACTTGGTGTGCTGCTCAGAATATTCTTGAAATGATTATCTTGAACTTTAGACATAGGATTGAGCAGCTACTTCTCTGACTGCGGTCGTAAGTTGTCTAGTTATTGATGTGGAAGGAGTAAGTTTAGTACCCTGAAAAACTAAATTGGCACAGCCAATTCATTCCTGTGGAGAACTGATGCAATATAAAATGGTTTTCCACAGAATATTCAAATGTGTTCTTACTCAACATCACTGAAATAGAAATTTGGATGATTAGCCACTGCTCAGAGCAATTAAAAACTGGATAGTTTTTTGCAGGTCACGTCACCATATGGAAACACCCTTCATCACAAGGAAAACATTACACACGGTCAGTTTGCATTCACAACTACTGAAGCTGGCAACTATCTAGCATGTTTTTGGCTTGATGGCCATCATCCTGGAAGTGGGGATGTAAGTATCAACATTGATTGGAAGACAGGAATTGCAGCAAAGGATTGGGAATCAGTTGCTAGGAAGGAGAAAATTGAGGTGAGTTGTTTAACTTTGTGTCTTGTTATGCATTTCCCAGATCTTCATTTAGTGATGATTTTTGGGTTTTGTATTTTTGCATTAGGCTGATCTTCAGGGGCAACTTGATCATTTGTTATGTATCTTGGAAATTAAGTGGAGACATCATCATATATATTTGACATGACCAGATTTTTTTTCACCTAGAGGACAGTTGCATAATTAGCTACTTGTTCTGGGAAAATTGAATGTGAAATTTCCTTATATTAAGAGGAGAGTCCCCCCCTCTCCTTTCAATTTACAGTAATTTTCTTTAAAAATACCATGGTCTGATCTCATCTGAATATTGGCTGTCACACTTAGCTTGTTCTATGAAGGGGAGATTTTTCAGTTACTCACTTACTCCATAGTAGTTGTTTGGCTAAGGTAAAAAAGGTAAATGTTTTGGTCTTTTCTAATTTTTGGCAGATGAGTTATTCTTGGAGGGGAAATGCAATTTGGTTTATTTTTGTCATAAGGCTACACTGAAGCATCTCATAGTCAGACTTGTCTCTTGATAGAGATTTCAGAACCTTTTACACCATCATTTTGATACCTCTTAATTCTTTGATTTCAGATGCATTAGTTGTAAAAGATTTTATATTTCTTTTGAATGATGATTCAGGGTGGCAATGTCAATGAATATTATAAAAAATTTTGTGGTGAAGGTATTTTAGTGTCTAAAATGCTTTTCATGTTTTTTGTGCAGGGCGTTGAGCTTGAACTAAGAAAGCTTGAGGGAGCAGTTGAAGCCATCCATGAAAATTTAGTATATCTGAAGAGCAGGTGATCAGTTGGAATTTAGTTGTAAATGCAAAGTTTTATTGTCATGTTTTGTCTACTTTTTCAGTTTTTGATCATTGTGGACTTTCTTTCAGAGAAGCAGAGATGCGAGTAGTGAGTGAAACAACAAATGCAAGGGTGGCCTGGTTCAGTATCATGTCCCTAGGGGTCTGCATTTTAGTGTCTGCGGGGCAGATACTTTATTTGAAGCAATTTTTCCAGAAGAAGAAGCTGATCTAGGCTTTAGATGAATTGAAATTTTACTCCCTCATAGCAAATGATTGTTAGCCTTTTTTGTCTGTTTCTAGTTATCCTTCATTCAAATGGATTACAGCCAATTTTTTATTTTGGGTATGATCTAGATCTCCCAGCAATTACTTTTATTATGGCGAGAAACTAAAGTTAACACAAAAGTTCGAATAGCATTTTTCTTCATTTAACTGCCTCTTACTTGCCTCTCTACAATAAGTTGATTAAAGAATGAGAAATGAGGATGCAAGGAAGTTTGTTAGTTGTCTTGAAGAGCCCACACAAAGATAATTTCATTTAACTTTGTCAAAATTTTGTCACATTAAAATTTAACTCTGTAGTTTGTAGAAATTATAATTATCTCTTTAACTGTAAAGCCAACTTTTGAAAGTAATAGAAAAATAAAAAGATTTAAGACAATTTGAATTATAAAAATTAGAAAAGAAATAATAAAAGATTGTTTCTTTTTCAATATAAAAATTATTTGTTTTATTATTTATTATTTAATTTTTATATTTCAAATTGTTTCATTTTTTTTTTGTCTTTTTACTATTTTCAATAATTGATTTTGTCAATCTGTTAGTCAAGAGGTGATTATAATTTTTATAACTAACAAAGTTAGGGTTTGTTTGGAATGTGTGAAAATTTTGATGGGTATTTTTTTTATAGAAAAAGTATTTTGAAAAGAAAAATAAGAAAGAAATTTTTTTAAAATTATGTGAGAGGAATTTGAATGGGAAATTTTTAATTTTAAAATAAAAATATGTTTGGATAGGTTATTTTTATTTAAAAATTTACTTATTTGCAAATAAAAAATACCTGTCCAAACAGACCTTAGATTTACAATATAACAAAATTTCAAATGAGATAAATGAAATTATCTCAATATTTTTTCGTGCCGAAAGATGGTTGCTGTCTAGCCGTTTCTAGGTGATGCATTGGCTAAGTATGTCTTGGTGGCATGTGGCTTATTTCCTTCTTTTTGATCCCTGGTAGCTCCTGTGCGATGTGACATTAATAAAAGTTTGTGGTACCAAGTAGAACTAGATTACATTAATGTTTGTATACTGGTTAATATTTTACGCCTAATTCATGAACATCATTGGTGAGACCAAAAGTCATGTTGCCACTATGAATGGCTATGGTGAATCCATAAGGCAACAATCTGATAGTCCAAATAATAGAAAGCAAAGTCAGAAATCTGTGGGAAATTTATGACTTCGACGAGAAAATAGCAAAAGAACATTAGGGGTTCAAAAATGTCATCTGCAGCTAAGGTTAACGAAATCCAATTAACAGATTTGGGAAAATAATTTGTTAAGTAAAAATTATTCAATCGAAACAATCTTTCGGTTCATGTATCTGAATCTGCAAATCTCCTCAAAGAAATCATCTGCACTGCTATGGCTGCTCTTCATTTGAAGAATCTTGATTGTCATCCTTTTCAAGCTCTTTGCATAACGCAACAAGGATTCCAGCGTACTCATCTTCTGTTCTGCATTCAAGGGTGATCTAATTGTGATAACAAGCTTCTCCAGGCAAGGAATCAAAAAACTTCCATCCACCTGCCAAGTTAGATAAAAGCATCTTCTCAAACATTGCCTCTTAAACAGTGACCGTGTCAAATTACCTACCAAGAGAATGCATGAAAAGGGGTTCAACAAAAGAAAAGGTTTTAAGTTCATACTCACGTTTTTCAGGCTGTTCTTCTGGCAAAGTGCAGCAAACATGGCGCCATGTATGTCGAAAGTTCGAAGCTTTGGGTGGTTATTAAAGAAGTCAACCAAATCAACCTCTGGGAAGGGCAAGAGGGAATCAAAATCACCTGAAAATTCTACCTTCATGTATAGGTGCTTCACCTTGGTTGCCAGCTGCAGCATTGTACTCACAGCTTGCCAGCACCACTGCACTCCCCTCATAGACAATGACTCAAGAGCCACAAGTTTTCCAAAATCCACAATATATACTCGACCTGGTAGGAAACAATAAAATGGTAAATGAATTGAACTCGCATCAAATTGTTAACAGAATTCGATCCTGAAAAACTTTTCTGGAAAAGGATCAGCTGCAAATCACATAGCAAATACCTGAATTATTTGCAATGGTGAGATCTCTTAAGCATTTGGTTTCTCTAACTTTGATCCAACTGCAACCCTGCACTTCAAGCAGTTCAAGCCTAGGGGACGTGAGAGAAAGCGAGCAGTTACCCTGACCATAAAAATCAAGCTTGCACTGTTGGAGAAGGGGCAATTCAATTACAATAGATCCTAATCCCTCACAACCAAGGAGAGATAGATTGGTCAAAGATGGGCAAGCTCGCAGAGCAGAAGAAAGTGCAGGATCTTCCATCCTAGCACCAACTATTTCAAGATTTTTGAGCCTGTGGAATGTGTCCCATTTGGGAGAATGGATCATTAAGACTCCCCATAGCTTCAATGACTCCAAATTCCGTGCCGCCTTGATGCAATCCAACTTGGAAGGAACACCCTTGCATGATTGATATTCAACTATATTATCCATTCGTAGCTCAAGGTTCCGAAGGAATGGTCCCTGGTGCTGTAGCCAAGAAGCGAGGCCAAAGCAGGTAAAAGGGCAATAGACAACCAGTTCTTCCAACCGCTCAATTGAAGAAACCATTTGTGAGACAATGTCATCTGGGGTCTGCCCACATTTGAGGTTATCAAAGAGGTTCCGAGGAAAGTAAAGGCTCGGAAAATAGGGCACGGAGTCCTTCCATCGCTTGGAAACACAAGTACAAGATGCCACATCTTTGGCATTGTTAACGTGTGATAGGATGAATTGAACAATAGCATCAGGTAGAGAGTCCATTTCTCTGGATTCAACAATCAAACAGTTGATCTTCAATTAGGCATTTAAAGGGAAAAAAAGAACTAATGCATATTAGACTTAGTTTAATCGAAAAAGGCAAGATTTTTATGAGTTACTTGAGCATCTTCCGATGAACGTCAAATAAATTAGCAGCTGATAAACATAGTGCATTTAACGATAAACTACATCAGAAACTGACCAAGCAAGGAACTGATATACTAAAGACTAATTTATTATTACCGTAATGGAGGCATTTTTGCCGGGTTTTTAGCGGGATTGAATTGATTTCATCATTTTCAATCAGCATAATCTAGTCATTGTTAAGCCAAACTTAAAGATTCAAACACACAATATTTACATTTCAAATGTTTTTTTTTTCGTTTTAACAACCATAGCATATTAACCCATTATCATCAAATACACACTGGATCATAAAGCCCCCACAACCGATTTGTTAATATGCAATTTTTATCTAAAGCTCAATAGCTAAAAGGTCACTCACAGGAGAAGCAAACAAATTATACTGAAAATTAAAAAAAAAAAAAAAAAAAGACCCTCTAAACAATTTCGATCTTTCAAACCGGGATGCTCCCCGAATGAATGCATGATACTCGACAACCACATTCTCAATAATCAATTCGATTAGTTATTATACTGAAAGGGTGCAGGAAGTAAATGAGCTTACTATTCGGATTTGAATGGAAGCACTCGTCTTTTCAGTTAATGCTAAGAGATTGAAGCTCTACCTTCAAATCTCCGACTTGTAATCTTAAGTCTTTTGTGGGTTATGAACTTTCTGGGAAGCAAAGCAGAGGAGAGGAGGAAGAGGAGGAGGAGGAGGAGAAAAAGGAGAAGAGTACAGGCGCGGGTTTATAAGGAGGACCGGTAGAGGCATTTCAAATTTTCAATTTTCAAAACAGAAATGCGAGTGCGTGTGTGCGTGTTTATTTTTAGAGGGATTTTTTTTTTTTTATTTAAGTGCGGGTCTGGACCGCTAAGCTAAAAAATCTTAAACTATTTTGAAAAACTGACCCGATGGTTGCAAATAAATCTTCAAAAAGAGTAAAGACCCGCCTGTTTTTTGAACTCTTTTGAATTTTCTGACCGTTTTTAACAGTCCAGTCTGGACCGCGATCTCTCAGTCTGGTGGGCTAACCACCTAAGTTTTAAAACTCAACCCCATAATTCAATTCAAACTCCAATTCTATGGTTAGGCTATCCTTTTTTTTCGTGAATTTTTGCTTTAATTAAATTAGACCATATGTTGTGAATGAGATTGGAGAATTTTTGCTCCTCTTTTCTTTTAAATTTTTATTCCTTAATCCAAAATAAGTATTGTATATTTATATCCAACGATTCAGTTTGATTATCTTTTTCAAATGAAATTAAAATTTAAATACTCTTTCTATCCTAAAAAAAATCACTTTAATTTATATATAAATTTTTATTTATTATTAAGTACAACAATTTTAATGCATCAAATTAATATATAATTTTTATTTTTAATTATGAGTACACAATTATTATTTGTAGATAGATGTTAAGAATTTGATTTTAAAATATACGCTCTCTTTTTTTTGGACAATAAAAAATTTTAAAAATAAATTATTTTTTCAAACAGAAGGATTATTATCTATTGAAAAAAAACAAAGAGTGCGTTTGGACAAGGCATTTTTATTTATAAATAGAAAAAGTTATATTAGAATATATGAAAATGTTAGTGAGTAATTTTTAATAGAAAAAGTATTTTAGAGAAAAGACGAGTGCTAGTATCACGCTTATAAGTGATGCCATGGGCCTAAAAGTTGACAGTTTGCATTACAAAGTCGTCTAACTGTTCATACTTATAATTTAAAAAAGAAAAAAAAATCTCATGTGGTTTGAGTTTGTTAAGGTTAGCTTGAGACCGGAATAGTTGTTGATCCATCCTTGAAAGAGACACATGTACATCTTCAAAATTTAATTTTAGAAGAAAATTTGTATTTAAAAGTTCATTTTTTTACCATTAATTTTTTTAAAAATTAAATATCATTTGGAGATGAGGGAAGTATGTAATAAAAGAAGTTGTCGACAAAGTATAATTTTTGTTTAAAATTATAAGATTCAATATACTTATGACTAATGGATTAGGAATTATTAAATTACACTAGTCAAACTCTGTGTTCATCCACACAATATTTATGATTATCCGATTGGTTGATTAATTGATTCAGTAACTTATTAATTATTCCAGCATTTTTTTTTAAATTTCATATAAATAAATATATGTACATATTAAACATTTTTAATTTGCCCAATCCCAAACTCAGATAAAGAAATAAAATTGTGTTTCAAAAACAAAAAATTTGTGTTAAGTCAATAGCGTAAAAACTATCAATTATATAAATTATGCTTTAAGTTATTACTGAAAATGATAATGTATGATTTAACTAAAAATTATACGTATATTAAGTGTATTATGTTATATAATGTATAATTAAAAAATTATATTCATTTAAAAAAATATTCAATTGAAAAAATGAGAGAATAAAAAAGTGCGACGAAAAAGAGAAAAAAAACGGAGAATCCAAGGATCGGGTGATCGGGCCATGTTCATTCTTAATTCGGCTGCACTTAAAAGGCTTTTTCATGTAAATTGGTTGCGTACGCAACTTGCCAAGTGCCACCTCCTTGGATGAGAAGACAGCTCATTGTAGACAAGCCATCGCTGAGACCCAAAACAATGTGGGAAGCGAAATGTCGAACCCATGATCTTTTGACCTTTTTTTTTTTTTAGCTAATACGGTCGATATTCTATTCTACTTTTATTTTTACTTTACTTATTGACTCATACATATATAAAGAGGATGACTATTTAACCATGATTTCTTAACCCGATCATATACACACATATATATATACGATCGTTATTCTACTTTACTCTACTCTTATTCTTATTTTACTTCTTAACTCAAACATATATAAAGAGGGTGACCATTTAAGCAATTATAGTGGTTTAGGAGGGAAAAAAAAATGTTAGACATACTCGTTTTCTATTTATTATTGTATCAACATGACAAACTCACCTGGTAATAGGGAAGACTTTTCGAAACTCGTTTTTATTAATTTTTAATATATTTTTAAATTTTTTAATAATATCGTATTTTCCAACTATTATGTCTATAAAAATATTATTTGAAATGTTGTTCATATAAACTCTAATACTCTACCTAATTTGAAATGTATGTTGCATTGTTTGAATTGAATCAAAGTGACTTTTTTTTATGAGTTTAAATATTATATTATATTTATTGTATATTAATCGTGTCATATTAATAATATTATATATAAAGCATATAAATTATAATAAGTATAATTTTAATAAAATTACGTTATTTTATTAATAAAACAGTAACAGAAAAATATCAAATATTCATTTTTATACATATATAAACTCGTATTAATTTGATACGAGAGTTTTGTGCATTATTCAATTGGATTAAAACGCGGTTATGAGGCAATCAAGTCCCTCCGCCAATAATTAATTATTAAGAGTAATCATATTAGTAATGAAATATTTTAAAAAACAATATTGAAAATTGAGCAAGTATCTCAATGGAAATATAGGTAGAGTACACTCCAAGATTCCATAGAACATTAGCATTACTTTGCAATCATCAATAATTCACAAATTCAATGATTAGGAAATCATATAAACTTTAATTATCATGTTTAATTAGTTACTAAAAGATAATTAGGCAATTTTAAACTTTGGAATTAAATTATAGACGAATAATGACAAATATTTCACTTTATCCACTTTTGAGTAAAACTCATCTATTTGGCAATTTACACGTTGTTTCTTTTTCCCTAACATTCTTTTATTATTCTGCACACTTTCCTACCTTTCCTTTTCACCTTTGCTTCTCCTCAACGTTCGGTAGCCGAATAATCAATTCTTAATTGGGCCATCCATCCATCCATCCCATCCATCCATTCCCCCACCATAAAAACCATTCAATTTTATTCTCATTATTAATTAAAAAATATATGTGGCCTTCACAGTTCACACCATAAGACAAAATATTCATCCTCCTCTCAAATTTAAAACCTTTTTCCAAAAAAAAAAAAACATGTTGATGAATTACGTGTTAAAACTATTATTTATATTTTTAAAATAATAATTATAAAATATAATATATATTAAAAATTATTTTAAAATATTAACTACATATACACCTTATATGTTTGAATTTTTATTTCAGATGATCATATTAATATTGTGTTAAATATATTTCATTTGATAAATTTTTAAAAATTATAACAAATTATATTTTTTAATACTATGAAAATATTTTTTTGGCATAACAAATTAATAAAATTAACAAACTATTAACACAATTTAACAACTATTTTGTCAAAGAATTGACAAAAAAAAATATTACTCATAAATTAATCAAATTGTAATTTCCTATATCGTAAAACTATGGTACAAAATTAGATGGAGTGTCGAAAGCAAATTTTGGTCCGGAGTATGCGTCACTTGTAATTTTTTTAAATTGTAAATAAGTAATAAATTGAAGGTCGCAATTACTATGAATTAAAGTAAATTAGAAAACGCCACCCAAACACGGACTAAGGAAAGAGACAGAGCCACCATGGGAGTGGAAACGAGTAGAATAGAATAGTGGGGAGCAGAGCGGCATCAGTCTATATGTTCACCACCACCGCCACCGCCACCTCCATGAACGCTGGTCATTGACCCGACCCAGTTGGCTATACGCCTGAGAGAGAGAAATAGAGAAAATCCCTAGATTTTCGCCTTCCGAGTGCGAGAGAGTCGAGTGGACTGTCAGTGGGAGTGATCAGATGCTGTGTAGATGGGGAAAGCCTCGCAGCAACAACTGCCAGTGGTGGTCCGGCAGCAGCAAGAGGCGAGTGGGCGCGGCGGTTCGGGAATATTTTGTTGTCGGAGATGTTCAACTGCACTATCCAGAATTCTTCGGCAGTTCAATTTTAAATGCGTTTTCTTTTTGGTACTGAGCGTTGCGGTTTTTATTTTTGCGTTATTCTCGCTCGTGCATATTAACTATGAGATTTCTGGATATGATGCAAAAGAGTCCATCAAAACTTGCGGTATGCCTTTATTTTAATTGAAGGTTTAATTTTTGGGATTGGATTATTCTTGAGAATTTTGTCGGTTTAGGGTTTTCAATTTTTTCCGGGGGTCATTTTGCAGCTAAGGATCTTATTTTTTTTGTTTCCCGGGTTATATTTGTCTCGGTTTTAGGGGGACTCATGTCTTTAGTGCATAATTTTCTGTTCTGGGGTGTTGTGAATTGGCAGTGGTTTTTATTTGTATTGCTAATTGATTTATGGTTAAATGATCTGCATAGTTTAGCAACAGTGATAGCCGTGGTATAAAAAATGCAGATTAGGGAGCGTGATGTAGTGTGTGAGTAGAAAAGGGCTGATTTGGTTCATGCATTTATATTTTTTGAGAAATATCTGTGGTTTTTAGTAAGTGTTCTTTTGGTTTAAGGTGAGTGCTATTCTATTCTTTATAAGAATGTGGCTTTCTAAAATTGACATTTTAGAGTTTTTAAGCATGATTTTATTGAATAAATGTCTTACTTGGTACTAGATTAAGCATCCTGAATGAAAAATATGCTCCTTTTTTTTTTAATGTCGTTTTCAGCGGATCTTTTTATTTTAATTGACGGTGATAAGTTAATGCTAGAAAATTATAGCAGAACAGTTCTTCATGGATAATACATTTATCTGGCTTTGATATGCACTTTTGTGAGAATATTTTTTGGGCTGCTGAAGGGGTCTATAAGATGAGGATGAATTGGTAGGTTATTTGTCTGAAGAACACATAATTCTGCGAGAAAATGGCATTCATTGCATTGTTGGTGAAATTTTCAGAGCCAGATCACTTTGTGCCAAATTCATCATGTTGTTGGTGTTTTTGATATAGTGGAATTTTGTTTCTCCTGCTGCATCCAAGCATTCCCTATAAAATGATTTTACACCTTTGGATGCAACAAAGGGTGATTGATGTTGTTCTTCTCGATGGACATAATTGTTATGTGGGTCAAATTCTTGTTCAGCATTTTTTGGGGGGAAAGATGTGGCTTTGGTCAGTATTGTGGATGGAAAAACAAATATGGATGTGGACGGGGGGAAGCCTGGGCAATTTTTATTGCATACAAATATTGTTCTGAGTTTTTGGCCCTTTTCTTGACAGCTGCTATCCAAGCGAAGTTCATGCTGCAAAAGCCAGTCTCACAGCTTGTCCATCATGTAACTGAGCTAGAGTATGATATCTTTGGGGAGATAGGTGTTCCTTCTACACAGGTTTGCACTGAGCATTTATAATTTCTTATGCCAGTATATAATATTTCCTGAGACATTCTATGCTTAACATAAAGTCACTTCTTCTCAATAGGTTGTGATCCTGTCGATGCACCGAGCAGATGCATCTAACATCACAAACGTGGTTTTTGGTGTCCTTTCCAATCCGCCCAACGTCTCCATTAATCCAGTGTTCTCAAGTTTACTGAAGTCGTCCTTTGTAGAGATATTTCTTCAGCAGGCCAACCTGACTCTGACTAATGAAACTTTTGGACAGCCTGCTTTGTTTGAGATTTTGAAGTTTCCTGGAGGAATAACATTAATTCCAGAGCGATCATCTCCAATAAAGCAGATTCCACAAATTCTTTTCATATTTTCCCTTAACAATTCCGTTCAAGAAATTAAAGATAACTTTGATGCGCTAAAGAGGCAACTGAAGTTGGGATTGGGTCTGATGCCGAATGAGGTAAAGCTGACATTTATACAAATGAATGCTGATTCTATGTCTTTTACTAAGTTCTTAATAATTGATTGTGGAGTAATATTATTGTTGTTTTTTTATATAATTCAGAATTTTCTGAATGAACACATATGGAGACTGTGTCTAAAATGATTTAAAATCTTGATCAAAATATATTTTGAAAAATTCAATACACAATCGAGTGAAATAAAGTTTCCACTAGGGAACAAGTCAGTCAAGTGCAAAAAATTCTCTCTTCATCTTCTTCTTATTTTTATTTTTCTCATTTGAACATTACAAAGAAAAAACCAATGTGGTCTGCCTTGTATCTTCTAATGCTGGACATATTACTTTCATAAATATGTATGATCTTTCTTTTATTTGAAGGTCATGATATACTTTCATAAATATGTATGATCTTTCTTTTAGTTGAAGGTCATGATATTTGTTCCTTGTTTGCTTGGGCCTAAATAATTTATTCACTTTACTCCAATATTTCGCTATTGCTGTTTCATAAATTGTTTCTTCTGTGTGCAGAATATGTACATACAGGTAATGAATAAAAGGGGATCTACCATAGATCCTCCAGTTGTAGTTGAGGCATCAGTTACTTCAAACATTGGGTATCTGTTGCCTCAGAGACTGAAAGAGTTGGCAGACAAAATAATAGCATCTCATGTGAAGAATCTTGGCCTTGATTTTTATATTTTTGGTAAAGTTAAGGAAGTCAGGTTATCATCCTCTCTAAATCATGCCTTTGATGTTTTGCCTCCTACTCCTTCTCCGTCACCATCACCGACACCATCACCATCTCCAGCTTTTCCTTCTCCTCTGTCTGATCCTCCAGCTCCTGTACCTAACTTTGACAATTCTGCACCTCCTGATACCAGTAATGCTTATGCCCCTAGCCCACAGGATCAGCATCACAATTGTTTACCTTCCATATCAAGTTCTCCTGCACCATCCATGGTACCAAAAACTCATCATCATGTTTCTGAAATTGTTCCAAGTTCTTCACCAATATTTCATAATTATCCACCTCATTCTAATTTATCACCACCAAGTGCTTCTACTCCACCTTCCATGGTCTCTATTCCTCAAATTTCCCCTCGTCTTCCTCCTATACCAGTAGTTTCTTATGGTTGTGATAGTGGCTGCAGCAATGAAAATGAGAAAGTTAGGGAGTCTCTGCCACATGCATTGCCTTGAGCTTGGCATTCTCTTCATGTAAGTTTCTTCTCCAGGTTGTTTGATTGATTTTTATTGCTACCTATGAGTTATTTGCTGAGAATTGGAATTGCATTGATCTTCCCATTTTGGTTATACTTTTTCCTTTTTGTTTTTCTGTTCTATCTTGTTTTTAGTTGAACGAAAGAAGTTTAATTCTGACTATATGCAGCACTCAGAAATACGTGGGTAATTGTGATTAGGCAGACATTTAGAATATCTATTTACAAAAGAAAATGCTTTCCATATATTAAATGTTTCAATTTGCAGCCAGATGGGCTAATTATAGAAGCTTATGTTTTTAGCAACTATAGAGCAGATATTAATGCTAAGAAACTTATGCTGTATGACTTCAAATAATGCTTTCTAGGAAAAAAAATTTTTCTCCTGATCAGTAGGGTCTGTTTGGACAAGGCATTTCTATTTGCAAATGGAAAAAGTTGTATTGGAATGTGTGAAAATTTTGGTGGGTATTTTTTGATAGAAAAAGTATTTTGGAGGAAAAAATAAGAGGGAAAATTTTTTAAAATTATGTGAGAGGAATTTGAGTGGGAAAATTTAAATTCTAAATTTTGAAATAAAAATGTGTTTGGATAGTTTGTTTTTATTTGAGAATTTTCTTATTTGCAAATAAAAAGAGCTTGTACAAACAGACCCTTAGTTTGTTTCTTACACCTCTGCCTCCAAAGCTAATGAAAAGTTAGAAAAAAGAAGTAAAAAAAAAGAATAGAGATGAAATGTGGGGATCTAAGCTTAAGGGATTTTGTCATTGATGATTGATGGGGGCATAGTTCTATGTGATAATTTCTTTGATCATAATGGAGCCTTGTCATGTACAGAGAAGGTCTGGGAATTAACCGAGTTTTTGTTTTGGGTTTTTTACCCCTAATTTTTGGGCAGATTTTGCCGTAGAATCTCTCGACAAGTTGGGAGGATTTCCTTGCCAGGGTCTTTTGCATCCCACCTTCCTGCTTGTACATTTTGACTACATTTGGTCCTCATTCTTGAAGATCATAGCTAGCTGAGCATGTGGATCCGGCAGCTTACAGTGGTATAGTTTGGTAGGAAGTCAAGTGAATACAAGTGCTATATAACAATCAGAAATTTGCAGGTCAAAGCCAAAACTGGTGGCGGGCCACTCCCTTTGACAGTGCAGAATCCCTATGAGATTTTCTGGGTTGTTTTTCCCGAAGGGAATAACTACCACAACGCTGGAAGTCAGCAGTAACCCGATGATGATGATGAAGTTAGAGTACTAGTGTAGTGCTCCCCCTGCAATCTTTCAAGGAGAGCCCAATTGTAAACTTTATAGGCTCGAGTTTGAACGGTTGCAATGCGGGCTAACCTTATTCATAGAAATATTGCACTAGAAGAATCCATTTTGTGTTTGTGAATTGATACTTTGAAAAGTATTATTAAGAGAATTTGATGTTAAATAACTATGTCATTGCAATCAACTGTATTGGCACGCTTGGAGGGTTCAATGGAGCTATAGAAGCTGGAGAAAAAGAGAATTTAACCTCTAGAATTCTCTCGCAAGTTATTAATTCAACTCCCACTGAATTGTTAGAAAAAATTTAGACAGTTCACAGAACAAAAAATAATCTAACATGGACATGTACATGTTTGTTGCTAGTAACCTGTGACACAATTGATGTTAGAAAGAATGACCAATATTTGGAATCAATGTCGTATGTAAAGGTCACTCGCTTTTCGTCTCCTATTGACAGGAACTAGACAAGTTCTTTCTTCACAGGCTCGTGTTCAACTCCACAAAATGAATCCACTTGGCTCAGTGAATGATCTGTATCTTTCATGTGATTTCCACAAAGAAGTCACACTGAACACAAAAAACTACAGCTAAATGGATGGAAGAGTTGTGCCGGTGAATCCTATCCTTAGGCTCCAGAGAGCCTCATCTCATGTTAAAGATTAGGCCTATTCTGTTGGTCTTGTACTCTTGAACAGGGTAGAAATGGGAGGCCTGTCCATCAAATCTTTTTTCCCGTCGGAAGAAATGTAAAGCTTCAAAGCAGGACCAAGAAGCCAAGAAGTTGCAACTCCACCTATAAAGCCTCCAAGCTGAGAATTTAATAAGCATCTAGGTCAGGAAAATCAAACATGTTCACTTTCAAACATGAGTGGCAACAGGAACGAAAGTGATAAATGTATCCTTATCCTACATTAATCACGCAGGAATCAAAACTTTTTTGGGACATGCAAATAGTCCGTCCCCCAGTTTTCTTATGTGCGAGATTCCACTAACTAAAATTAAACATGACATATTGGTACTTACTAAGAAAGATTGCATACTAGTTGTGATCTACAGAATTCAGCTCCCAATATGAAATAATTGCTGTGAAACTCTACTTGCCGCATTTGTATATTATGCTAAGCACCATCATAAAAAAGAGCATAAACATACACTGAAAATAGACAGTAAAGTTTTTCACTTACATGCCCCCAGTTATCAATGCCTTTAACAAAAATCCCGATTCCCTGCAGTAAAAATGCACAGTGTTGTTGGATGAGATTTAGTGACTAAAGAAACTGAGAAGAAAATGTAAAAGACATGATAATCCTCGAGTATCAGAATTTTGTACAGATAAAAAGCAACAAAGACGAGAGTTCAAGATGAAAAAAGGAATACTTTGTACAGGAAGAAAATTCAAAGTTGTATTTGATTCAAAATTATGAAAATCCTAGATGTACATCTTTTTAACCCTCAACAGATTTACAGAGCTCTAATTAACACACAGGGCACATCGTGTAAAAGAAAATGATTCAGTTGACCATAGCAGAAAGTTCCTCATCACATTCATGATGTGCAAGGATTGGTTTCAAAAATGAAGTTAAATGCGTACCATGTTAATAGCAATCACATGCATTATATCCTTTAGACGTTGGTCGCCATCCACAATTATTGCCTTGTGCCTCAAGAGAAAAAGAGCATATGATCCAATCTGACCATATGAACAAGCAAAATGTAAGCAAAACTAAAATAACTTTGATTGAGAGGGAAAATAAGTGGTATCCCAACTTTCTGTAACTTGTGAATTACATCAGAAATGAAAAAAATTAACTCTGAACGATGTTGATTTTGGATCAAAAAACAAAAGGGGGAGTACAAAAGGAAATTCAAATTATTGCAGCCATGCATAAATGTTTTGGTTCTAATGCTTCCAGAGATAGAAAAAACATGCATAGATAAGCGAGTGAATCCTGTTTTTTTATCTTTCTCTCTGGGCTCTCATTTGGTTGAACCCATTTGATTTATACAATCAAATGAATACAAACTAATTTAGAACTCACTATTCCAAAAATTGCTCCAGATGCACCAACTGAAGAGCTTTTGCATAACCAATAGCTCATTGCAGAACCTGATCAAATGAAAAATCAGAATGACAGTCTGTTCTTCAAGGAAATTAAATGAATTGGCTACTTTGATGACTTATGGATAGTTACTTGTTATTGCAGATGTAAAATAAACAGCAAGGTATCTTCTGGGACCACAAAAGTCCTCCACAGAAGGCCCAATACGACTCAAAGAATAGCAATTAACCTGAAAATGACAAATTGCTTAGGAATCTCCAAGCAAAAGAAAACAGAAATCAGGCAGCGTAGCTGTGAAATTCAAACAGACCATGAGATGCATAATATCTGCATGCAAAAAGGAAGATGTGACTAGCCTCCAAAGTTGCCCTTTGTCAATTAGGCTATTTATCTGCACATGGATTGACATACTATAAGATAAGTTTCTTTAGACTATTAGATATTTTTTCCTCCATTTAAACTGAAAATTTCAAGATATGTTATGATGTCAAACCTTGGCACCCCAAGATAATAGCTTTCCTTGAGTTGCAATTTGTGCTATATAGACTCTGCAAGGTGAAGCCACAGAGAAAAGCCTTCATTGTTTTGCATGGCAAAAATTTAGAGCTTAAAACAAATGTTTGACTTCTCTTTCTTCTAACTTTCATTTCGTTTCATCCTTTTTAGAGATGGAAGCGGTACACAATGCACAAGATGGTCCAAACTGAAAACAGTTAATGGCTAATAGGACTACGAAAACCACAGAAAATTTAGTACGACATGTAAATCTTCATTTTGATATAGAAATTAATACTTACACAACATTAACAGCAATAATGGTGTCGGTCCACCTTCTTCTGTTGGAGAAGAATTGTGAGGATGCCTTCTCACCATGGCTTGAATCATTTTTATTTCCTTCTCCACTGGAGAAGTAAAAAGATAAGGAAGTGCCAGGAATAGCATCACGTGACCACTGAAGGATATTGAAACCCGTATATAGGAATGCCCTTTCATGCCATACATCCCTCAAGCAAGGCAAATGACCAAGATAAGAGATTTGCTGCACAAAAAGTAAGACCGGGTGAAGATCCCTCTAACTATAGAGAGTATCACGGCCACACAGACGCAAAGTAAACAATAAAGTATGCTGTATTAACATTTCCCAAATTCAGAATTTTACACTAAGAGTCAAAATGTTTCCCCTATCTTGTGCTTACTGCAAGGCTAATTTTGATACTAGTTCATTACAATGGTAATTATGGAATTGCTAGACCTAGGATTCATACATTCCATTGCCACTGTCAAGTTCTTCTAACAGTTGGTGAAAAGCATACTCGAGGTCGTGATAACAACTGTCTTTCCTCAAAGCTTGTTCTTGCTTCAAAAGATAATTACAATAATAGTTAACAGAAGATCACTCTAATTTTGGCAAAGAGCACTAAAAGGGAAAATAATAAAGAAAAGTACAGAAAAGTTCCTCTCAGTTTCCTGATTCTGTAACTTATCTTGAATGAGGTAGCAAGCACTTTTCAATTTGAATTAAGCATCGAATAGCAATATCTCTGGAGATCCAGCATATCTTTCATTAATAACCATGCAATTAAGCCATTGTTTGTGTATCTACCTGGAATGAGCAAATCGCAGAGCAACATGATCAATCAAGAATCAAGTTTGAACATTTAAAGAATAGTAAATAAAGCTATACCTTAGTCATCAAACACCCCACCAAACTAATTCAGAAGATAATGCATTCAACAAAAGATAAAGGTAATGTCTTTGAAGGGGTAGAAAAATGTTGTATCAATTGGGTATCTACAAGGTAGTGGTGCACAAGTGGTACCTTTAAGTTGAAAGAAGAGGAGGGAAGAAGGAACCCTTGGTTGATGCGGCGGCGAAGGAAGTTGCCGAGGTGGAGAGAGGCAGCGGTGGTGATGACTTGGAGGGATGTGGGGCCCACATGGACGCTGAATTTGGAGCTGGACGCTGGCAACGGTACAGCCGAAGAAGAACCTACCATTTTCCTCAGCCTTTGGAACCCAAATACACACTAGTCTCCCACAACCTCAAAAGGAGATGGGATATTCCCTTAAATAGTAACAGTAATGGTAATGGTGACCCTTTTGGGATTTACTTGTGCTTAACTAGCTTGTTTACTGGGAATAATAGAATTGTTATGAGTCATTTTTCATCCCAAATTCAGGCATTCATGATGATAAACCTACCCAAAAAACATATTACCTTGGCGTAAAACACACCTACTAACTACTAAGTATATCATTATTACTCATACGAATGAGGGAAAAAGTGTACAAGTGGTTGAGGTTTGTATTTTGATAATCATCTATACAAGGCCAGTTAAGTTCGACCATCTGGACATGAATACATAGTATAGTGAATTCAACATATATATATTTGTAACAAAGAACAAGATCATATATTTGAATCCAACATAATATAGTAATCAACAAGAACAAGATCATGTTATGTGCGAAATTTTTTTGAACGATATTAACATAATGATCATTTTTGAGTAAATCGTAGTCCCATATACAATATTGAGTCCCACTGTGCTTGTGCTTTTCAATATTTTTATTTTGTCTCCCTTTCTGACTTCTTTTTTTGAGCAAAATCCCACACTTGTGTAGTCCTGTAAGCCAAATCTGCTTTGTGCTGTCAAAGAATTGTTGTGGTAGCGAAAGATTGATTTTCTTAAATCTCCTTTGCTCTTGTGATCTTTTGATTATTGATCTAAATGATCTACATGATTTGTTTATATTTGTAACAAAGATGATTGTGTTTAACATCTCCATGCTTGACTAAAACAATCTGTACGTATCAGAAAACATTTACTTCAGAGTGGAACAAATAATGGCAATGTTTATAACTTTTACGAAAAAACTTATGACCATTCAACCAAGAAGTAGTCATTTTTAGCAGAACATTCCAGTTTCAAGATGTCAGTTCATACCTGCTAAGTGTTAATCTTGAATGTCTCCAACTTCAATCTCATCCATTAATTTCATCGTTCAAGACCAATAGAGGGATTTTTTTATTTATTTATTTATTTATTTTTTAATATTTTTTGGAGGATGTACTTACCTGCCTAGCTTCTGGCCCGTTAAGGCAACAAATGGGGACCCATGTACCGAGCCAAATGTGCCCCCAGAAGATCATGTCTGAAAAAAATAATTGCAGGTTTTTAGTGCTGTGAAGGAAAACTAGTAAATGAGTATGTAGAATTCATGCATACTTAAGCCTGACCTTGATGATCGATCCGTAGTTCTGTTCTCAAGTAAATTGAAATGCTGGTTGGCCCAGTTCCAGAATTGGCTGAATGGCCACCAAGAAAACAGCTGACATATCCAATTCATCGGTGAAGAAATCCTCATCTCTTCTTCTTCATTAAAATTATCGCCTTGTCCTTCTTGGATATTGTTGTTACATAAACCTTTGAGCTCATAACGACAAACAGGACAAGTATTGTGGATGTTCAACCATGGAAGAATACAATCAGAATGGTAGACATGTTTGCATGGTAGCTCTCTTACTTCTCCCCCAACCTCAAACTCATCTTTACAAACAGAACAACGCGGATCATTGTCAAGATGAGCTGGAGTAATTAAAATTGTTGGCAAGGCTGCAATGGCTGAAACAGGCGCTGGAGGTGGTCCAGGCCTATCATCTTGAGTCAGTTCTTGAATCATCCCCTCCAAGCCATCCTCATCAACTGCTGCCGCTCTTGTATTTGATGGTTGAGGGATCACATTAACAGGTGTTGGAGGCTGATCAGGGCCTATAAATTGGATCAATACGCGTGCTCGACGCCGTTGTTGACTTTCATCAGGGTTTTGATGCCTAATTGATGGATCAAGTACGAGGGCTAGTGCATCCAATAATCGCGAAGCTGGGGTTGGCTCTAGTGTGGAGATGATGTCGTTGGATAGGAACCTAGGCCTGGAAATGTCAAGTTCGTACCTCAGCTCACGGAAACAACGGGTACATATTATTTCAGAAGGATTTGTTGTGGTGGTTCTGATTGATCTTTGGCAGTGGTGACACCAGTAGTAATGGAATGTTCTCATTCTCTGGACTCCGTTCACAATTACCCTGGAGCGAGGTGTCGATGACAGAGACATGTTCTCTCGGTATTGAATTAAATTTGGTTAGTCTGAGATATCAGAGATGAGCAAGAGCAGTCCATGTTGAGCTAGACTTTTTATAAGGCTAGAATTTCAACATTGAAGAGAAAGAATTGCTTCGTGGAATTGAACATGAAGATTCTGCTACGTCTATGATTAGAAGCTAGCTGTTGCAAACTTGCTAGCTTTCCTGCTTTCTTTCCTTAATGGTTTGTGTTTCCTGTGATTAAAGTAAAGGATGAGTGAGAAACATTACAAAGTTAATTAAGCTGTAGTTCTTGATAAATGATCATGACTGCAACAATTTTTCTTTCTTTATTTTGCTTATCTGCACATTTCTGCATTGAACTATAAAACTGCATCCGCATGTGTTTCTAGATTCTAAGTTTGCCGTACACTTTTTCCTTGCCCCATCAAGTGTATCCAGATAAGAAAACTGCATTTTCTTGGCTTTCGGCTCCTCAAGTTAGTCAAGTATTGGCGCAATAGTAAAACAGTAAAGGCATGAATTCGAAATCCGAAAACAGTATTTTATAAAAATATAAAAAAAACTGTTGCGATATACTGTACTCGTAAAATTACGAGTTCAAATCGTAAAATAAAATTACATATATCAAATTTTAATGATTTAACCTATTATCGATGTTTTTATACATCCGACTGTCTACCTTTATTAAACGATTAACATACAAGTTTCCTAAAAATCACTGCCTCTATCAGCTCATTGTATCTAGTATTTAAAATGAAAACGTTTGTTAGTGTATCATCAACTTATAGAATTCCTTAATTATCACTACCTCTATGGCTCTATCAGCCCATCAGCTTAAAATCTATATTTTACATTCAACCAATAACAAAACCAACATTACCTCTCTAATTCTATTGGAAGCGGGCCGAGAAATCATATTTTTGGAGTTCGGGTGGCATGACCGACTTTGATAGCCCAATCAGAATGGCGGTCCACTCGAGCTAACGAGTGACCAAATCAAAACACCCACAACGAGCCGAGTCCCCCATCTCTGGATTGGCTTAGTCGCTTGTAGCGCAGTTCGACGGCCAGCATCCCTCCGTCTCCACCAAAACCCCAACTTCTCCCCCGACTCCCTATTTCCTTCTCTCCCTCCCTTTCTCAACTCTCTTTCTCAGAAGAGACCGAGCGAGGAAAGAATTGCCCCATGAAAATCTTCCCACAAGCTCCAAATTAAACCCAAAAAATATATATAAATAAACACGCACACACACACTGACAGAGGAAATGTCTCACACGATTTTCCTGACCACCAACATCACGCCAATGAATACCCAAACTATTCCGTCCACCAGAACCTTATCGTCCAAAATTCCATTTCTGCCCCCTTCCACTGTTCCTCTTTACCCACTCCCCCCGCCGGCCCTCGGTAAGCTCTGCAAGTCTCTCAGAGTAAAAGCCTCGTGCACGGCGTCGCCGGATGCTTTGGCTAACAGTGACACTGTTTCGCTACTCGAGAGATGTTTTCAAGCTTCGCCGGCGGCGGATGGTCATGCTTTGTCTTCTTCGTCATCTCCCGTGATGTATGCTCCGGTTATGAAAAAAGAGTATGGCGCGTTTGGTGCGGTTACTTTAGAAAAATCGAAGCTTGACACGACGCAGAAGCAGACTCAGTCCAGCCCGGAGGTTGGTTTTGTCGAGAACCTATTTTTTTTCTGTTCGTTTTTTTAATTCCCTAAGCTATTTGGATAGTTAATCATTTTGATCATCAATGATCATGACTTTTATTTGCCCTTTTAAGTATTTTACCATTTATTTATGCTGGCTCTGGCTGTTTAATTTGAAGTGCCTTGACGTCTATTCGCAAAAATTAGCTGAGATAACAGGATGAAAACGGCTGAGTAGTACCTTGAATTAGTTGGTTTGTAGGCCTGACGCTTGTGCCTGAGATAATTAAAATAGGATATCTGCGAAGCTCACCTTTTAAGTTTAAATCTTTTGGCTGAACTAGAATTGTTGAGACATTCTTTACTCGCTTTATCCTGGAAGCCGTGGAGTCACTTGTAGCTGAGTTTGTGTTACAATGTTTGAGTACAAAGTGATATCTTTGAGTATGTAGATTCCAGTTTACCATCTTCCATTTCCATATGAGTATGGGGAGATATACTAGTATTTCACAACTTATGTGGCAAGAAAAAGTGTAATATTTGGCATTATGGCAGCTGGCAACTGGTGGAGGTGGAGGTGATATCGGAAAACGAATTAGTCATGGAGGTGGTGATGGAGGTGACGATGATGGTGATGATGATTCTTACTTTGATGACTTTGATGATGGTGATGAGGGGGATGAAGGTGGACTTTTTAGGAGACGTATAATTTTTAAGGAGGTAATACTCACGAACAGACAAATGTGCTGTTGTTAACTCTTTTAACTAATTAAGTATGTTAGTTTTGATATTCATAAAAATGTATGGTCCACTTTCTATCTCAGCTATTTGATCGCAAATTTGTTGATGCGATATTGAATGAGTGGCAGAAAACAATGATGGATTTGCCTGCTGGATTTCGGCAAGCCTATGAAATGGTAAATGTGGTTTGTATATGAACATCTGCAGTAGTCTGGGGTTAGTTACTGATTTTTGGTAGCATTCAGGGTCTGGTGAGCTCTGCTCAGATGGTGAGATTTTTGGTAATCAATGCCAGGCCTACCACTTCTAGGTTCATTTCTCGAATGCTTCCTCAAGGATTGTCCAGGGCATTCATTGGCAGGTAAATTAGCAAAACTCTAGTTCTAAAACTGATTGATGTCAGCCTTTTCAGAGTCAATCTTATTGTCGCATGACACCTTCTCCCCGATGGTTCCATACCCTTTTCCTTCCAAGTGTTTGCTATAAAAATGATGGTCACTATGCTGTTCACTAGAATGTTTAACGCTCCATTTCTAGAGTTGTACCCTTGTTTTAAAAAAATTTCACTGTCTTAATTGCTTGGCTTAGATTTGTTATACATTTTAAAGATTTTTTTTATGCCCTTGAGTTGTTTCTTGTTGTAGCATGTGATAATCTACCATTGACCATTACAAAAGCCTTTTGATAACTATGAAATTCGTTGTAGAGGCACAGGTTATTGGAAAACCACCGATCTTGTTATTGTCATTTAGTGGAATACATTGATATTGGTGGAGAGTTAAAGATTTGGGAAACGGAAACATGGGATGATTTTGGACGGAGACTGCTGGATGATGCTAAGGGGAAAATTTTAAAAGTGTGCCATACTACTGGATGAGTCTTAGTATACTTACTTCTTCTTTCTTTTTTTTTTTTTGGTGGGAGGCTGGGGGGGTGTCCAAATCAGGTAAGGACCCGATATTTCTCTTTGTAATTAGATTTACTAGGCTAAGTAGACTGGCTTCTGAATGTAGCTACATCCAGGGAAGCAAAGAGAAAAAATTATCTAAAAACAGACTCAAATTTTTTATGAGAGTCCCATTTCTAGGCAACACGTCAACATCTACCATAGAAGTCTGACTCTTTAAGTTTTGATTGTTGGTATGCTGAAGATAATCATCTGATGTGAGTGGATATAAAATTGTGATTGTGTTAACAACCCTGACCCCACTCTCTCTACCGCCCCCCCTCCCCCCCCCCCCCCCCCCCCCCCCATCCTTTCCTCCTCCCCTCCCTTCAGTTCAGCCTTCCGTAAATCCTGACTTGTATTCATGTTAAAGTTTTTTATTTCCATTATCCTTCTGGAGATTAAATTATTGCACTAGAATTTGAAGTCTTGAGGTATCAAGGACAGATTAGGACTTCAGTTCTAGTAAGTGTGTTGATAATGTATTGATTATTCCTGCTACATGTTTTTGTTTTTTGGTATCTTTGCTTCAATTGGATATGGATTCCCCTGAGCTTGCCATACCTGTAAATGTAGTTTTCTTAATTTCTATACCTTCTTTTTATGTACAGGATGATTGCAGATCCAGCATTTCTTTATAAGCTACTTCTGGAGCAAGCAGCAACCATTGGTTGCTCTGTTTGGTGGGAAGTGAAGAATCGCAAGGAGAGGTTGGCTTTTATATTTACCGTGTGAATTGAATTGAATATCCTGTGATTTGCTCAGTTCTGATTTTGCTGATGAACTTTATTTGGTAATGTTAGGTTAAAGCAAGAATGGGATCTTGCACTTATTAATGTGCTGACAGCAACGGCTTGCAATGCTATTGTTGTCTGGTCACTTGCTCCCTGTCGATCTTATGGGAACACTTTTCAGTTTGATTTACAAAATACAGTGCAAAAGCTTCCAAACAATATATTTGAAAGGAGCTATCCTCTTAGAGAATTTGACTTACAGAAGAGGATATATTCTTTCTTCTACAAGGCTGGAGAGTTGTGCATGGTTGGATTGACTGCAGGAGCTGTCCAAGGATCAGTTTCAAGTCTTGCTGCCAGTAAAAAGGAGGGAAGGTAATTATTCAAATTTATGTGTTAGATAATATTGTTTCTTCTATCTATTTGGACATAATCTTTATCTATTCATGAACTTTCCCATTTATGTTGTCTTGATAGGTTATCTGTTACTAATCCTTCCTCCGTACACACAAATGCATTTGGTTATGGAGCTTTCCTTGGTCTATATGCAAACCTTCGCTATCAGCTACTCTGTGGATTTGATAGGGCAGCTATGAACTATTTTGATGTCATTGCAGTGCCCCTGTTCCTTAGCACAACCTTAAGGTAATTATCTCTCCACATTCTAGCATTCAATTGTGCTAGTGTATCCTTGCCCAGATTTTTTATGCATCAGAGCCACATGAATATGCAACTTGCTTGTATCCAAGATTGATTTTGTTTCCTTTTATGTTTGACTTGTAAATTTGCCGCCTTAACTAATTCCTTAATCCTGCACAACTGTTCATCTTTGTTTATGTTTTTGTTTTACTTAATTTAGTATTCACTTTGCGATGGCAAGTTTTTTGCGTGATTTTAGCTTCATACAACATCATCATCATCACCTTTATCCCAAACTAATTGGGGTCGGCAGTCGATGAACCCAAAGACATAAATCTATAAAATAAAGAAAATATAATAAAATAAATAGATTTATAAATAGATAAAGAAATAAATAAAAATGTTAAAACTATAAAGGACAATTGGGACCACTAGAGTTTTGCTCTTCCACCACACTAATAGTTTTCCTCCACTCTGTTTTACTACAAACTAGCTGCCAATCTATTTCCAACTCCATTAAATCTTGTTTTAATACTTTTCCCCACGTAACTTTCGGCCAATCTCTCCCTTTCTTCCCATCATACTCCTTATAACAAACTTCTGTGCATCTATAGGTCACCGAAAAATGTGCCCAAACCATCTCAATTTATGTTCTCTCATCTTTTCTGCCACCGGTGCTACTCTAACTCTTTGTCGAATATCCTCGTTTCTCATCTTATCCATTATTGTCTTACCACTTATTCACCGTAACATCCTCATTTCTACTACTCCCAACTTATGCTCATGTTGTCTCTTTGTTGGCCAACATTCAGCTCCACATAACATTGCTGGTCTTATAGCTATTCTATAAAATTTTCCTTTTAACGTAATTGGGATTTTACGGTAACACAAAAACCCTATTGCACTTCGCCATTTCATCCAACCTGCTCTAATTCTATGGTTTACATCTTCATCAATCTTTTCCCTTTTTTGCAATATTGATTCCAAATATCTAAAAACATCTTTCTTGGGTACTTCCTGTTCGAGCATACTTACAGAATCTTACAACAATGTTTACTTTTTTTTCTTTTGGTACCAACCTCTCTCTGTTTAACTGGTCTTACCCTGGAGAGCAATACTAGGGCATCCTACTCTGTAGAAAGTCTTATGAATCTCTTTGAACGCATTGTAATTGTCTCTAATTGGTGATTCAAATGTGTATAGGGTGTTGAATGTTCAATTAGGAGAGACATCAAGGAGATCTTGGCTGGGTATTGAGGTGGATCAATTGGCCCAGTCAGAAGATCTGCTGAAGGTGTACAATAGACCAGCAGAAAATGTAGAAGAACCATCATCTTCTTCTAAGTGGTTCATATCCAAAAACGCCATTGTTTCAGGCCTTGGTCTTCTTGGCATTAAAAAGGAGCACAGTGAATCTACAGCCGATGGCGTAGCGCCTTCTCCCAAGGTTCGAAGGAAGAGAGTCGTCCGGAAAAAGGTGGCAAGCAGTCAAGTATAGTTGAGGTTGATGCAAAACCATCCGTTCATTTTTGCAGCCTGTTATTTGCGACACTGACTTTTTGGGTTAGTAGAGATGGCTTGAGGTTCTTTTTAATTTCAACGGTTTTACAGAAGCCGAATCCGGGGGTTAGTCGAAGATAAGTGGAATGAGACGTTGGGGAATTTTGTTTATTTTTTTGCTCAAATTCTTTGCTAATTTTGGTCTCCTTTGACAGATTCAGCAATTAAATGGATGAATTATATATGTAATCCAGTGCATATGTCGATTTGGTGAATGTAAAGTGTTCAATATGTCTGGGAATTTCAGCGCCTATGCATTTTATATAGAGGTATCAGGTTTGTACTGCTGATTGCATTAACTGAATATTCTTGGATGTCTATCACGGTCACCTGTCAGGTTGTGGTTTCGTACGTAATTGTTCAAAACGTTTTGTTCGCGACTCCCTTGTCTTCTGCCCCTTACAGGCTTACACAGGAATTATCCAACTCCGTGTGAAATCAATTGTGCTCTTACGTTAAACCAAGATATTGAAAGGTTCAAAGATCAACAGATTAAGGATGTTTTTGGACTGATATCTGAAAATACAACTTTTATTAAAAAAAAAGTAAATTTTTTTTTTTGGGGCAACGCAGAGAATATTAGCCTTGTATTTGGTCAATTCAAATACAAAAGTCTCAGAGTGGCGTGGCTATTTGGGATGCCTTCAATCCTGAAGCAGAAACAGTCGATCTTTGTGCAACAATTACAGATTCTCCAAGCTACCTTCTCACACTCCTCCACTTCTTGGTTCCTGAAGCGCCGCCCCAACCTTGCTTTA
This sequence comes from Gynochthodes officinalis, assembly GCA_020080225.1. Taxonomy (NCBI): domain Eukaryota; kingdom Viridiplantae; phylum Streptophyta; class Magnoliopsida; order Gentianales; family Rubiaceae; genus Gynochthodes; species Gynochthodes officinalis. The sequence goes on from CM034616.1 coordinate 23,748,414, forward strand.
CGGCGGCGCGTGTGGTACAAAAGATGAGCAGCCTCTACTCAGCTATCCATTACTGGCTTGTGGACCACCCAACGGTGAGCCAATTTGAATGGAAGCAGGGCACCACATTTGCCTCCACCCCACTTTTCCTGACCCTCACCGTCCTTGCTTATCTCACTCTCACCTTCACTCTCCAGAGCTTCCCTCTCCTACCCGCACTCCACCCCGCCACCGTCCGCCTTGTCACTGCCGTCCACAACCTCATCCTCTGCCTCCTCTCCCTCATCATGGCCGTGGGCTGCACCCTCTCCACCCTCCACCAGATGCCCCACAATGATTGGGCATGGGCCGTCTGCTTCCCCATCAACTACACCCCACCACGTGGTCCGACGTTCTTTTGGGCTCAAATTTTCTATTTGTCCAAGATTCTCGAATTCATTGATACCCTTTTGATTATTCTCAGTGGGTCTCGCTCTCGCCGGCTTTCGTTCCTCCACGTGTACCATCACGCAGTGGTGGTGATAATGTGTTATCTTTGGCTCTCCACTTCGCAGACGCTGTTCCCGGTGGCACTCGTCACCAATGCCTCCGTTCATGTGCTGATGTACGCTTACTACTTGTTGAGCGCGCTTGGGCATCGCCCATGGTGGAAGAGATTGGTGACCGACTGTCAGATTATCCAGTTCGTTTTCAGCTTCGCGATATCGGGGTTGATGCTGTATTATCATTTGACAGGATCAGGGTGCTCCGGACTGCTGGGGTGGTGCTTCAATGCTGTTTTTAATGCGTCGCTTTTAGCCCTTTTTGTTGATTTTCATTCCAAGAATTATGCCAAAAAGATGAAGAGCGCTGATGAGAAGAAAAGTTCATGATATGTTATAGTCTGATTCTGGGATTTTACATCGTGGTCATGAATGTATGACGTATACTGTTAGAAATCAGAATTGTTTTCCGTACGTTTGAACGTTAAGTTGATGTAGCAACTTTTGTATGTTTGCTGTTTGCCATTATTTGCAAACATGAAACATCGGGCAGCTTCCAAATATGAACAGTACAACAGTACGGACTACATAAATTCTTAAAGAATCCAGTCCAAATCCAACTAATTAGTAGTAAACAACAGTTGTACATTTCTGATCTCCTAAGAGATTCTCCCTTGGTACGAGAATAAAGGAACTTGGTACTTTAGTCTACCCATTTCATATCAAAGTGGTAGTCGTACTTAAGAAGTTTAAACTTGCTAGCCATTTTGATGCTGGTTTCGCCAAGGAACTAAACATTGCAGGGAATGGAAGATAATGACATTTAGTTCTAAACAAACGGTGTTTACTTTTGGGTTTATTCCTTAATCTATCGACCCTTCTTTATTAATTTTTGTAGTAGTAAACTAGTTGATGAATATGGAGACTGGCAGACAGAGGCAAGGAATCAAAGGATTACAGAAGAAGCAAAGAAGCCTTCCTCCTTTCGGCCTGTCCACAGCTCCTGAGTAGAATAGTCGATGACTCTACTCAACACGTATTCTTGCCCTCTTATATATCCCCTAACTGCCATCTTGCATGCTTGTTTCAGAGCACCCCAGCCGTGCCATTCTGTGAGACTTATGGCAGCTCTTCCTAGTGCGCTTTCGACTACCTTGTTTGCCTTGCTATTGTTAGCTACAGGTAATTAAACCTTTATTTGCCTTTCAATATATAAGAGCTTCAGGTGTTATGTTTTTCCACATGAAATATTACATCACAGTTTGTTAATGAACAGGGAAAAATTTGGCGGAGTCCACAAATTTGACAATCATAAACAACTGCAAAGAAAGCATATGGCCTGGAATAACAACTAATGACAATTCAGCATCAAATGCCAACATCAGCGGTGGTGGTTTTGCATTGAAACCTGGCCAATCTGCTGTATTTTCTGCTCCACCAGGGTGGAATGGCAGAATATGGGGGAGGACCGGTTGCAATTTTGATAAAGATGGCAGTGGTAAATGTGAAACAGGGGACTGTGGAAGCACAATAAAATGCAGCAATCCAGGAAAACCACCTGCTTCCATTGCGCAATTTGCTTTCGGAGATCTTGATTATTATGATGTCAGCCTTGTTGACGGCTTCAATCTGCCAATTGTTGTCAAACCTATATCTGGTAAAGGAAATTGCAGCTCTGCAGGTTGTGACAATGACTTGAGACCCAATTGTCCATCAGAATTAGTTGTCAATTCTAATGGGAAATCCATCGCCTGCAACAGCGCTTGTAATGTGTTCAATAAAGATGAATATTGTTGCAGAGGAGAATTCTCTACCCCTATGACATGCACGCCCTCAAATTATTCAAGGACATTCAAGGCTGCATGCCCTGCAGCTTATAGCTATGCCTACGATGACCTCTCCAGCATCATAACCTGTTCTGCTGCAGACTATGTAATCACATTTTGCTCATCAAGGTATGTAATAAGTATTCCATGTACCTGGGCATCACAACAGAATAGACACACAAATAATCTATAGCTTAGTAGGTATTGATTCCTAATAAAAACGATACAACTATCAATTAACACAATTGATTTATCTCTGCAGTTCATTAGGTATGAAAATACGTCTCTCATACATCTGTTATTTTCTGACTTTAGGAATCAAACGCAATGCACTTCTCACAACAGGACACTTTCATGTAATGGATCAAAGGGGTTACGCTCACTTTCTCAAGTATGGCAAATCCTGGTGCTAGTTCTACCAGCAGTAATCAACTTACAAGCAAGGTTTTCATAGAATTTCTTAGTACAGGACAAGTTCATAACTATCCAGAATGTGGATTGTTTTTTGGTCTAAATAAATTAGTTTTATCCACTTTGGCAAATTCATGTTTTGTTGCGTTCAAGTATATAAATTACAAACCATATACAACCTTGTTTCTGCAAAATAGGTCAACATTACATTTCTGTCAAAAACTCTGAAATTCCTAGCATTATTGGAAGTCAGCACAGACCATCCAGTGCTTGATCACAAATTTTAAGTATTTATTCACCCATTTTTGCAAAGTTATATCTGTATTTACATATGCACTAAAGCTTCAAAAAAAAGACACAAAAAAAGTCCTTACCTTGGCCAGCAAGATACTCATTCTGCTTGATTAGAAGCATGTGGGGAAAAAACTTGTAAAGCTACACCTGTAACACTTTGCTCTGGCTTTTGAACTCATTACACAGTAGTCAAGAGGACAGTGTTAATACTCTTTTACTGTCGCTAGAACACTGCAATAAAAATTGTGCTCTTGCACCCTAGACTAAGCAACATTTTGCTACCGGAGGAGTTAAAAAAATCTGTATTCACTGAGTTTGCAAGAAGAGATCAACCCTCTCAGAACTATCATCAATTCTCCATTTTGATAGTAAAGATTGTTTCCAGTTCATCACCAGATTCTCACTTATGAATATCAGTGTCAGAACTAATCAGAACTGTCTGTTTCTTGAAGTGCTTTCCAATTTTGCAAATTCTTAGTTCCATTCAATGACTCAGACTCATCAACTTCATAAGGTAATACAACAACAGGAGCTGCAGGCACAGACTTCCAACGCTCTTTCAATAATTTCTTGAATGTAAAGACCATTTCCCTTCGGAATGCCAACTCCCTTGTAAAAAGATCGAATATAAGAAATGCCAGGATGTACTTGAATGGAACAAGGAGGAGAATTGTACCACTTAGTAATAGCAGGAGAGCGACCTCCGTTGTTATCTAGGCAGTTATGGAAACAAAGCCCATTTAGCAGGGGTGAAAGAGTAAAAACAAAGACAAAGAAAAGGGGGTGAGGTAAAAATGCAAATTTTGATAAATTTAGTTAGGAACATCCTACCGTGCATAATGATTATTTTATTAGTTAGGAACATCCTACCATGCACAATGATTATTTAATTAGTTAAGAAAATCCTGCCATGCATAATGAGACTTGAATTAACCTTACATGCATTGCCACAACAATTAAAAAATATGCCTAAATGTTTTACTATTTGACCCTACAGTTAAAGAGTGTTCACGTTCCGAAGTACCTGAGGCTCTCCAGCAAGTATAATTGATCGAATTTTCAGAAGGGAAATATTGAGATCCTGGAGATACTTTTCCACTTCACGCATTGCCTGTTTTAAAGCAATAATCTTTTGGATTGTATTTGATGGCGGCTGATCACGTATGGTAACTTTTCCAAAATATCTTCCAAGGCGGCCTTGTTCCTTGAGCCCCTTCAATAATAACATGCCAGCAGCCAACATCATCAAGGTCATGGGCAGTAGATACGAGAGCATGTTTCTGATCAAAACAGATATCAGAGTTCTTTGGCATCAATAACCAAATTTGGCATTCTTCATGACATGTTTCAGATTTCAAAATTTGACCACAATGGTACAAATTGCTCTACCTAATTACAACAAAGGTAAGGAATTTTGAAGATTATAAATTTATATAAAGCACACACACCACTTTTGAGTAAAAATGCCCATTGCCTTTTCTTTTCTGTACAGGAAATTCTGGAACAGAAGGATTTCTAGGTTCTACTCTCAAAACACAGCAAGAACTTTTGATTTTTCATGTTTTGAGTAAATAAAATAGAAATCAGTTACATTATCCCAAGAGAGTATCTAACACAGGAAAGGATAATCACTTATGTCAGATGGCAGACAGAGATGCTTACTGAACGTTCATGTATGAGAATCAATCAATAGAATAACTTATCAAGAATTGTAACGAGAGAAAAATTGATGGCATGAAGCACCTTCAATCTCATGAAAGATAGCCAGTTTACCTGAATATAATTGTATACAAAAACACAAGAAAGGATGTAGTCACAAAGGGCTCTTCCCATCGTCTAAGCCGTTCAAAATTTTTGGCCATGATGGTTATAGGAAGTATGAGTTCCTGAGAGGGAAAAAAAATATTAAAACTAAATGAAATTTAAAAATGTCAGCAAACAAAGTTAAGAGTGAAAAAAAGAAGGATAATAAAGAGCCTTAGTTGCTGAATCTGTGTAACAAGAGCATATCTCTGCATAATTTTTGGAAATAAAATAACTACCAAAAAATATTATTTGGATTAATATTGGCTTCCATAAAGAATGTGTTCACAGATTAGAAAAAAATTCCGCAAAGGAGAAATAGTATTAATATTTGCCAATATCTAGATCTTGTGGCAATCAAACTTTTTAGCTGAGTTCTACAAGTCATAGAATCTTGCAATTCTGAAATGCAAGTACGACCAACATAAATACTCACAAAAATCTACACATTCTCAGAAAACATAAAACAACTTCACAATTTATTTGGGAAAATAGTAAGAAAAGTGATGAAAAGAACCTGTGAAGAAGAAAAGGGTTAAACATTTTAAGTGCTAATAATGCAAATTTACATTTCAAAGTGCATGCTGCACACCACAAAGACAGAAAGAAGTGACTCTGACAACGGAGAGCATGGGAAGAAAATATTGTCAAAATTCACATAGATAACCAAAGTAATTTATCCCTTTTATCAAATAAGGATTCAGCATCCAGAATTCAAGTATGATGTAATTCATTATGATATTTTGACATATCCTACCAGAGCTTTTGATTGCATGACAGGACATATTAAGCTAACTTACAAACCCAAAAAGTTTGGCAGAGAGAAAAGGAAAAACCCACACACAAGGTTCAATAAATTCCAACCTTAAAAAGATCAATATTACTGGGTATTCCCTCAATTATTGCAGCAGTAATTGTTGCTTGTGTTTTTTCAGCTACTTTATATTTATCTCTACATGTCATTGCAGCTTTTTCAACCAAACTCATCCCAGCAACAACAAGATTTTTACTGAGTACTACTCCACTTCTGGCGGGCAAGTTCTTCCAGAAAGTGACTGAAGCACTAGAAGCCCAGGATGGAGATCTCATCCACTTCCGCAAGTACACACTCCCATCTATGTCACAGACATGATTTCCACTTTCATACGTGCCCTGAGTTGAAATCAAATGTTGACCTGGTTGATTGTCACTCTCAACTTTTGCAATCAATGGACCAGCCCAAAAATTTACTGCTAGAGTTTGATAAACCACGTCCCCATGAGGTGCATTTTGCAAACAAGAAAATGGAACAAGTTTTGTAGGTTCATCCAAGAGCCTCCGCATATGTTGAAGCGCCTGAAGTCTTGCAATCGCATTGATAGCAAAAGAAATTGCCTTTGACTTCCCTTTCTGAGCACCATGTACATAGTACAATGACTGATCACCATCCTTGGGTCCATACTCTTGTATAAATTTGTGCAAGGCAATTATTTCATTAGTAAACGCATGCCACACGTCTCGTCTCATTTCACCACGCAAATCCACAAATTCTAGCACCCATGGTTCAGACCTGATTGGATAAACCACATTGAAACATCATCTTTCCAACTTAGATGAATTCAGAAAAAATACACGAGGAATTTCAAAGAAAATTTACTCAAAACAATTCAGCTTTGTCTTATTTTGACAGGCAAAAGCAGTCCATATAATATTAATTCTATTTGGAGGGGGGGAAGAAGCTTACTCACTCCGGACCGGAGCTAACAGATATAGCTGAGTCAAAAAGATCAGATCCCAGTGGCCCGACCCTTGTTTTCATGACTCCTGTACCATCTTTCGTAAGATCCAATCTCATGACATCTTTTTGGCCCCTTAAGCGGATTCCCTAGAGAACAGTTCAAGAGATAAATGAATTGGATAATCCATTTAGAAAGAAACATTCATGCCACACTGTAAATAAATGTTTTGAAGTAGTACTTCATGTTTTCACTCTAAGTTTACATAGTGCAGATTACACACCCATATCAAATGATTAATTAAAAAAAATGTAACACAATTATGGTCAATAGTGGGCATGTTTACGTTCCATCTCACTCAACCAGTTGGACATTAAGTACCTCAAAGTAGAGTGCTCCATCAGTCAAAGTGAGTTTTCCTGGCCACACCATGTTGTTCTCCCATTTTAGCACAGGTGGCTTTCTGCTTGAACTGAGGCACAAGATTTTCTCTCTAAAAAGATGCGAGAATTCTTGGAACTGATATGACTTCCGATCTTCATGAATCCTGTACCAAATTAATAAGAATAATTTTAAAAAACCTAAAAAATTTCGCTTATATGTGTAGCCTATTAGCATGAGACCCCACTATCTCATGACTTTTGACTGGCATATGCCGATGGATGCATCTACATTTGTTTTCAAAATATAATAATAATAATGACAACCCTCAAATAGTGCTTACTTGAAGAGTTGATTAATGTATGTTGACCACAAGCCATATGAGATGCCTTCCTCATCACGAGCAAGAGCTTTAAAAAGATTGTGGGCTGTGGACCAGTCAGCTACACCAGAAACAGCAGGAGCTATACGAACAAAAGCTGCTTCTCCTACAAGCTTCCTCTAAAAAGATCCAATACAAAAACAATTGAGAACTAATGGCAAACTTTAAGATGAAATATTAACTGTCAAGAACTGTTATATGTTAGTAGGAAACATTTTTCCATCTATGAATTTATAACATCAAGACAGATTTAGATGGACAATAAATCTTAATTAGGCACAAACATTGTTGCAAAAAATGCTGATTTTGTTATCCAACCCTGACAATGGCAACCTATTACTCTCCAGTTGAAGCTTTATAGTTAACACAGGAGCAGTCTCTGTGTTAATATATGTGTTAATATAGCACTTCATTAGCTCAGCTTCTCCAATTCTTGAAGAGACTCTCACACTTAAAAGGGGGTACTAACATGAAAATTAGCCGGTGCTGATAAATTAAGCTATTTTATTCATTTTATTCACATTCAAGCCATGATAATCGAAGTGGAAAACTCGATGTTTAAGATTTTTTTTTAATCACTGAAAATCAACATCCTTCAGGTGGTATTCTTCTACTTATAATCCAGAAATATTAGGTATCATTTTCATATTTCCAAAAGGAATTTTATTTCTTGGATAAAATTCTGGCCAAACACAAAACAACCCACAAAAAGTGGGGAAAAAAACACACACACACACACACACATGTTGACATGGGTAGTTAGTTGGATGTTCAATTACTACCTCTAAAGCTCAAAAGCATCACTCCCCATGCTACCAGATTTAGTGCACTGAGCCAAAAAATATGATGCTATAAAAGGATAACAACAGTATACTCAGAAACCTATGAAGGAGGAACCTTAAGAGAGTATCTCTCTGAAGCCAGAGCTTCGGAATTCTTTCCATTGCAGTATGGATGCTCCCATGCAAGCATGGTAACAAAAATAAGTCTCCGAAATGCAGGATCCTGTGATCAGAGCAGAAAACAAATAATTTTTCAATTCAAACTTTGATAAACCCATTGACACAAAAGAAATAAAAAGAAAAAACAGACCAATAATGCAAACTAATGATGCAAAATGGTGAGTAAGAGAAGACAAAAGCAACGCCACAAATGGATGGATCCATTTCTATCTTTCTAACTAGTTGGAGCTATATTACTAAAAAGATATCCTAGATTTATACATAGACAATAAAAATACAAAAGCCTAAACTAAAAGTGAAGGATAATAGTGTGTATACAAACCTTCAGGGAAGGATGAATCTCAGAACTATCTCCAGACAGAAAACTGAAGCAACAATACTCCACTAAATTACAAGCATTGTTGTATACAGATTCAGGCACAAGGGCTTTAAATATTTTCTGCATCTTTTTCCCGGTCAGACCATTCATCCTGCATAAATCAAATCTCATTTCAATCACATATGCAAAAAGAAATCATATTTGTGCCAGTAATTCGCAAATGCCACAAGAGAAAATCTTCAAACATAATAGGACACAACAGTACAGCACATTTCCATTTTGATACCTGCTAAATTGCTCAATGGAAGCAATAGCAGCCACGGAGAGTTCTCCACCAGGTGTTTTGCTATCAATTGTCTGTTCAGCCAAGAAAATTTCCTCCATGTCTCCAATATCATCCTGAACGGTGGGCCTCCTTTCATTTACAGTTTTTACCAGTGGAGACGTGACTTCATTCAAAAAGCTTTGGGTCCTTGACAGCCAATGGCTTAGTGAGTCTTGCATTGCACCTACCGAAGCAACATAAGTTTAGACCAGTTATGACATAGACGGCATAGAAACTTGACAAAGCTTTTCACAACAAAAGAACCGTAGCTACGGATAACCATTCAAGCTAGACAAGCAATAAAGGCCATATTGCTAGTTATATCACAACTTTTAACGCAACAAATACCAAGAATCACGAAAATTTACCTCCAACTATTCTCCAGGTTTGTATCATAGCCAGAGATTACGAATGTTTAGATACAAAATGGCACTGAAATTGTTTTATTCATGATCAAATCAAAGTGCATATATACTGTTTATGCAATGGACGAGAATAGATCATGTCCTCAAACCATCACATTGGTAAAAATCAAATATTTAGGATAACATTTAAACCATCAAAAATCACAAACGTAACCATAGTCTCATTAGCAGTTCAAGAAAGGAAGAACAGAGTGCATCATCAAAATTATGCTAAAAATAGCCCTTTTGGGTGACCAAAAAATAAAAAATAAATAACCACCCCGACAGGCATTATGTCATCACACTAGAAAGAAACCAAAGTTTTAAAAAAAAAAAAAAATCCAATAACTTCGTAAATAAAAAGCGGGTTTAAAACCCGGGAAACTAATTTCTAGCTGAAAAATCCCATAAGGTAAACTCAAAATAAAGTACGAAACAAACATGGCTCCTATTTGAGTAAACAAAGACAAACTCAAAGAACATTTGGGCTCACTGGCATTGATTTCTTTGAGCTTCCACTTATTATCAAGCAGGGATCGTCCCAGATCGTTCAGATTGAACTTTTGGTCAGCAGAAGAAGAAGATGAAGAAGACGACCTTTTGTCACAACAAATAATCTTGCACGAAATTTGTCGTCGGCGGCGGCGGTGGTGGTTACAAGGGAGTAAAGCAAGCGGACTACCAAGTCTAAGCTGAGCCTTCACTGAGAACCCAGAATTCATCTTTCGATTAGGCTGGATTTTCAAGAACCGGATAGAATCATATAATCCCACTTCCGTTCTCTAGTGTCTGCTCCTAAGAAGCAAAAATGATTAACTGGGGTTGGAGAACAAAAGTTGGGTTCGGGTGATGAAGAATGCTCTGGAATTGCTGTTAACAAGACAAAAGCGCGACTTCCAGAAACCCGAAAGAGAAAGCGAGAGGAGAGTGCGACTGTATGTCTGTTTCTGAGCGCGCACGCCCCGCCAACCCGAGATAATAATATCATCGGTGTTACCGCGTTAGAGTGAGGGCGGCGCAGAAATCAGAAGAAAAGAAATGGAGACATTGGTGGACATGATTGTACGGCAACAGTCGACTGTATTTTATTTTTAATCACTTCAGTTTAACTATTTTAAAAAATCTAAAAAAGAGAAGAAAGTATCCACAGGGAAGTTCCATCTCCATCATCATCCATGGCTGGTTCTGTATGAAAGTTGAGTTACAATAAAGCCCACCATTGAATGTTGGAAATTTGGAATGGATGATGATGCATGATTTGTTGTGAGATATTGATGCTTTTGTCTAAAGTTGGATGATATTGTTACTAATGTTTTTTTTCAGTGAAAAACGTTTAAATGCTGTGTAAATTGTAAATTTTAAATTTTTATTTTAAACTAAAATATTATTTAGATAGTAAAATATTAAGTCGTAATTGTATTTTTAACTAAAATACTATGAAAATGATAATTAAAACATTTAAATAGGAAAAAGAGAGTAAAAGATAAGTGTGTGTTAGAATTTTATTATTTTTAAATATTTCAAAATTTATTTTAAAACACGTTTTGAGTAAATGATGGATATATAATATTTTAGACATTATAAAACGTGCTTAATATAAAATGAAAATCAATGATTATCATCATGTTCCTAAAATGTGTACTTGATTAGCTATTTTAGTGGGTCAAGTTAGTTAAATTACTGTAACTTATTTGAAGATTAAGGCCCAAAATTCGTTGGGCTTGGGTGGTCATTTTAAATACATTTCAAGCCCATCGTTCAACCTACCAGGTCCACCACCAGTACCAACATTTGCAGCTTAAACTCCATTTTACTCCAAGTCAGCACTTACCATGACCAGCTGCACCATCATGGCCTTATCCTCCATCTCTCCAAGCCAAACACATACACACACAGTCCCCAATCCCAAGCTCATCATCGGCTCTCGGAACTCCACGTTCACCAGCGTTTCTTGTCCAACCATTCAACAAAATTTTCACCACAATGGCACCCTGTCAGCCTCATCAACTCCTCCTTCATTGCCATCCCACAAATGGAGGACCAATGTTTCCTTTTTCCCAGCTTTCTTTACCAGGAAAAGAGATGCTAAAACCATCAAAGAAGAGCTTCTTGAAGCCATTGCACCTCTTGATAGAGGGGCAGAGGCCACCCCAGAAGACCAGGAACAGGTTGATCAGGTATTGTAACAACATTAAAACATCGTTTGGATGTTTCCCTAGCTGCTTCCAAGACCTCGAGAAAATTGTATAAACGCAGGCTCTGTTCTTTTCCTTTTTTTTGCCTTTTTCTGTGTTTGGTTTGACTTTATTCTTAAATAGATTGCTCGTGAGCTGGAATCAGTGAATCCAACGAAGCAGCCATTGAAGTCTGATTTACTGAATGGCAAGTGGGAGCTTATATACACAACTTCTCAATCCATTTTGCAAAATAAGGTATAATCTGTACTACTTGTTCGGCCATTGGAGGAATGCAATATTTAGGTTTTTATGCATGAGTTGAGAACACTCTGCAGTCTATATGTGAATGTGATGATATTTGCAGAGACCGAAATTCTTAAGGTCTAAAACAAACTATCAAGGAATCAATGTGGATACACTTCGGGCTCAAAATATGGAATCTTGGCCATTCTTTAATCAGGTAGTATTTAATTTGAAAATTAATCTCTGTCTTGTTCCCTCTGTTATTCAATTACATAACACTATCAGAATTTGCCATATTTGAAGTTTTAGCATGTTATTTAGCAGCAAATTGACTAAGCACCACATCATTGAAAGGTTCTGCAGGCTTCCAATACTATAGCTGATCTATGTTCTGTCCTCTTTGAATCGTTTAGTAATCTTCTTATTACGCTGCAGGTTACCGCGGATTTAACACCTCTTAATGCAAGAAAGGTGGCTGTAAAGTTTGATTATTTCAAGATTGCTGGACTGGTGAGTGAGATTCTTGAACTGGGGAATGCGGTTATTTATTGAGTAAACAGGCAGTTGGTCTTCCCTGATGTGTCTTGGAGTCCAACTCTACTGCTTGTGCATGACTGATTTTGTAATGATTGAACTGTAACTTCAACCTCTTTGGGAGTCCATTAAGCTGAAGATCACCAACAGTTCTAACAAAATGTCACTCTTTGGGGAGTACATTAGCAATGCTAGTGTCATTGATGACCATGATTGAAATTACTGCCCCCTCCCAGTACTTATTATAATTTGTGTGATCAACTTGTTTTATAAGGTTGATTTTAGCCTGGTCAGCAATGATTAGGTTCGAGCTCAGAATTTTGACTGAATGAAGGTTAAATAATGTTGCCTGTTGATACAATAATTGGATTGCAGATACCGGTCAAAGCACCGGGAAGAGCTAAAGGAGAGCTTGAGATTACATACTTGGATGAAGAGCACAGGTGACCCTTATTACTGGCACTGAGCTCTATTGGCATTGTTCATGAATCCACGTATTTCTTTTCTTTTCTTTTTTTATCATATCTCCGAGGAGTCTAAAAACTGCATTATTGTAGTCCATTCAATAAATGGAACTTAGATACAGAATAACTATAATATATGAACAATATTCATGAGGAAGAGATTATGACTCAACATATTCTAAAATGGTTTGCTCTCAGTTTTTGTTCCATTGGAACTCAATGTGCGGACTGAATGAGTTTTCTTCTGCTAAGAGAGCCAAGAACGGAAACCTCTTGGGATCTTAATTTTTCTTATTTAACATTTGGTGGTAGGAATGTAGGATAAAATAAAACCTTTCCTTTATTCTATAGCAGCAATGGCCTTTATAATGTACCCTGTACAGTTTCCTAGTAAATATGGTGCGTTATGATGCATGGCAGTCCTCCTTTCATCATACAAATGGAAAATTATGTAAATTAGGGCATGATATTTAGGCTCGGACCTTGATGTTTTTCTTTCGTTTTTCAATTTATGTCTCCGCCAGGATATCAAGAGGTGATCTGGGCAACTTGTTCGTCTTGAAAATGGTTGACCCCTCTTACAGAGTACCTACTTAAGCTGAGGTCCATCAGGGGCAGCAAAAGAATGAAGATCATACAAGCTCAGCTAGTTTTACTGATTCCAATACGAGGAAGAATATCCCACCATGAAGTATTGGTCATTGTTACTCAGAAGTTAAATACCTGTAACTAAACTAAGTTTTGATATCTTAAACTGTATACAACAAAACATCCTGCCAGCTAGAGGGATATGTATCATCCCTATATATTAGCAGACTAGTAAAATGTAGTTTCAGAGGAGAGTATTCCCAAATACATTACATTTTGCAACCAAAAATAAATAAAGATCGAAATTATGGGTAAAACAACAAATACTACTGTCGAAGAGGGAAGTAATTGTACAGCAGAAACCCAAAGAAAGGGAACCAATGAAGTTTTGGTATCATGGTGAACTATGAAATTGAGGAAGCCAAGAAAAAGAAAAAAATGTTGATCGTTATCAGAGATGAGCCAAACTGCAGTTGGAAAGCCGTCATGGTGGGCTGTTCTCACGCTAATTATACAGACCCAATGTAACTAAACATCCCCCAATGAACCTGTTTGCCTCTTTACAATGCTTGGAGGCCTCAACTAAAGAATTTATCTACATACATAATACGTGCTGCTTATATGATCTCTACGCTATACTTATTCTAGTTCGAAACTCTATATATTTCCTTGACCTTTCAGCTTTCTTTCTCCTCTTGCTGAATCTAAGACACAACAATATTACATACAAAACATGGCAAGCAGCTGCAAGCCATATCAGTGTAATATAGAATCAGATTGCTCTACTGGTCCAACTTTATTTTCAGTTGAAGTAATGGGTTTCCTGATTTCCTGAGCTTGATCCTATCTATGTACTCAATCACTATTGCACGGGGCCACTTGTAGCGAACGAACTATCATCCTGCACTACATTCTCAACTGGGTTCTCCTTAGACCACACAGCTGCATCTATGTATCCTAACTCAAAGAGCTTGTCAAGAATGTGATCTTCAGCGGGTTCCAGTGCCCAGTTGAAAAGCTAAAACACAGTCACATAAAGTCTTAGTTGCATAAAGAAGTCTCAACTCAAACAGCCAACAAAACAGTGTACAATTACCTCCCTAGGACTAGCCCTATCTTCAGGGTTGCAGTCTGGACTAATTCCAATTCCTTGCAATCCCAATTGACTGACTGGGAAAGCGCATACACGAACCTGGAGTGTAACAATGTTAAATGAATCAATTTTACAAATCAAAAGTACATTTTAACTGGAAGAACCATAAGTTTCACAACAATTAACAAACAAGTACCGTGTGGGCTGCGGATGTTGGTGGCATAAACAAAGTCAACCCACCATCAATGCATATTCGATTACGGAACATAGTCGCAGGCCTTGGTGCAAGATATCTGCGATAATAACATTTTTAGTTCAACGGGCTGCATGAATTAGATAATTGCTACTGTAGCATCCAAGAACATTTACCCTGGAATAAACGAGGAAGTAACAACAGCATTGATCAGGTCCTCCTTAGAATCGAATTGATCAACCAATAAACCCCTCGGCCTCCATAGTAGCTGTGTTACAGCAACTGAGGTACAACACTTTAGTAATTGATGAGATCATATGACAATTTTCAGGGATTACTTATCAACAGTTTAACCTTACTTTTTATGAAGAGAAGTAAAGGTTTGAAAAGACCAAACTATCAAAAGATGAAACTGATACTACAAGAAAATGTCTCAGTGAAGTCAACAAATAATAAGCAGATGATAACACTTCCGCATCCTGCTTTCAATTTGCTCACTGTTTGAAAAATTCATTGAGAAAGGGGACCCTTAGATACAAGCAGTCTAATACATCCACCAAAAGCCTACTGAAGGTGGGAGGTGCAATAGCTCACAGGTGTCGATATTTGGAGGCTGAACATAAAGCTGATCTTTCACAGTTTTAGGCATGCAAGAAATTCACTTGGCATTCCAACTCTATGCCCTTCAACATGTACAGGGAGAAAATTGTACTTACCACGAACTCTTCCGCTGGATCTGATATGAACATCATCTGGCAGAAAGTTCTCAAGAACATCTCTAAGAACAGCCTGGGGTGAAATAATTTTAAAATCTCAACATTAAACCTTAATAAGGAAAATCTAAGAAAAAAGTAAACCCCTTATAATAGTCCAAACGGTTTTCATTATCCTACAACACTCAAGATGAGATCTAGAAAATGTGTTTTTGAATTCAAGCAAACCATGTTTATGAACCTCGAACATTTTAACCAACATTTTGTTGCTGTGTGCAACAAGCCGGCATGAAGTTGTAAAAGCCACTCCTCCATCCACATAATTTTATAAGTAAAGATATGATTTTGGGGAAATCAGTCTTCAATTGACAGTTCAACTGTCAATGCTTCAAGTAGAAATTCAAACTATATTCCCAAAAAATTTAGAAAGTGGTGCTTGGCAACAAGAGAATCAATTCAACTAACTGATCATTACCTTGCAAATATACACAAAGTTTTCAACTTCTCTGTCATTTATTCAAAGTCAAAATTGCTTCAAATTATTTCATGGTATATTTCAGTAAACTAGAAACTTTAAATAAGTAACATGTCAGTTGAAAGCAAATAAATATTTCATTCTTCATTAACATCACAAGTACACATACCCCTAAACGAAATGCAGTTCCCTTAAGCCGACAATTATCAGACAAAATTTTTGTAGCTTTTAAGGCCTCTTCCATAGTAGCCCCTGAGGCAATCACCGCACATACAATTGCACCAGCAGATGAACCAGCCAATGGTGTCGTCTCCTGTATGATATAATACAACAATTAGAGCAAAACACATCAACAACTTTACATGCTAAATTACTCTTCATTTAGTAGGATTTATTTGAATTACTATGGTTCCAAGCTAGTCATGTTCTGTCAATGATGATACATTGATACTTTCAGCTTTTGTAAACAACTACTAGTTCAAAGGAAATTTTATCCTAGTAATTGGACAAAATTTTCCATATCTAACACCAAGGACGGCATTGGCAAGTAACAAACCTTCAAGGAAAAAATCAATCTTTACAATTTCCCACTCGAATGATACGTTAAAAACTCAGAAAACTAATTGATTAAAAAAAAAAAAAACCTTAATGTATCCTTTCTCCAATAGAAATTGAGCAACCCCAAGATGGTACGGAAACAAAAGACCAGCCGCAGAGAAACTAAAACCAGGGCTGGTCACCGCCTTCCGTTCCCGCTCGGCCTCCACATCCTTCTCTCTCTGCTCCCACAAAACGTCCGGCTGTACGGGGTCCTCCACGATAGAAGCAACCTCCTCCTTCCTCCGGCCCCTCCACCACGACTCCGCCCGATCACTTCCCGGCAAAATCGTGACACCCGGCCCCAACCCATTATTACTCTCTCCGCCCACTTCGCCATTTACATAGTCCCCTCGCTTTATAATGAGTCTGGATGCCAGGCCAAGGAAGAGCTCCCCTGTAGCCACCGCAAATGACTTTTTCTGAGGCGGCGGTGGAGGCGGTGGCTCCGTGGAGGTGGCTTTGGTGGAGAAATTAAGGGGTCGTAGAGGGAGAGGGAGAGGAGGGGTCACAGAAGGTGTATGGCGGAGAGGACAATGAGGGTTTGATAGGAAGAGAGAAGAGAGAGCTGCCATGGTTATGGGGCGGGGGTGGTTTGGTTTGAAGTTGAGGAAGAAAGCTCCTAAAGCGTGGGTACGAGAACAACGTTTCATTTTCGTTTCCCCCTAGTTTTTATTATTGAATTAGTGCTGTTTCCAGCTTATATTTTTGGATGAATATGCAATGATATAAATGAATTGGAATTTTCAAATTTGTTCTAACGAAGAACAAAACGAGGAATCTTGCATACCTAAAATTATAATTGTTGATGGAGTTCAGCAAAAAGGAATTTTGTGTTATAATGGAATATTGGTGTGGATTATTCATGAAATTCCAACCAAATTTTTATTTTGTAATCCGAAAATAATGGATCACTCCCACTCAACTCAATTTTATTTAAAAAAATCGACAAAATTGTCCGATAACTTCGGAAAAAGTGATGCATAGTTATAGTCATCAGATCCAAATGAGTATTGCACTATTGCCTAAAACACACAATTTTCGCAAAATCGTAAAACCATGTATTACTAAACATATAAAACTTCCCAAAATTGTAAAGACCGTGTCTAAGAGTTGTTAGAAGAGATCGTGAAATTATGTATAGACACATGCAACTTTTATTTATAAATTATGAATTTGTACGGGACATTTAAATTTCCACCGTTTTATTTGTTAGCATTTGTATCTTGTTGGCATTCACTTTCAGCCGCGTGAAGGTATGGAAACCAATGTAAGTATGGACAGCATTTTACATTTTTTTAAAATAATAATTATGAAATAAAAAAAAGTATTTACGTTGTCCAAACATGCAACCCCAATTAATCTTATCTTTTTTGCTGCTTGAGTTAAAATGTGCAAAGAGGATGAATATTTTCTTGACACTGAAGGTGACTCACAAAAAGAACATGAATCACCCCACTGCATATTTGCATCCCTTAATTGCAGTAAACTATTGGCTCAATATATGTGCACAAATAGTGATCGTAATTTTCTACGCGAATGAGAGGCGAATTTCGCATGAATGAACTCATAAAAATCATGAATCCATTATTTGTAGTAAATTTCTTGGTGAAAAATATATGCCAAACTCAACTACATTACTAATTTTAAGAAGTTTTAGAAAAAAATATTACACGATACTATTGTCAGTGAGTACAACGTGAATAGTTTATTGACATAAATTTTTGAAATAAACTATAGGCAATTTAGAGAGCTAAATTTATACATTTTTATTTGTTAATTGGCTTGCTGAACCAATTTTAAAAATGCAACGGCTATATTTAATGGAGTTTTTGGGAACATTATTACTAATTAGATCGGTGAAAACATGGAAAGAAATAGGATGGTGCCATGATTTCACTTGGTCTCACATGGAAAGTATAAAATTTCCATAAAGAATTTATATAACTTTAAATTTTTTTACCTCATAAGTTAACTTTCGTGGTGAGTTCCCTGTATATATGTAGCGAGGCACCCGCCCAACAGGTACCATTGGGTCACGACTAATCATAAATTAGGAGTGGGTTATCTTATGGGCCCTTGGGTATAAATTTCGAGAACAGATGGTAGATGCAAGCCACTGGTCCAATAGCACAATAATTACTGGTCCAATCCACGTGGTGGCTCAGTAACATTTCATGTCAAAGAGGTACTCTGTAGGACGGATCCACCATTGTTAAAATAAATAAATTTCCTTGATTTCCTCTAGATATCCTGTAAAAGGAGAAAAAAACATGAGAGACTGGGATAAGCAAGTTCAAGCTGAAAACTGGGATGAACAGATGAAAAGACCATCATATAATAGGATTTAGGACATCTCAAAACTGGAAACTGAGAAGCTAAGAAAACAAATGACAGCTATGATAACTTCTGTCCTTCCAAAAGTTTCACTTGACAAAATCAAGAACATTTCTGAGAATAGTTGGCATTTGACCTCTTGCAGGCAAAAAATTTTACCATGAAAACATGGAGAACAAGAACACTTCCAATCAATTTTCTTCCTCTTTTTTTAAAAAAAAAAATCATAAAAAGTCATTCATTTAACTGAGAAAGGCAGTAGTTCGGTCACAGGGCTTATGCTTGTGTGTATTTAACAAGAATTTACATGAAGGGCTTTCAGGATCTTACCTTAACTCTTCATCCAAGTACGTTATTTCCAATTGTCCGCGACCACTTCCCCGCGCCTCTATGTGTATCTAGGAAATTATAAAAGAATGTTTCATTATACTGATTGATCTAATCCTTAATAAACACATGTCAGAGCAGCTGCCACTCCTCTATAGTTGATTGCCATTTACTACGAATGAAACATTTGTTGAAAGCCATTGAAAACTGTAAACAAGGACCATTGTCTCTCAGGTCAATTAAAGTCCACCAGAGGAATAAAAATTTCACCTACCACTCCCGCAATCTTGAAAGAGTCAAATTTAACAGCTACCCTTCTAGCATTCAGGGGAACTAAATTGGCTGTGGCCTGGAGAAAAATCAACAAACATCAAGAAAACGGCAGAAATGGTTGGAGAACAATGCATTTCTTTCTGCTGTACTGTAGAAATTTGCACTCGCTCAAACGTAAATACTTCCCGATTTTAGACCTTCACTAGGTATACCAAATAAGTGACTTTATCCTTTGAACATGTGAAAGCAGATTCTTGATTAACGAGGTCAATTTGAAACTAAGCACCCGGAAGCTAATTAATTGTCTACATGTTGTACAACAAAATGAAAGGGGAAACCATAAAGAAACAGTCTTTATCGTGTGAATTACCTGATGAAGAAATAGTCTTAATCATGTGATTTACCTGGTTGAAAAATGGCCAAGTTTCCATATTTTGAGCCCTCAACGTGTCCACGTTAATTGCCTGATAGATTTTCCCATTGGGTCTTAAAACTTTAGGCCTCTGCACAATACATAGCAGAAGAAGATGATCAGAGAAAGCAAAACGGAAATGCACATTGGAAGCAAGTAGATTTCTACATATGTTGAAGTCTTCTGCACAAGAAAGGATCCCCGGCCCTTCTGAGCCATAACAATGCATTTAAATTTAGCGCACAAATTAATAATACTTATACCACACCTGGGTTTGCAGAATTGACTGGGAAGTTGTATAAAGAAGCTCCCACTTGCCATTCAAGAAACTTGACTTGAGTGGCTCCTTAACTTTATTCACTGCTTCCAACTTGCGAGCAATCTGTGAAAAAAAAAGAGAGGTTCAAGAACGTCAAATCAGACAGCAGGCGGAATTAATTATTGATTGAACATACAGCAATGGCATGCTGCATCAATTCCATTCTGGGTGGCCTCACCTGATCTACGCGTTCTTGGTCTTCAGGGGTGGCCTCACCACCACGATCAAGTGGGGCAATAGCCTGAAGAAGCTCCTGCTTGAGGCTTTCAACGTCTTCCTCTTTGGTCAAGAATAACGACTGAAAGAACGAAACTCTAGTCCTCCTCCACCTCAAACACAACGGAGCTGGTGGTATAACAGAGATATTTGTACAGGATTCATTGTCAATCCAGGCGTTTTGCCTTTTGGATGGAAAAGCGATTGAGCCCAATGAATGGAATGTTTTAATATTATCCTTCCAAACACATTTAATCTGACCCGAAGTAGAAGACGAAGAAGAGATAGACATAGCAGCCATTTGATTTCTTCAAAAAATCCGTTATCGGATATGTTTGGCGCAGATCTTACTTTGGATAGACCTCGCGTGCGCTTCACAGAGCAAGGGAAGATAGGAAACCCAAAAAACCAGTTTCCGTTACCGGGAATCGAACCCGGGTCTCCTGGGTGAAAGCCAGATATCCTAACCGCTGGACGATAACGGAATTAGTAAATGAGGAGTCATCGGGCAGATTGAATTAAATTCCTTAAAATTAATTTATAGACAAATTTTTTTAAAAAAAAAACTACCCAAAAAAGAGTGCACATTCGCAAATTTTTTCTTATAAAAAAAAAGAAGTTAATTTTTAAACTAAATTTTTAAAAATATTTTTATTAATAATAATTATGTATACTCAAAATTAAAAATTTCTTAAATATTTTTATTAATAATAATTATATATATATTCAAAATTAAAAATTAATAATAAAAATATAAAATTATACATTCAGTAAAATATTTAATAATTAATAAAAAAATTATATTTTAAATAAAATGAACCCTTTTTTTTTCTTTGAACCGAAGGAGTACCATATATATGAATACTTTTATCATTAAAAAAAAAACCACTATGCTGTGGATTTTTACATCATCAGCCATCATCATTAATTGGCTTCAACAATTCTACAAAATTGGGCATTAAGTTGCAGTCACTGCTATCCTCATTCCACCGCGGCTGCAATGGGCGCCGATCCCACAAATGAAGTAGTTTGTGCCCCTTTTGAGGGTTATTTTATCACTTCCGGACGTATATATTTTCCCTGAGGAACTACAAGAATCATACGCAGTCTTCCCCACCACAGCCACGTTGTGTTCCAGCGGAGCGTAAAGGAACACTGCATGCCCATGCAAAATTTAAAAAGAGTCATATAAATGCTAACAATTTAACGTTTGGAATACAGTACCATGTTGTGAAATTTACATATAATTACGTACAGAGAACATCGCCAGCCTTAAAGTTCTTCCCCTTTGGCCATCCTTCAACCTTAAAAGTCCAACCTCGACTGTCTCCGACGGCATAGGTGGCTGCGCTAGCAATGTTACTTTGAGTTAACAAAGACAGAATCATCATTATCACCCCACAAATTGCAGTGAAATTTGTCTCCATAATAATTGCAGAAAAAAAGAACTCAGGGGATGCAGCAATGAGGGGGAATAAAGAATTAGGATGGATGTTGGGGTTGGTGAATTGGCTACCCTCATTTTATAGGAGTGGAAGATGGGACATGGGGTTCTTCTTTTCATGAATAATGCTACTTTGTATAATCTGATTCTCATATTGAAAAAATGCCCAGGCATTGACTATGTTTGTCACATTGTTAACAATTTAAGAGGATGGTGTATTCAATCCTTATTAATGCATCAAGATTTTAATGAATCAAGTTATGAGTTTGGATAGTCACAATCTCATAGCTATGATATAATTCATAACGATCGCTACAACATTTTCCTCCTGTTATTATGGCTAATAGTAAAAACGTATCCTCATAATCTCTCCATTCTCCCAACCCCCCCCCCCCCTTCCCCAAAAAAAAAAAAAATCACTTCCAAAATTATTCCTTCTCTCTCATACATACAGACAAAACAAAACAAAACAAAAAAAGAAGAAAAAAACCCAAGTCTGAATGAAAGTGCTATATTATATTATCTAGTCATATGACACAAGATTAAAAAATAAAGATAAATATTTTTAAAAAATACGTTTATATTTTATATAGAATAAAAAGTTGTACTTGATCAAACATAACTCTTTTTAATACAATCAATAATTAATAATTTATATAGCAAACAAATTTAATGAAATCTCTTAATCTGTACATGACTAAACATGACTAAAACCACAAAGCAATAGTGACGGCAATCATCCAATAATTAATCTTTTAACATATATGCGTGAGATTTTAGAATTGTTTGCATTGACACCTGAAGTGCTATTTTGATCATGTTTAATTTATCTGCTTCTAAAAGGCCATCATAAAATGATTTTTTTTTTTTTTGGTTGGGTCTACAAACATATGGTAGGATAAGAACAATTTCATAATATATATTATTCCATTTCAAGAAGAACGAATTAAAGGGAAAAAAAATTAGTGATCGAAATGCTTGAAAAATATTTTCAGAATTTAATTGAGTTATTTAGGAGGGAAGCATAATACTCACCGCAGATGCATGATCTAACCATAAAACAAAATTGATGGCACAAATTGTAGTGTAATTGGAATTGATTTTTAGGACAAAGGCCCTCCTTTTATATTTGCCTAAATATTATCAATGTACTTTTTGTACTCTACATAACATGGTACATTTGAATTTCCACAAATGCATGTATGGTTAGTTTTTCAAAATGAGTTTTTTTTTTATTTTTTAATATATATTTTTTAAATTTTAATATATCTCTTATTTCATAATTATTATTTAAAAAAATATAAAAATATATTTTAAAATACTGTCTATACATACCTGAATTTTTTCTAAAAAAAAATTCTTCCCCTTTCTTTATTTAATAATAAAAAAAAATGCTGGAAACGTACTCTTGTATGTAGTACTACACTTGTTATTATTAAATGTTAATTTTTAATTTATTTTTGAGAGGACTTAGGAATTTAAAAATCATTTTAAATTTTTTGGCTACGTACTCGCTGCCGCCAGCATGGGGACGTAGAGGGCGTAAATGTCTAGTGGTTCAAAAACCACGCCTTTAGACGACCCAAGAGTTAGCAGGCGTGATTTTGTTTGGCAAGAAGCACTCCACTACGCTTCTACCCCACCTGTGTCACCCAATTCCCATCAATACAGGCGTGTTTAGAGTTGATTTTTATAGAGAGATTAAACTAAATACTGAGTAAAGGAAGGTATTCGTAAATGCTAGATGTGAAAATATCCATGTCATCCATGAATGAAATGGTACCAAAAAATAATCCAAAAAGGCACGCAAACGATACTTGGCTTAATTAGAACATAGGTTTGTGATCGAATCACATCTAACAGTAATCATACGGGTTGACAATAACATAGTTTACTTGCTCCTAAATATAATTTTTTTATTTATTGTTGCACACAGTAGTCATGGTGTCATATGCCATGGAATATCTCATGATGATGATGATCTTGTCAAACAGTGATGGCGATCTTCATTCCAGCCGCGCAATGGCCTGGAAAATTGCAGATGAAGTAGTTTTGTCCCTTCACAAGCTTTATCTGATCTTTTCCACTTCGATACACTCTGGCACCCTTAGGAGTAATGCACCTGGCGTAGCCAGCCCCGTTCACCGCCACCACATTGTGGATTGCTGGACTGTAATTGAACACTGTGACCAAAAATGGAAGTACAACGACATTTGTTAAGCTACCCATCAAAATACATAGTACCACGCCTGAAAAATAAGCAGGATCTGTTCATGTATTTATACATACCAAGTGTATCACCGACGGCGAAGCGCTTGCCTTTGGGCCAAGAAACAGTGTTGAAAGTCCAACCCTTTGCTCCTCCCACAATGTAAGTCACAGCATCAGCCTCTTTGGGGTGAAGCACCAGCAAGCACAGCACCATTAATGTGGCAACTGTTGCACTGCATCTTCCCTGGGACATTTCTGCTGGCACAAATTAACAAGGTGAAATAGATGGGAATCCTGGAGAGGTTTTGAGACCCTTTTATGTTTGGTAGATAAATATTGCTTTTCAATTTTGCAGATCTCAGGTGATATAGGGTGAGGCGAGAAGGGAAGGGACAGAAAATATCGAACTAGGCCCACAGTTTGACTCTTTAACATTGGCAGAAGGAAAGGTGTGATAGAAAACTCAAAGGTCAGGCTCAGGCCTTGAATTCTGGCTCCACAGCATGAGACACTGAAGGTAGGTAGTGGGTTTGGCAGAAGTTATTAAAGGCGATGTAACTAATCAACGACCCAATTCTGTATTGGTTGTGGCCAACTTTTCTCTGTGGCAATAACAAGCACATCGGGTAAACAGGGGCAGAAACGAGTCCATTCCAACATTAGCATCTGAAAAATACCAAAGGCTAGCAGAAGTTGTTCCAGAAAACACCTGCTCATTGCTTCTCTGTACTAACTAGTATTTTTAACTTCAAATAAACTAGAAAGAGACAACCATTGTTGGGATAAAAGGGGAGGGGTTTGAATCCCCTCTCTGACGTTTTCTGACCTTACTTGTCGTTCACTTTCCCTTTTGGTTATGTGTCCTTTTTTATTAATGTGAGAACTGTTTTACTCGACACGCATTGTGTAAGGCCTCAGTTAATGTGAGAGTAGTTTTCGAAACCCTCTTCAACATTCTTCGACCTCCCTGTAGTTCACTTTACCTCTAAGTTAATGTGTCCCTTTTGATTAATGTAAGAGCCGTCTTACCCGCATTGTGTAAGGCCTTGGTTAATGTGAGATCCGTCTTACCCGGCACATATTGTGTAATGCAAATATACACTACTAAGTTATTATAAATTATGATTGTATAAAAAAATTAGAAAGTGACATAAATAGTAAGCAAGTATAACAGAAAAATGGATTTTTTTTAAAGAAATGACACACCCTGCAGTTCCATAAAATATTTTTAAAAAAAAGTTATACCAAGATTATTATCAAGACTCAGAGAGTGCTAAGTAAAAGTTGCTGGGGGCAACATGGGTCAAATTTTAGAGGCCGCTTGACAAAGTTGACATTACTTCTTTCAGTCCTCAGCCCTCGCACTCATTTGGGACCTGAAATTTACAATTTCAAACGAGGAAATAGTGTGCTTTCAGTTACAAATAAGCTACCCACCCACTAATTTACGACGCTTTAGAGCTGTAAACTTTGAACTCCAACAAGAACACTCTCTGAGTGGAGGATTAGAAAATACGCTCTCAGTGACGGAAGTCCAAATGTGATTAGAATTTGATCTGGCCAAAATGTCAAAAAAGAACTTCAAGCTTGTCGACGGAGACCTGAAAAATTGGCATGACTACGAGCAACCCACAAATCTGATCGAATCCACTAATTTACGGCACTTTAGACTCCAACAAACACGGCTCTGAGTGGGTGGATTAGAAAATACGCTATGAGTGACAGAAGTCCAAATGTGGTTAGAATTTGATCTGGTCTCCTTTCATATAGGGAAGATCACACTGGTCTAATTTTGTGCATTGTACAAAAATGTCAAAAAAGAACTTCAAGCTTGTCAACTGAGACCTGAAAATTTGACTTGACCACAAAGCAACCCACAAATCTGATCGAACCCACTTACTCCTTCTCGATGCACAGAAAACTCCAATAAAAAAGAAAGAAACAAGGACTGGACCTTTATCCAAGCAACACAAAACAAACACTTGCACAGTTGCACCTACTCCCAGTAACCTTTTCAAACCAGTTAATGGACCTTGGACTTGCTGGAATGGGGATTTATATTTTCCTACAAGCAGGCTTCTAGTTTTCAGGCAACCTCATTTAAGTTCTTAACCAGATAAAAGTACAGTTCGCTTGTTTTTAGGAATTTAACACAAAGAATGTATGAACCCAACGACTTCTTATTTTCCAACCATAGGATAGTGCAAGTACACATAATAGCGGAAAAAAGAAGAGCAAAATCTAATCATTAAATATGAGCTAATAACGGAAATTGCTAACTTTGAAGGTTCCTGGAAACCAAACTACACAGATCCTCCTTCAGGATCCGCACTGCTTCTGAAACTCCATCCTGTCAAAGTAGCAAATGCAATGAAAAATATCACCTTTTTTATTTTTATTTTTGAACCTAGACATCTTTATTCATGTCACCTCGACAGTTCAACAGTTCTCTTAATATCATGAATAATGAAAGAATTTTTGTTAAATGGGACAAAGTGTCCTTTGGAGTCTTACCAAGATTTTGTTTCTTTTGGGAAAGGGATATATGGGAAGCAAGAATCACACTCAAACTATAAAAGGATTATGATGACAGCTTATTACATCTAAATAAGCATAGCGATTATTTCTTATTATTAGGTTACACACAAATGAAATTCTGTAATTTGAAATCCCTAGACAAACCTTTCCATGCTATATAACGAAATGGCGGATGATCTACAAGATGAAAAATTACCTCAAAGGATATTCTACTAGCAATATCCAAGGCACGAGCTCTCACTTCCACAGACAGTGCAGCGTTTATTGCCCTAGCTACTGCATCTGCAGCTTCCCTAATGTAAATATCCTCCACTTTTTCAGGAATTAACTGGTTTCTTTTCAATGGCTCTGGGGCTACACCGATCCAAAACATCCTCTCAGCCCAATAAAATTGATCCAGCAAAAAAGGACAAATTACCTGATATAAAAAAATTAAATATTTGTACTATACATGTGCATGAGAAAGAGAGTGAGAGAGAAAGCTGAAATGCGGAGTTAAATTCAATTAACTCCTCCAAAGCAAGTTCTGTTGGACTTCGCAAGAAAGATCTAAATCAGATGTTTCGATACCTAAACTGCCCAAATGCTTACTAATACTTCAACATAAGAGTTCTTACAAAAGGTTGTTCGTGCTTTTTGATTCTGCTCCATAGGAAAACAAACCTTTTATGTCCCCAAAAATAGCAAAAAGTTTCTGAAAGATTGCATATAATCTTTTCTATTGCCCATTCTACAGTATACCAAATATTCTGTATTCTTAAACTCTTCAAAAGGATAACATTCAAGGCTTTTTTAATAGTCTGCACCTACAAACTTCTAGTAAACACTCTGAATCTATTTGCCTTCTTAGTGAATGATAAGATAAGTACACAAGATGAAAGCTCATAACCTAAGTTTACAAGACAAACCTGGGGAATTCCTGCACGTAAAGCGGCAGCAGTTGAACCGCTGGTTATGTCGAGACAAAAATTAGGGTAGAAAAAATCATTATGTGGTGAAGGCACATCAATTTTCAACATAAAGTAGAACAGTAAACAAGCGGAAGAAGGACAATGTCAAGAAAGAACCTTACCTTCCTCCATGATGGATTGCAGCAGCACATCTTGGAAACAGCCAGTTGTATGGTATGGCTCTAATTATAATTAAAAAGAATGTCTCAATGTTCTAAATTTGATGTATAAGATTCCAAAATGAATAAGATTTTAAGGTGTAAAGTATTTTGCTAGTAGTCACCCAGAGAAACAAAAGAGTCTGCCACCGAAAAGAGAGACTCCATCACTACTTAATTTTCTTTGTGCTGAACCAGCCAGTTCTTTTTGAACCAACAATTTAATAGCAACATCCAAAGGCTCATAATCAGCTGTGAATAAAATAAACTGGTGCCTTGAAATATTTATAACACCTTCAATTAATTGAAGAAATGCTTTGGGATTTCTCATGAAACCCATGCTGCAGAAGGCAAAGAGTACCCATTTTAGCAATAAAAATAACATGAGAAAGGGAGAGAAGTTTTCAACATAGAAGACTGAAAATTAAGGATGATCATGTCATAGAATGCGAGAAAGGATTACCAAAATGTTAAAATTTAGCATGTGCAGATACAAATTTATAAACTGTCCAATAATTTGATCAGCAACAACTATGAACAAGTCATACAAGGATTTCTATGAAATTGTGTATGGACCACTGAGAGGTTCAAATCATCAAATTTAACTATGACATTGGTCCATAAAGCTGGAAATAAGGCATACTGGCAAATTTTCCAGGGAGCAAGGGGAGTTGTTGGTTAAGGCAATAATGATACATCCAATCTGCTCATAGAAACTCACCTTCCTATAGAACTCAGACTTATGAAAATAGGCAGCTCTGGTGCAGCAGAAGTCATAAAGTCTTGCAACTGAATGTGTGCCGGACAAAACTCATCTTTTGTGTTGAAAAGCTTAGAAGAGACTAAAGCAGAAATTTCAGTGCATCTGTTGCATGAGAACTGCCATTCCGAAGGAAGAAACCAAAAGCCACATACTCGTACTGATGATGGCCAATAACCTATGATTGCTAGCATATAAGATTAAAGGATAAAAAGAGATAAATTACAGACAGTGTCTTTGCAGTAAAGCACAGATAATCAGCATGATGGACGAACAACTATAATCATATTATATAAGTGATCCTCATAGCATTGTGTTTCTAATAGGAACATGGAAGTGCTCCAGATGCATATTCGAGCAGATCAATGGCTGGAGATTCATAACTATTTCAAGTGACACCAAATAGCTAGTGTTCTTTTTCACAATATTTTTATAAAATCTATTGCAAAGTTTGAAATATGGCTCTATGGAATTAGCACCCTGTGTTAGCAGAAAGATAATGAATTAACAAGTTACAAATCTAATCAACAACATTAAACACAAACATTTTCCTTGGGAGAAAAGGTACCAGGACATTCAACTACTTCCTTGCTGAATCCATAGCTGTCATGCCAATAGCCAAGTCAGTGACAATTCAGAAATTTAATTACTTTTCCTCACAATAACAAAAATCTACGCAAGACAATAAATAATCATAATGCATAGGCAAAATAAAATTATAACCTTCCAAAGCCAAAATATCCAGTTGTGCTTTGAAATTGATAGCAAAACAACATTAATGGAATTTTCCAAACCATAATGACTAAAGTCTAAATGACCACTGCAAGCAGATAGTTAACCCTTTGTCTAAAACTAAAAGCAAATAGGTAACACTTAATGAAGATCTCTTCAATAAATACTTTTGACAGAAAAACTATATCCAGATGCAACCACTTAAAAAGTTACTCTATCTTCCTCTTTGAGATCATGATCTATAATAGGCAAGTTATTCTCTGGTAGACAGTTGATCTTACAGTAGCAGGGGGGATGACGGTCTATCATGCCATACTGGAAGTCCTGTTACTGGATCCTGAGACCAGATAAAGTCATTTGAGATCGTCAAATGTCAAGGAATACGATATAAAGCTCCATCTATATCATTCATATATGACATCAAGATAAATTTCCCCAGCAATAATGACAAACCGTAAAAGGACAGGCACTTAGCCTTAGTTCAAGATTTCTCCATGATCCCCATTCTTCAGTGAAGAGTGGCCACATCCAATGAATTACATCCTTCCAACCAACCTGTTGCAGGTATAAAGTTTGAGACATCAAGCAAACTGATTTCAAAACTTCATTCCTTCCAAGAAGCAAAAGAAGGAAAGAATTTTGTTTTTAGAGCGGGTAAGGAGGAATTTCTAGGAAGTGTCCTATGTAATGACAGGTAATCTCCATGCAAAGATAAGAATAAAATAAAGATTAAAAACTATTGAAGCAAAAACATGAAAAATAAATCAGGCATAAGAAATTAACAACTAGATTCACCCAGATGAGAAGCAAATAGAGAAAATTCAAAGAAAAATGCCTTGAGAAAACTATATAAGTAGCTCAGCAACATGTAACTTAAAACTTAGATAAGCTACCTTATCAGCTGGAGCTTCATTAAGATATTTGTATAGAAGAGGAAGTTCTTTCCTGAATTTCCCTTCAAAAGATGATGGAGCACTGCATAGCATTTAAAAGTGAGTTACAAACTAAAAGAGAAGAGAAAAGGAAATTTCTTCAGGAAAAATACATTTGGGGGCAGTCCTGAGTAATCCAGTTAAACTGATGAAAAATTTGACATGTAAGATCAGAGAAGATATACTAAAGTTACATAATTTCCAGCACAATGACTTAACATAAAATATAAGGAAATCACTAAACAAAGCATGAAGGCCCTATTCTTATTTAATGAAAAATTTTCCAATTCATACCCTGTATATCACCAAGCATGAGAATTCTCTAGGACTCTTGACCTTTGGATACATCTTGTTAGAAAATGTCCAAAGCATATTAAAGAAAACAAAACAAAATCTTTTAGGTTTGAGTATACCAATACAAAAGATTAGATATTTCTGCAACCCCAAAGACTTTTGCAGTATATTAGTGGACCATTTTCACTAGGCACTATTACTCTCTTGGCAAATTTGCTTATCACAAAACTTCTACAAATCAATGAGCAGAAAAAAGATGACAGTGGACCAACAATGCTCTAGGCTACTGAATCCATGCAGGTGCTCATGACCAAAAAAACAGAGTTCTCTATTACCTATAAGGGACTACATAAGGAGCAGCAACAACACAACGAATGTGAAATAATTCAGCGAGACTCCACCCTTCCTGTAACAAAAGGTTAGATGCAAAATCACCACATGCAGTCAAAAATTAATAAACACAACCTTCACAGCCATTGGATTTTCAGAAATGGAAACCACAAGGAAATATTCTTATACTCTTCGAGTGAGGCACACCTCTAGGCCTAAATGACTTGAATACGCACAAGTTGATTTTACACTTTTATCTTCTCCACATACTTCAACACTCAGGGGATAACTTTCCAGTACCACTAGCAATATCCACACTGATGGCACACTACGTCCGTTGGAATGATTATATGCCCAACTGATTACGTGCAGGAATTTTTATCTACTATACAGGTATACATCAAATCATGCTAAGATTTGACACGTTCTTTTTTTTTTTTTTATTGAATTACTGTTTCGTATCTATGGCAAGGTGACAAGATTCTGGCACTCAAAATGTTTGACACAATCAGACCCCAGCTGGTTGAATTTCATGGGAATTTGGCTTGGTCGAGAGAAAACCAATTTTCCTGCAACATTACCAGTGCAAAGAAATTTATAACCATAAGGTCACCCTCCAAGCTCAAGTCATCTCCAAAGATGCTTTCAACAATTAACACACATTCTCTTCTGTGATCTCTTGTAATTGCTGTCTTCTGCAGATAGAAAGACTTTTCTTTGGAGCCTAAGAAAAAGGTGGGAATAGAATACAATGAGTATATAAGCAAGCATTCAGATCTTTAAAAGGTTAAACAGATGCTAAAGAGTTCAGAAACCACAATAATAGTTAGGCTGGATGAGCAACCTGCAGTATCAGTATCCACGCGAGGAGCAAAAACAGGTGCTGATGAAACAGGAAAATAAGCAATTCTTTCTGCTTCCAAATGCGCTTTCAAGCTCTACGGAGGATAAAAGAGCATCGAAAATTGTTACTCCCTCGCCGCTTTAGACAACATTCCATAAGTATATTGAGATCTCAAAAAATTTCCATTCCACGTGCATTATCAGCTAAACTGCCTACCTCATGTGCTGAATGGGTGATGAAAACTACGTGATATTGCTCCATTTCGCATGCAAAAGCAGCAGCTATGGCCTGTAAAAATTACTATAACTCGAATTAATATTCACAAATCCCTCCACCAAAATGACGAAGTCCATGTAAAATTTTCTCAACACCTTTAGCTAGGGTCAAAATTTTCTCACTGAAATTATCCGAATGTGACGTTAATACGGAAATCTATATTTAAAATTCCGGAAAATACTTAATACTAGTAATTAGGAATTGAAAAAGAATACTAGCGAAATAAAGTAAGGAAACTTACGGCGATGGGATAGACATCGCCTTTGGTGCCGAAGGCCATGAACACTGCTATCGGCGTTGTCCTCATCGGTCATCGCCTTCACCGCCGCCTATTCCGATTCCCGTCAGTTTATCCTTTCTGTTTTTTTTGGTTTATTTCCGTCTTCGCCTCAAACTTTTAGGAGCCGTTTGGTGTTGAGGGGTGTGGGTGGGGGAAGGAATGGAAATGTATAAACAAAAAATGGAATATAATCAAAATAGGTTTAAACGATGTCGTTTTGGAAAAAAAAATATTCAACACGATATTATTTTAAGGATAATTAAAAAAATATATATTCAACGCACGTTTCTTTCCTTCCCCACATAGATAGAGGTATATAAATAGGAATTAATTTTAACTCCCACGTGATGAAAAAAAGCAAAAGATCCCAAGTTTTAGATTGAGCCCATTCACCTTTTCTTTATGATGAGATTAATTATTCTATTTCAAATCACAAATCAAATCGCAACAACAGCTATTACTAAGACATATTTCGCTATATAAATTTAGTCATTTGAAAGTTACGTTTTTTTGATTCGTTTTTATTTGAAATATTTTAAATTAACTAAATTAAATTAAAAATTCTTGAAATTCCTTGGGACTTCTTGATTGGTGCTAAACTAACTATAGTGCAAAATCGTATCTTTTTGGTTAATAAGATCCAAAAGGTTTATCGATCTCATGGGGTACAGATTCATAATAAACATATAGAAATTATTATACGTCAAATAACATCAAAGGTGTTGATTTCGGAAGATGGAATGTCTAATATTTTTTCACCCGGAAAACTAATTGAATTGTTATGAGCAGAACGAATGGGACGTGCTTTAGAAGAGGCGCAGCCACATGTATTGGGATTACAAACCCACCAATAGTTTATAATCCCTATTTTACTTTTTTTTTAAATTCACTAATTTGTAAAAAAAAAAAATCTTTATAAATAGAAATACACTTTGACTAGTTTTTGAACAATATATGATTTTTTTAAATATCATATAATGTAAAATAATAATATTTTTATTAGAATATGAATATTAAATTTTAATATAAAATTTATTCAATTCTATTATAAAATAATACCAAATAACATAATTCGTATCATTCCATTTTATTCCAAACATTTCATTCTATCAAATTCATTTTATTTTTAAACCTACCGTTTATACTAAGCGTCACCTTATAGTCGTCATTTCACGTCACAACCGTACAATTGTGTTGTGTTTTTAAAGAAAACTTATTGAATAGTGGTTTATTTAAAAATACATTAATTAAAATGTATGAAAGTGTATGAAAATTTAAGTGAATTTTTTTTATAAAAAATACATTTTAAAGGAAAAATATAAAGTGTATTTGAATGAAATTTTTTAAAAATTAGGTTAAGGGGATTTAAGAGTAAAATTTTAAATTTTAAAATAAATTTGTTTAAATATTTTATTTATTTTATAAGAAAATTCACTTTTGGCAAGATTGAATCCAAACATTATTGAATTGGATGACGTGGGTCGTGAGGGACTGACTGATTAACTGATTAAGGCATGCCATTAAAACCGCGTTTTTAAAACTTTGTGGGTTGCCCCTGTATTACGAGTACTGCACTCCATGCCACCTAAAACTTTAATTGAATATAGCACCTCTTCTATTTTGGAAACTAAACGCAAATTAATGGTGCTACATCGGTGGTTAGTGCTTTCCGTGGACAGCTATTTTGTATTTGTATACTCTCTCCCTCCCTTTGTAAACTTTTTCTTTTCCTAAAAAAATAATTTAATTTTAAACTCAAATTTTAAAATATTTTTACTAATAATAATTATGTGTATTCAAACTTAAAAAATAATG
Organism: Gynochthodes officinalis; assembly: GCA_020080225.1. NCBI lineage: Eukaryota > Viridiplantae > Streptophyta > Magnoliopsida > Gentianales > Rubiaceae > Gynochthodes > Gynochthodes officinalis. The sequence goes on from CM034616.1 coordinate 23,782,222, forward strand.
ATAAATATGTAAAATTATATATTTAGTAGTATATTAAATAAGTTATATATAATAATTAATAAAAAATTATATTTTAACCAAAGTTGACTATTTTTTTTAAATGGGAAGAGTACAATTTTTTTTACTCCTTTTATAAAAAAAAAAATTACTTTGGTTAATGTATAATTTTTTTTATTAATTATTATATGTAACTCATTTAATGCACCACTAAATATATAATTTTATATTCTTATTTTTATTTTTTAATTTCAAGTATACATAATTATTATCATTATTATTATTATTCTAAAAAATTGACTTGAAAGTTTTTTTTTTTTTGGATAATAAACATTTTTTTAAGTGATTTTTTTTTTTTACAGATAGAGTATTTTGATATAACTTTTATTTCGCGTTTTTTTACATTGTCAATGTGAGAAAGGCAAATAGAATGCAAAGTGTAGAATCCAAAATCTTTATTGTTGCAGAACGTCATTATTGATACTACTTTGAATGTCATCTTGATTGTATCATCAAAAGCAAATTCACTATCAAATATTAACTTAATCATAATCTTATTTGTTTATTTGTTTGTCAAATGAGGTCACTCATTGCTTTAATTTAATTTTTATTGCAAATACAAATTTGATAGCTTAGCTATTGTTTACTTTGAATATCACCTTAATTACATTATCGTGAGCAAATTTATGATCGAAAGATTAACTCAATCGTAATCTTATTTGTTTATTTGTTCATTGTTCCTCGAATAAGGCCACTCATTGCTTGATTATTAAATTCAAACATTATGCACTTGGTTTCGATTAAAAATTTAGAAAGAAAAATAACACTCTCATGTAGTTTGTCAATTTGAGAGGAATCCACGAATATATTGTTTTATTTTATTTGTTCTTAAAAGTCGATGATTGTATTAACTTTGCAAAAGTTAATATTTATATCAAATAATTTCAAAATGAACTATCATCAACTCTAACTTAAACTAAGGTTAATTGACTAGTCACCAATACGTAACTAATTTTCATTAACCATCACTATACATCACCATTCCCATTAGCACCACCAAAAAATCACAGTAAAAGTCTAATGAAAATACTAACTTTGTTAACAATAATGGTTAGAATTACCGCTTGATTCTCTACCTCTATCCTCTCCATTTATACTAAACCACTACTGAACTACTTTAGTGATCCTAGTTATATGGTCTACTTCATTGGCATCTTGATATTCTAACCATTATTGCATTGCCAATATTATTACTTGCCTTTCCTCATTTCATTTCCTATTAAATATTCAAAGATTCATGCTCTTTTATAACATCCATAATATATATACCGCGAGTTGTGATATTTCCTACCATAATTCCCTTCTCTTGTTACAACAAATATTCCACCATCCATTTAAACTAGCCCATTGTTGTGTAGTATGATTCATTGTGATCGGGGCCATTTTTCAATTTTTTTGAGCTATGGAACAATTGAACATGATATATTCTAGACTTTCTCCTTCCCCCCCCCCCCCCCCCCCCCCCCCCACATATTGAACAGATTATATCAATTGCAATTATTTATTTATTATTTTTTTAATTTTTTTGCAGTCTTACCTTGGTGGGAGAATATCATTACAGCACCTCCACACAAAATGCTCCAGATTGGCTTTGATGTTCAGTTTCCAACTTGACATTCACATTAACTGCATGATCTGCATCTTGCTTGTTTGATTACTGCTCTCAGCTCTTTGGACCTCTTTCTGCTTTGTCTTTTTGCAGTGGATGATAGGCTGATTTGACCCTGTAACCCCTTTTTGATTGAAGAGTGCCAGATCAGTTTATATTTCCTTCCTTTGGAACATCAATTGCCGCGTGGAGCAACGAATATATGGTCCAAAACTCCAAATTGGAGAGTGTTCAAAATTGCCGCGTGGGAACGTTTTCCAAATCTAGTTCCACAGGCACATCAACTAAATAAATGACGAAATAAACCACCATCTACACTAATTATATTTATACCCCCACTGATTTCCTCCCACCAAAATACGAGACGTAAGTGACATTTTGTAACATTTATTCAAAAATTTTAAAATATAAAGTGCCCATCACAAAATAAAATTGAATCATACCCATTAGAAATTTATTTTTTCACTTCATTCATTAAAAAAAAAATCAATTTTAAAAATTTTATTTGTAAAAAAAAATCACTGTTAGTGTAAAATTATTATATTATTACTATTAATAAAAATAATATACAATACAATTTTTTAAAAAAAATTATATATTTAATTATGTATAAAATGAGTTGTGCCTTATCAAACAAAAAAAGTTGTAATAAATTAAATATATATATATATATATATATTTTTTTTTTAAAAAAGAGAGAGAGTAATATTTAGCATACCTTACAGTGATTTTTTAAATTAAAGATCAATGATGTCAAATAACATATTCATCTCATCTCAAATAAAGAACTTTACAATGTAGTATAATACATCTAATTATTATTACACGAATAATTTATTATTATTATTATTGTCATTTTTAATTACGGTTATATATATCTTTAAGAAATTTGAAAAATAACAATTTAGTAATATATTTTTAGATTGAAGAAAAATCTAAAACGGGTTTTTTTTTTTCAAGAGTAAGATTTATTGTGTACATCCATTTTTTTTAAAAGTTAATTGCAGGAAAGAAAAAATAAAAAAAACAGTTAGAGGCGTTGAATGATATTTTAATCATTATGGAGTACTTTTTTCATTTAAAAATACAGTCCATTTTGAAATTTGTTTACTATTTAAAAAAATATTTTTAAATTAAAATTTTAAAATAATTTTATCAATAATAATTATGTATATTTAAAATTAAAAAATATATAAAATTATATATTAAGTAATATACTAAATGAATTGTATATTTTATCTAATAAAAAGTTATATATTTTTTTATTTAAGTAAATTTTTTTGTTTGGTAGGAAGGGAGTAGTAAAAAACACGCCTTCACCACGCTTGAGGTGGACACTTCTCCAGTCTCCACTCCTTCACTCTCTCTCACACGCACACCCGCACCGACCGAAAATTTTGCTGCACCTAAAACTTCGCGTATCCTCCGTCTCTCACTAGTGAGAATCTTTGTCTTGTCTTTCTGGGTACAACCATTCCGGTGGTTCCCGCCACAATGCGGCGGCCGAGCATTTGCAGGTCAACTCGGCTCTGCGTACTCAGTGTGGCATTCCCCTGCTTAATTTTACTTGCAGTCGTTGAATCAGCGGAAGCCTCAATCCACATCTACGATCAAGATCCATTCAGAGAAGTCGGAAATGCTTACCTCGTCTCCGGCGGTAGCGAAGGCATTCTAGCCTCCAGAGTTTCCCCTCCTCCGCCACGCCGTGCATTCCGCACTGCCGTTCACGACGGTCTCTCTTACATCCGGTAATTACGCACACCATTTTACTCGTTGTTCTTGTTTGGTTTGGTTTAATTGATTGGAGATGTAATTAGATCTAATCTAACTCTCTGGATTGCCAAATTTTGGGCAGATTTTATACTTTAGTATTTTTTAGTCGGAAATTATTATTATTATTTCATTTTCAGTGAACTTGTAGTCGTTGGTTTTATTTACTTAGTGAAGTGCGTAATTGAGATAGTAATATAGGTTTGAGAATATCACATTCTGGAGGAGTGAAGCTGCCGCAGATGAGCATTCAGAAATGGAAAACAGTAGTGGGTTGGTACAAATTATAATATTTGAGACAGCTGACCAGGATAATATTGGTGGTTCGCCTTATGGTGGGCAGAGGTCTATTTGCTGCACCTCTGATCTTGCCAAACTCGAAGGTTGTAAGCAAGGAGAAGTCATTAGGATACCTTCTAAAACTGATATTAACTGGCCTATTGTCTTGAATGTGCATTTTAGAGGGAGTTCAGTATCCGCAACTGTGAAGAATAGGCAGGTTTACATAAGAAAGACTGGGATGTACAACTTGTTCTTTATCTCGTGTGATCCCAAACTCAAGGGAATGAAGCTTACTGGAAGGACATTGTGGAAAAATCCTGATGGGTACTTGCCTGGTAGAATGTCTCCTTTAATGAAATTTTATGTGATTATGTCTTTGACTTATGCAGTCCTCAGTGCTGTATGGTTTTTTCAGTACGTGAAGTATTGGAAAGATATTTTGCCACTTCAGCACTGCATTGCTGTTGTTATTGGCCTTGGTTTCCTTGAGATTATATTCTGGTACTTTGACTATGCATTCTTCAACAACACGGGAACAAGGCCAGTAGGTATTACATCCTGGGTTGTCACGATTGGAGCCATAAGGAAGACCCTTCTCCGCCTTCTTATTCTTTCAGTTGCAATGGGCTTTGGTGTCGTTCGTCCTACTCTTGGTGGACTTACCACAAAAGTGCTGCTTCTTGGAGCAACTTACTTCCTGGCCTCTGAACTGCTAAACATTACAGAGTATGTGGGAACTATAAATGACATAGCAGGACGAGCTAGACTGTTCCTGGTACTTCCTGATGCATGCCTGGATGCATTTTTGATCTTGTGGATTTTCACTTCTCTTTCCAAGACATTGGAGCAACTGCAGGTTAATTCAGTCTCAAGAACAACCAGAATATCTTTTGCTTGAAGTTATGTACTCTTCAGAGAATATTATGATCTGACTCCTTTGTCCTCTTTGCAGGCAAAAAGAAGTTCCGTGAAGTTGGATATTTACAGAAAGTTTTCCAATGCATTAGCTGTCACAGTCCTTGCTTCAGTTATATGGATAGGTTATGAGGTATGTAACATCATAAATGAATTATATTTCAGGTTTGATCAGAATAATCATAACACAGTTTAGTTTACACATTTATCTTGCATCATCTGGTAACTCGTTACCTTAAGTAACTGGAGTTCCATCCAAATGATTGCTAATTACTGAACAATTAGTGCTGGAAATTGGCAGATAAGTTCATGATAGAGGTAGAGGGAATCATGTTTGGTTATTGAGTTTCAATTCAGCAACTCTACTACATTCTTCATCAGATGATTAGAAAATCTCACTTGAATCATATGGGCAGAGTGACTGATGGTTGTCTATAATTTATCTGCTCCAGGGGAATAACATTTTGATATGGTCTGAAAGCATCTTGGACTGATAGGCATACAGTTATTTGAGAATTTATGACAGCTTTACTACCTTGTCATAAAACCAAAAAGGATGTTTGGAGTTTTTGATATACTGCAATTAACAAACTTCATAACATACTGTAATTTCTGCAATTAAAATCTTCCTCAGAAGTGCAAATTTCTCCTCGAGTTATGCGGGGAAGAACATTTTTCTAGGATCTGAAGTCATTGTTTGGAGGCCCAACTGCCCAAGATTTTGGTATTTTAGTAAGTTTCAAAGAGTTACTGTGTGACCTGATGGAATTGTACAAAGTTGCACAAGTGAAAAAAATGCAGCACTTGTGACTTGTACTTGGAAAAATACTGTGATACAGTAATTCTGATTGTGATATAGTAATACTGTGATACTGTTAGAAAAATGCAGCATATGTGACCTGTGCTTGGAAAGAAACAAGAAGAAATGTGATGGAAATCTGTCTGTAAACTTGTTCAATTTTTGTATCTTTATTTTGTTGAAGCAGTTGAAGGTTCACTTTGTGGCTTCCAAAACCTTATCTAGGAACTTCTGGAGTCATTCCTTAATATTGGTTAAAAACTGCAAAATCCCCTTAGCTTCTTATCTTCTTGTACCCTTATTGTTGTTTCATTCATTTAGGTTTACTTCAAAGCAACAGATCCCTTTAATGAGAAGTGGCAGGGCGCCTGGATTATTACTGCTTTCTGGGACATTCTAGCATTTGCGTTGCTCTCTGTAATCTGCTATCTGTGGGCCCCATCACAGAGCTCTCAACGGTATGTTGTCGATATTATAAATTACGAATTTTTTAAAATGCCAACTATTAGCAGGCCTCATTGAAACTTTCTGATTGCATCTCTTTTTTCCCTCCTTCCCCACCCAATTTTGTTCACCTTTCCCTTTTGGACTCATTCTTTGTGACTTTGCATTTCAGTTATGCATATGGTGGTGAAAGGGGCGAGGAGATTGATGACGAAGAAACTGAAGCCTTGCGCAAAGAAGGTGACATCAGTCTAGTGAAACAAGATAGAAGAGGAAGTAGTGACGATTCCAATTCAGAAGATGAGTGAAGGCTAATGGGGAATTATTGTTTCTAGCGTACTGTAATCAAACTGTCACATGCGAGGACAACCTCATGGTGCAACGGGTAAACACAATCTGGGGGATGGCTAACAACTCTTACTTCGTGAACATTGACAGGAAGAGATTGAATTTTTTACTTGTATATGTGAGGAGTGTTCTGTGTGGCTTTTTAGCAATTGAAAGCATGAATGCTAGGAAAATGAAGTCGGGGTGCATCAGGATGAAGTTCTTTCCTCTTAAGAATTTTGTTGTTGTGATTATACCGAGTTCTTCACCCGATAGACTTGTAGATGCTTTTTGGAATGATTGATTGATTTGGGATCATATACATATCCTACAGCAAGCTAAGCAAAAAAAAAAAAATGGTGAAATCATCAATGTTCCTCACTGTTGCAGTTTTCACTATAACATTTTCTTGCTATGTTGCAGATGTTAGCAGGGGTTAGCAGCAGTGTTTTTTTGTGAAAGCTGAACCAGAAACCGGAGCCAAAAGTTGAGTCATGGAGATTTTATAATTAAAAAAAATTATACTCAATCAAAAATTATTATTTTTCTTTTTTTTCGGACTGATGGGGTTTATTATTGTTGTACTATTGATGTGGCTGACCCAAAAAACCCAGAAACAAGTATAGAAACATGCTTTAAAGTTTGGACCAAGCCTTCTAACTGGAGCGGGCTGTGATGCTGTTGGTGTAAAAGCAAAAGTCCAAAAGTTTGTTAATAAATTAGTAGTATATGACCCAACAATTTCATTATAATCAATCACCATAACACAACAACACCATTAATTAGTGTACTTCGCCCTATTAAGCAAGTCGAAGTAAATTCCATTTTTACGATTGTCTTCTACTACTACTGCTACTGTATTTATTTTAAACTTTTTCCAGAATGATTTAATCGCTGAAAAAAAAAAAACTGAAAATTGTTTTCCCCTCGCAAAATCCAAGAACCGATGGGGAGCAGCGCCAAGTACAATGGCGGTCACGGTGGCGCAGGAGAAGATGATGTGAAGCAATTAGCAGCTGAGCTGGGCAAAACCCTAAAAGAAGGGGAGAGAATCCTCGCTCCCACTCGCCGGCCCGACGGCTCACTCCGTAAGCCCATTCGTATTCGGGCCGGTTATGTTCCCCAAGAAGAAGTCGCCATTTACCAATCCAAAGGCTCCCTTGTAATTCTTCCCTTACCCCCTTTATTTTTTTTTGGGTCATTTGGGAGTGTAATGCTTTATTTGTTTTTAATAATGAATGTTGTAACAGTGGAGAAAAGAGATGGAGTCGTTGCAGGAAGTCCCGCCGGGTTACGATCCGGTTACGGATGCCAAGCCTAAGACGAAATCGGCTAAGAGGAATGAGAGAAAGAAGGAAAAGCGCTTGCAGGTTCACTCTTTTTGTGCCCAACTTTTATTGATCATTTTCATTTATGTCCACGTTTTATTTATCCTTTTTTTTTTTGGGACCTTTTACTTATAGTGAATCATACGCTGCGCTTATAATCGTGTGATATTACTGTACATCAGTTTTGGACATAGGCATAGACTGCAGAAAAATGCTGTCCTTGTGTTTAAGTTTGGAGCTCCGAATGTATGGTAACAATTTAATTTTGTAATATGGGTCTGATCATTAAAATAAACTGGGGAGTGTACTACTGGGAAAGTGAAGTTTTTGTTTTTCATGAATTTGTGTTTTATCCTAGTTGAAGATTTTTTGTTATGTTTAAGTTATCCTTGATGCAGTGACAAAATTATTGTGATCAACTATCACATCTTGTAGTAACCTAATTCATTAATCTGGTTTTCATTATGCTTCAAATCAAGTCGTTGTTAGTCCCGAATGTCTATTCACTTAAAAACTTTGTTTGGCATGCATAATTCCCAAACTGTTATTAAATTCCCTTTCCCCATGCATGCAAACACATACACAGCCATTCTCAGCCTTCACTTGAAATCACCACTGCTTGAGACTATAAGCATTTTACTTGGCAAAATTTCTCTGCCTTTCTAATATATGTTAATCTTGGAGCATTAAGATTCAGTCTGTCTCAATTCTTAATGGATTTTACTATTAACTCTAGCCTTGCAGTCAGTTCATGACTTTGAAACAGCTGGATAATTAGTTTGACTATTTGGAGTCATCCATTTTGTTGCTGTTTCTGTTTTCCCCTATAATCTTTCTATATTTTGTCTTAAGTTGTTGTGCTGTAGCAGGCTGCTCTTGAAAAGGGTCAAGATTTGGAAAAAAATGATGTCTCTCAAGCGGAAGATTCAAATAATGTGAAGAAGCTTGAAGACCCGATAACATCCCAGTTGAATGAACTCAGTATATCTTCTAATTCCTCAACCGTTAATCCCCCAGATTTGGTGGAGAGTCTGACTCCAACTGATCATACTCAGGATATTGATAAGAAAATACGTGCTCTGAAAAAGAAGGTAAATTTTGACTCTATTATACCGCCCTGAATAGTTGCATAGATTTAATTGAGGTGTGTCAGTCTCAAACAATTTCCATCATCATCATCTTTTTTTTTTTTTGGGGTGCTTTCAAGTTCTCACGGTTCAATAATTAATGCACATGCTTGGTCTATATAGGAAGGCATCGCATATCTTGGGTAAATATGAGCAACCTGCCCAGAGATGCACACAGAGAGGGAGGGTGGGGAAGAGAGGGAGAAGAGTGATTTTTTTTTTTGGATGTGGGGGGGGGGGGGGTGTGGTGTTTTTGGGGGAAGGGGAGGGGTTGTGTTCCCTGGAATTGAAACCTTTAAAAGGTAGAGGTCCATGCTCAAGGAGAGGAAATGGTGCTACTAATAGGTTTGATGAGGTACATCTGATTGGCAAGAACTTTCAGTATTGGGGCTCTGATGACACTTGCGAACTTATTTAGTGCCATGAATGAGGTAGCAACTAATATTGAAATGCAGGAGTGAAATGCTATTTTGGAATAATTGTCTCCTCATGGATAGGTATTTTTGGAGTTCCGGGACAATGGGGCTTATATCCTGACAAAGGCTTTGCCTTTGGCCTTCTGGCCACCAAGCCCACGTAATCCAATGGATCTCCTTAATCATATCTATAAAGGTATCAAGTAAAATGCCCATGAGGAGTGTTCCTCATAGTGGTTAACACCTGGTATACGTAGATTTCTAGGTTGGACGGGCTAAATGCATCTTTTTAAAGCCTTAGCTGTGTGAGTTGTTTGCATGTGGAAAGCGACACTGAGGGTGACAGCTGCTCTCATTCGTGTACAAGATACAGATATGCAATTTCCTGTTATCCCTAAAGCCCATTCATATTTTGCTGTAAGCACATTAAATGGTTTGATCTGCAGGCAAATTATTACAAATTTCATGAGGAAAATTTTGTAGCTGCCTTTGTAGGAAAAAGTGCTTGTGAATAAATGTAATTTTGATGATCTTTACAATTGTGCATTTGACCATGTTGACTGTATATTTAGCTTTACGTATTTGATAAAAGCTTTGACCATTTTTACTATAGGATTTGAGACATGCATAGATTTAACATTGATTTTGATGCTTCTCTCCTTTCTTTTTTTTCCCTCTTTGGATGAACATGCTTCTGAAAATTAAGTAGCGTATATAGGTTTTTTTTTTTTATTGGGGAAACAAGTTCTTGGGGATTGTTTGACGCCTTTCTGCATTACTTTGTGTAGATACGGTTGACAGAAGCTCAGCAGCAGAAAACTGTTGAGCAGGGTATGAAACCAGAGCAATTGGAGAAGGTTGCTAAATTGGAAGGTTGGCGTAAAGAGTTGAAGCTTCTGGAGGATAAGAAAGCTGAACTGGTAGCATCAGCATCCTGAATTTAGCATGTGGTAGGTTTAAAAGGCTCTGTAGATCCTATTTTAATTGTTGGTGGTATGTAATCACTTCATGATAGATGATTTGTCTATCAAGATTTTGTTTTCAGAAGGTTTCTTATCTGTCTTTTATCAAGCCTATCTCATTAGTCTACTGACTTTTATGTCTCTATTTGCTGTGAATTGTATAGTCTCTTTCGTTTCCTTTCTATTTCTGGCCTACACTGTTTACACAATTGACCATTTCTTTATCTCTTGAAGAACGGTTTCCTTTAGGTTGTTCCTTTTCATTCCATTGGTTCTTCTCATTTTCGTTCAAGGATGTGGATTAATATTCATAAATTATGGTTATTTAAAGTTTTATAGAATTACAACCCTGTCCTCGTGCAGCTAAACAAAATTATGTTGTTCTGTTACGCTAACACCATTGAACGATCAATTCGAAAAACTGCACCTCAGTTTAACGGTGATAAATGCTCCGCAGGAGAGACTAAAAGTTCTTACAAGGAACGAATCTCATAAGAATGGGGTTTGAGAAGTAACGGGTTTCTAACACCTGTTACTACCATCTGTTACCGTGCAGAAATTCCTAGAGATTTCTCCCGCTGTTTAGAGAATACTATCATAGATTCAATAGGCCTTTTGCCCAAAAATCCCATCTAAACTACGAGAAAAAAGCAGATAAATGAAAAAACGCTGGCCGTGGTCTTTTCCATATTCTCCTCTCCAACGTAGAAATGATAAGGCTACACGTTTCATCAAAATGGAAAAGAAAGTTCCACAGCAAATTAAAGTTACTAGTTGAAAGATCCAACTTTGTTGCATTCAAATGATGAAATAATATTTAATATATATACTTCTGAAAAGAAGCATTGATCGTGTGTATTTCATCACAACAACAAAATTTAATGCAGCTACTCGAACTTAAGCTGCCCAAAATTTAGGAAGAGATATAAAGCTTATAGTACTTCCAGCTTGGGCCGGGATTCCAGAATACTATGGATGAAACCATGAATCCAGAAGACAATTCAGCCCTGGTTGTTTACAGTTGTTCCGCACACAGTCATCGATGCATCATGTGGATGTTATCAGTAGTCTTACTATGAGGATTCAACATCTGAATCTTCCAATCCTTCTCGATAAACCTCAAACTCCTCAGAGCTCCATCTGCAGACCAAGTGGAGCCGGAAAGTAGCCATCTTCATACCAAGAAGTCGCTACATGACCAATAAAGCAATGATTCAGTACCTCAAACAACTGCAGAATTCAAATACAGTGACACGACATACAAAATCAAGTTCACTCTGATCATAGACATCATCCAAACTAGTTGTCATTGCTGCAGCATCCATTTAGCATTTAACAATACAATCCATATTTCACTTCTACCTTGAGGTTTAAAGCTCAAAACTAACGGAAAATTACTAGGCCATAGGATATGGATTAACAAAGTATAACTCTTAACAGCTCAGCAGGAAAAAAGTCTGCATTATGTCACTTAATGAAGAAGAACCATGCACATCAGGGTATGAAAAGCACCATGTCCACAAGATAGAAGTAAATTTGAAAAATTCATAAGAGACGAATAACCAAATAAACAGGTATGTAAGCATGGAACTAACCAGTATTCGAGCTGATTCTGGCGATAGTGGTTTGCCTTCCTCACAGACAACAAAGTCTGATATGAGTTCAATTGTGCCTACTCACCAAAATATTTTATTAAACAAATCATCAGTCCATGTTTCGATATGTGCTAGCCAAAATAAAATAACGAAACAAAGGCATACAACGAAAAGTAATCGACAAAGCCACACCTTTGTTTAATCGGACAGGCATTCCTTGTTTCCGTAGGAAGGGCTCCATCTCATGTGTGAACTGGTCCAAAGGACCTTCTTGAAGCTCCACCTAAAAAATAAACAACAACTAAGTGCTAAATGTAGCATTGCATAAGAATAAGCAACAGAAGATGCATAAGCAGATAGATGCAAAATCATGGCATCACACAGGCCAAAAGATGCAGGTTTCAATACATTGTATATAAACCAGAAGCCACATCATTTATCATCATTCCAGTAATGGCATATCAAGCAATGACTTTGAACTCAGAGAAAACTTAAGAATGAAAATTGCTTTATTTCATAGGATGAAAAGTCATGATCCAGATCCCATTTAAAAATCACATGTAGAGGCACATGCTACATTGTGCAAAACCCCAAAAAAAAAACACACACACACACTAATTTCGTGATTGCTAAGCATTAAATGCTAAATTCAGCCCTACAACATCCAGAAAAGTAGCAAAATTCTTTACTACTAGCATACATTGTAAGCATAAATAAATCCACATTGAGCCGTTCGAAACTTTGTGGGCCAATTCACTTTCATTCAATGGTGAATGACTAAGAATTTTGAGCTACTGTATACCTTTTCTGTTGCAAGGGTCCCCGCTCTTGCAAAATCATACTCTTCATAGTCATTGAATAACCTGAAAGGCAAAAAGTTTAGAAGCTAATTCAAAGTAGAAACTGGCAAATTTTAAAAATAATGCAGATGAATAATAACAAAGGGATCAAGCACTTCAACGCACCCTTCTAACCTTGGTTTCAAAAACAGGGTGAGGGTCGATTTCATAAGTGTCATTATTGTTTGTCCTTTACAAAAGGTTCCAAAACCAATATATGTAAGCATTAAGGATAAGTTGTAAAGTACCTCTCAACTTCTTCCTTTGGTAAATTAGTAAAATAAAGCCCAGAATTACCACGAATTAGCTGCAGAAATTAAAAAATAATAACAATAATCACAAATTACGAAAAAGAAAAATAAAGTATGATAGAAATATGGGAAAGAGATACATTCGTTTGGAAAAGCACACTCATTTTCAGCCCACCTTAGAGATCTTGTGAAGGCCTGGCCTGACCTCATCAGCAACAGAACGACCAAGAGCCACTTGCATAACTTTATTTGACCCAAGAAAAAACCTGGAATGATAAGTTGGAACTAAACTTATCAGAATCAAAAAAACTGAACACTACACTTAAAGTCACACCCGCGTCTGAGTTGACGCAAGAAACTAATTCTGTAACTTTCCAGTCATGGACTACAAATGGATTAGGAACTAATGTAAACAAAATGGCAGCAGCGAGCTTAAAATGCTTGATAATAGAATCAATAGATTTTGAGTTCAATCCTGCTCAGGTCAATACCACCCAAGTTCACTGCTAAACTTCAGCATACTAATTCTCCATTAATGCAAAATCTTATTAGAATAAAAAGCGACAAAAGAAAAAGGTTAAGACTTTCTTAAACTACCTGCTGGAAGATTTAAGCTGCTCTCTGAACTCCTTGAACTTGAGATTTCTCATGTTCTCAAAATTAAAAACGTAAACCGAATCATACTTTTCAACAGCTTCCCTTATTGAATTCACTATGTTTTCCTTATGCTCCTTCCCCTTCTTCTTTGTCTTGGATAGGGTCACTACACTCCAACTTTGAGAATCAGTTAAAAAGCTCAAAATTTTCAGACGAACAAAAGAAAATCACAAAAACGTCGAAAGAGTTACCCGGCCTATTGCGCTTAGATTTAGGCATATTTCCTTGAGAAACGAGTGGTGCCGCCGGCGGCTATCTGTGCCTTCTACCTTCGATGGGGTTTTGGTTGATCCGGAAATGCTAAAACCCTAACAAAAGCCTCCCTTTCCTACTCAAATTGTTCCCTCTTCCTTGATGGAACCTCTCTGGGTTGTATGGGTTATCTATCGCCGCTACTTCTACGAAGCCCGTTTTCACTACTTTGATCTGCAATCGTTATAGTGGCCCAATGTTTAGCCCAATTATACTTCCTAGTCATGGGCTTGGGTCCTCTGAAATTAAATGGGTCATTCTGCTGAGATTTATAAAGTCCAATGTGAAGAAGGCGTGCCTTTTGAATGGTTTAAATATCACGCCTTATTTTTTATCCAAGGCCTTCCGGTTTTTTTTTTTTGTTTTTTTGTTTAAATAAAATTCGTGCACCCACATTAGTACATTACTGGTTTGAAATGAAATAGTGGAAGGCGGTTCCCTTTCGCGCCCACGCTCCTTCCCAAATTTCTCCCATTTAACATTTATTCCCTCTTCCCTTTTTCACCTACAAGCCCATTTCTTCCATTCTCCGTCGTCTTCATCCTCACCAGTCACTACCACCGCTGCTGCTGCTGTTGCTGCTGCGGTGGCGTTACCCATGGATTCCATCACGGAGTCCTCCCTACTATCCAAACTCGAATCCTCCACAAATCTTGCTGACATCCACACCCTCTTCTCCAATTACCTCCAACCATTCAAGCCCGGCTTAGCACCCAAAAAACCCTCGTCTAAAGCCACGAAAACCCTAGAAATCGCCACATTACGATCTCTTGCCAAGCAATTTCTCCCATTCCTTAACAAATCCCTTTCTCTTCTCCCCAAAAGACTATCCTCCGAAGCCGGTTCCTCATGCCCTGACAAGATTTCCATGGATAGCGCTCTTAAACTATTCCAAGTCTACCGTCTGTGCCTTAACTGCCTCACTTTGATCTCCTCGCAGTTGGCGTGTAAACCCTACACCGTTCAAGTTCAACAGGTTCGCTTAGTTCATTGTTTGGAAGCGTGGGGTTTGTATAAGGAAGCGGAAACTGAGTGTTTCTTGGTGCTCGAGAGTCTTAGGGGGATCACTTCTGGTAAATTGGGCACAAAGTCGGTAGAGTTCAAGGCTCAGTTGGTTCCCAGGTTGAATGAAGGCGATCTGGATGAAGATTTTGCTTTGCTGGTCGTGGAAATTGTAATTACGCTGGTTAAATGTGCTTTGATGATTCGAAGTAAAGATGGGGCTGATTATAAGAGAGTTCTCGAATTGGTTGATGAAGCCACACCTTGGTTCAAGTCAGATTCTCTCCCTTTTCTCTTTGTTTATATAGATATACGTGTACACATGTTTTGTTCTGTCCACGCATGCAATTTGGTCTCTGTAGAAAAGAAAGATGAATTTATTCTGTGGTATGCACAGTCAGATGGAGAAGTTGTTTTAGATTGCATGGTATCAGCTGGGATAATTGCTTTGAGTGGCTATGATTTGGAAATTGATGGTAATTTAGGTTGACAAGGAAACTGGTAGTTTATTGATGGAATTTGTTGGAATTCTTGTGATTCAGGGTTTTAAATGCCAATGCTTATGAGAAATTGCATAGGGCGCTTGTTGGATATCTGAATAGAATTTGTGTATATTTGGTTGAGGAGTTGGCATTTTTTCGTCTGGAGTTAGTGTTGGAGTTTTGCAAGGTGACATTTGCCCAGTATGGCAAATCTTCCCTTAAAGATCAGATGTACAAGGTAAACTGCAATCTATTATTTGCTTTTGGAGCTTTTGTGTTGATGCTTAGGTTTATATTCTAATTGTCTATCTGTTCTTACAGTTTGCTTGGAGATTATGCTGTTGTCTTTTGTCTAAGGAGAGCATTCAAGTCCTATACATCATTGACATGTTAAAATTTGTGTTGAGTTTTCTGGCTGCTGAATGCAAGGTAATGTGGCAGAAAAAGGATGAAAGTATTATTTTTCTTTCAAGATTCGCAATATGTGTTTGCTTTTTAAATTCAGGTTGCTTATTCCACGTTTGTTAATTGAGTGGTCGCATTGGGAAGCATTATGTGGTTCAAGCTATTGGTTTGTTTAAATATTGGGTACTCCGGCAACAACTCGACTTAGCAGTGCATCTAAGAATACATATAATACAGCTTAATTATGCGTTCACCAAATTAACTGGCGTACCTGATGTAAACAGAGGCAGTTGATATAAAGGAGTTGCTTTGCCTTTGCTTTCTCTGTAGAATTAATAGACACATTTGCAAGTTGTTTTTGTGAATCATTTAATGTTTATTTTTTAAATAGAAATTCTTTCCATGGTTTTTCTTACATCTTTTCTATTCCCAATTACCTGTTTAAGTGACTTGCTTCCATTTAACTCTTTGCTTTTCCCCTGTTTGTTAATCTCTGGCATCCACCAATGTAGTCTAGTGCAGCAATATTCAGAAATATTTTATTGCTATCTGCTGGAAAAAATTTCATTTTAAACTGCACAATAGGAAGGAACATGATTAAACTCTAATGATGAATTGTTATTTGCTGCCATTCAAAACTAATATTTTTTCTGGCAGTAGCCTGGTCATAAGAGACAGTCCGCAGAAATCTCACCCTGCCTTGTCTGATATGCAGTTATGCTCAATTTTTTTTAAAAAATATTCTCATTGGTGTTATCTATGTTGTCATGTACATGGGAGTGACAAGCTATAACAAAACAGCTTCTTTTATAATAAGTGGTGCTGTTTTCACAAAATTTATTTTGCAGCTCCAACTAGTATCTCATGCAACGGAATGATGTTTTGTGGAACGGAATTATAACATAGCAACAAAGGTGCTGAGAGAAAGGCTTAATGGAATGTTTCTTGCATAAATGTCATTTTAACTTAATTTGTTACTTTTATGATCAATTACATGATTACTATCCAATTGTTGATTATCTTGATAATTTTAAACTCAGCACCATGTTATACCCTAGCGAAGTGATTATTTTGATGAGCTTCAGTTAATGACAGTTCAAAGTAGAGTGGACCGTAATTGAGTTTCTGGAAGTTGTCCATAATTGTGCTAGAAGTTGTAAAACGGCAACATCAACAGTTTGCAGGGGTGTTGGTGAACATTTAAGCAGATTAGCTGGTTCTCAGGTTTGTTATAGTTTCTTTCCTATGTTATTTAATTTCTTTGAAAGGAGTGCACTTAATGACAAAAAGCGTTTGCAATTTTGAAGGCTATACCACTTGTTGGTCCTATTGTGGGGATTTATGCATCTGGATTGCTATTGTTTTCATCTGAATGTCATTCAATAATGGGTGAATCTGCAAATGAAAGATATGCAAAGGATGGATCTTGGTCTGGGTTTTTGCTTGATTCTAAGGGACTGCTCCAACAATTGCATCTCTATCTTGAATCAGTGAGAGAATTTTTTAATATTGGCGGCAATGGGCTTGGCTTGTCAAAGAAAAAAACTTCATACCTGCTCTCCTATTACAATGCTCTTAAATTTTTTTGCCAACCACTTGCTAAGATTGTATACGCAAAGAGGAAAGAAATTCTGGCTGAAGGAAATAATGCAACCTTTATTATCAATCTAGGTGTTATCCAAAATGCATTCGATCAATTATTCCGCATTTTTCTCCACTTTTCTCGGTATGTTCCATTGATATTTTGTGCAATAGTGGTTTCTAGTGAGCTAATACTTTCTCTCAGTTTATGTTAAGCATTAGAAGCATTTTGGTTTTGTGTACAGCACGGGTGAAAAGAGTGATGCATCATTGGAATATGCATCTGATGATGATATCAAAGTGATACATGATGTATCTGTTGCTACTTTGACTCTTTCACTTAAAACCGGGCATCGTATTAAGGTGCAGATTAGTTTGAGGAATACAAATCTTTTCAATGATATTTATTTATTTTTCTTTTTTTGGGTTTTCTCAATGTTGCTCTTTTATTGAAGAAAAAGAATTATCGGATAAAAAGATAAGTTTCTGTTCTATTCCAGGAGAGTGCAAATCTTGTGAAGCATGTTGTTTCAAGTGATTGGGTTCAGGCTGATGGACTTAAGTATCTCTTTTCTTCGCTTTACAATGTTTCTGTAGTTTTATACAGAAATAAGCAACTTAATGAGGTACAGTCATCCAAACACTGTTTTCCACCACATGCTTCTTGAAGCTTTCTCATTATTTGTTTTTCTAAAATCAAAAAAAATTATATTGTTTTTATTTTGGTTGAGTATGGTTGCTGGTTATTGATGTTCTACATGAATTTGTTATTCTGGAAATTCTATCTGCATTCTGTGCATAGGTGAACTGGGCCATATTTTGTTTTTGGCAAGGTGCAGCAACTTTGGGTGATTTGACATGTTTAAATGGTTCTTCTCGGGCATTTGATCCCATTCATTTTTTTTATTTGCTAATAGAAGAATCAAATTTTGGGTTATCACTGTATCTGGAGTCTTTCAGTCATCTGATTGATGAGTTCATCTTGAATAGTTGCACTGATTCTAGTTATCCTTTGCTATTATATTACTGCATATTAATTGGTTTCTAGTGATAAAAATTATATAATAGATGCCATCTGAAATATTGTTTGTGATTAGATAACATCTGTCTAATGTGGTTGTGCTTTAAAAAATATTTCTGTGCATTTTCATAGGTTTTGCTATCATCAGGGTGTCTCTTTCCCTTTGCAGGCTTCAAAAGCGCTTAAACTAAGCTGCAAAGCGTCTTGGAATCTTTTAGTGCTCCATTGCAAGTCAAATGAGTTTCCAGGAGATCTGTCAGAAAATTCTTCTAAAGCTTTTATGAAAGATGCCACCGATTTTGTCAATGAGGCATCTGAAAAAACAGCTTTTTTATTGGACCTTCTTTATGAAAGAAACCTGCATAAGATGAAAAGACTGCTCAAAGATAGTCTTGAAAGTTGGTCTATTGCTGAAAGTATGTTCAAATCAATTCCACCCCCTTTAACTCTAGTCAAACGCTGGGTAAAGGTAACAGCAGACAGACTCCTCTTTTCTCTTCTGATTTTTAGCTTCCTTAGAATCTTTTTTACTTGTATTTTCAGATAGTACATAAGCTATGTCAGAATGAGGATGCCAAACATCGTCCTATAACATTGTATGATTTGCTTTCATCATCTGTAAATGTGTCAAAAAGAGCTCTTGGAGTACTATTGGAACAGGTTTGGCTTCTCTTTTCTCCGGGCTTGGATGTGATGTATCACCAAATCTCCATAATTCCTTAGATTTGCTCATGTATGTTAATCTTGAAATCTCAAACCTTTTAGGAACTGCTTGCCTATAAATTAATGAGAGCTCTGGATTCAAGATTTTCTTTGAAAATGAGAATGGAAGTCATAAACATCCTTTTGGACAAAATATATGTCTCCAATGATGCACATATTAAGAAATCTAGAATTCTCATTGCTAAAGGAGGGGAATTGAGAGAATTTGGAATGGAAAATCTGGATGAATGCATTCAGTGTTTATCAGATGCAATATCTATGTTGGTGAGCTCTTCCTGTCTTGTTATCTTTCTTTTTGTTCTCCCTATTTACTTCTTGGTTTTGATTTGCCATCCCATGGTCTCTTTTTAAAGTTTTTGAGATGTTACTTATGATAAGGAACTATTAATCCTACAGGAAACGTGTTCGGGAAATCGTAATTGTGGTAGTCAAGCTCTCCATTTGAGGGCATGTGCTTATTGCTTACGTGCATTATGTACCCACGAGACAACTGAACAAAACTCAAAGGTGTTATTGCTTAAAAGGCTAGTCTCCATCATTGAGTAATACATACCTAGGAGGTTTAATGAGTATAGATGATTTGTATTTTTTTCCCCCTTTTGGGGGGGTTTAATAATGTCTGGTGATTGTTGTGGACAGTGACTTTGAAGACATTCGCAATGCCTTAAATTTGTGGTTGGATCCCCAGCACAGCCTTTCTATTAATCAGTGCAATACTTTGGATGATGTGTTTAAGTTTTCCAATGAAAATGATCACTCTGATATGTTGTTTGAAGATATGCTAAAGATGCTAAATCGTCTTCTTGATTTGTTATCAATAAAGGTAAAGCTTTTCACTTTACCAGCTCTAAAAATTCCACTTTGTGAATTGATTGATTCTTATCTTGGTTTCAGACATAATTTTGACTCATTATTTGTCCTTTTCTCACACAAGGGCTATTTGGAAATGCATGTGGAAATATATGAGATACTTATTCGATTGTTCAAATGGAGGAAACTTGCTCCGGAGGAGGTTTTTGCCATGTTTTGGAAAAGCAGAAATTTTGGACATGCCCATTGTGCTTCACCTATGAGCGAAGTGTTCATTTCAAAATTGTCGCAGCATTATGGTGACCTTTCTAAGTCTATCCAGTTCTGGACAAAATGTCTGCAGCCTTCACGAGCACTGCTAGTTGGGTTCCAACAGAAGTTCTTTTCATCATTACCTGATTCTCTGCAAAGAACTTTGCATGAGAAAAATGTAGAGGTCACATGTGATAACTTGATGTCAAGTGCTTCTGACTTCTTTTTCCATGTAAGCTCTTTATACATGGAAGAAGGATTTGCTCTTCGTATTAGCAATCTAATATAAGACCTATTAAATCTTTCTTCCTCCTTTTTGTTTACTGTTGTCCTTCTCCTGTGAGGCACTTGATAACCTTTCGTGTCTCTAATGCAAGGGTTCTATCGAAGAAGTCAAGCTTGTTGTTTCTGATCTTATTTCCAGTGTAAGTGCCTTTTATGAATAATTTGTGTTTCTTTCTACTCATTGTAGTTTTACAATAACGTTTGGACATGTTAATCTCTCTTCTTGTTTCAGGCACCCGTATCTGGCGGTGCAGGTTGTCTTGCTGCTCATCTCTACTATGACTTGAGTGAAAAATTAATTTCAAAGGGGCAAGTACTTGAGGTAACTTAAGTAGTTTACTAGCCTAAGTGTGTGTCTATGTGTGTTTTTTTAGTTATTTTTTCAATTTTTAATGGGAGAATTTTGAGAACAACTGGCAGGGGAATGGGGATGATGACATTGATGAGTATTGAACCTTGGTTTAAGGCAAGGAAAAAAGGTCATTGACAGCTAGGCTATATCAGACCCTCTAATTATGTCTAAAAGAGTTCAATTACATTTTTCTTGAACGCAATAATCCAGAAACATCCCTTCATCTTGCTTTCTAAGATGGAATGAGAGCCAGATTTAGACAAATGATAGGACAGGGCTAAAGCAGTAATTTTGGCAGGGAGTAGGATGAACTTTTGGATCCTTCTTGGACGAAATGGAAAGTATTGTAAATAATAGAAGTCTTGTTAATAAAAAAGGAATTTTTTGAAATCCTTTTGGATGAAGCAAGTCAAACCTATTTTCATTCAAAGAAGACAAAAAAATGCAGCTAGGAAAGTTCTAGAGATTCTATGGGAAGGATGTAATAAATGCTTTGGTTTATAAGCTTGCAATTGCTTTGGTTCATTTGGATATGCATTTTGTATCTTTGACTTGCAAATTATGGAATTGTCTTTTCATTCAAATTTGAGATGCACTTCTTCCATCAATTCTTCTAACTTTTTCTAACAAGAGGAATAATGCCTACTCGCCTTATAACTGAAGACCAACTATTTTAATGGACAAAAACCAGATCCTCAACTGTTAAAGGCTTTTGGTTCACTAAGCATCCTTTTATGCTTGTTGAACAATTGAGCTAAGTTGTAGTGCATCATAACTTAAGTAATCATGAAGATTTCCTGCAGTCAACTTATTGGAATAATGGCTACATTCTTAGGACTTCATGAAATCAATTTGGTAAATCTTAATGTGGTTTGCTGCTGATTTTTATTATTCATATGCTGTTCTGCAGTTTCCCTTAGTTAATGTCTTTCTTCATATCTAATTTTTTTTTTGGTTCTTTTTCATACTAACCTCTCATTTATAATGAGTTTTATGATTTTTCAGGCTCTCTCATATGCAAAAGAAGCCCTTCAGCTGCGTTGTGAATTCTTAAAACAGAAATTCAGGTACTCTGTACAAAATCCAAGTGAAAGCAATAGTGAAACTGAAGATGGCAACCCAAGGCATTGCCATGCCCTTGGGACCTTCCAGTTGCACAATTCAGTGGCTAAAGAAGCATGGTTTGGTGGCCCTCCATGTGATATTGAAGATTGTATCCTGACTCCTTGGAATGTACTTCAGTGTTATCTTGAAAGCACACTGCAGGTTGGTTTTTTTCCATCTCTTTGGGAATATGTATTCCACAAACCTGAATCAGTTCTTTTTTAACAGGCAATTTTGTTTACGATTTCTCAGTTTTATTGGGCTCATGTCACAGGTATCAAAAGTTAATGAGATACTTGGGAGAGCATCAGAGGCTGAAACTCTTTTACAGTGGGGCAAAGAAATTGCTCTTCGTCAATGCCTGCCACTCTATGTGGTATCTTTTTCTTATATGTTAGGTATTGGAATTGTTGTCTACTTTTCTTGTTGTTATGTTAGACTTCTGCTTGAGAAATCTTTGCAATGGAGATTGGATAGTCTATTTAGTTTCTGATTTTAAATTTTGTCAGGGAAGCTTTACTGCAAACAAATGCTTTGGGAATTGGCAGAAAAGGAACTAAAAGCTGCTTCACAAATTATGGCCGACAATTGCAATATGGTTTCTTGCTTGAAGTGCCGGATGTTTCTAGAGAGTACCATTGATCAGCTACTTGGTGATCTATATAGCAGCCATTCCTGCAATAACATGGGAAATCCTTCTGTCAAGTTATCATCATCTGCTATAGAAAATTACAGATCAGCTTTACAGAAGTTAGATCTTCTTATGTGGGATAATTCTGCCAGTAAGTTTGAGGATGCAAATGCTGAGCAGGCTGATTACAGAGCTAGAAGTTTATTTTTTGACTGTTCAATAGATACTTTGGATACAAGAGCACATCCTTCTGAAATTGAAAAGCCAGATGGAAAAACTCAGATGAAAAGATCTAGGAATATTAAGAAAGACAAAAAGCCTTCATCACCTCATGGACGGTGTTTGGTTGCTGGCCATAATTTGAGGATGACTCGATCGAGATATCGGTCTATAGAAAGAAGTTGTGAAAGTACATCTAACAATGTCCAGTGCGGGCCAGCAGTCAAGTCAAACAATGATCGCTTGTTTGCTTGCAATCATTTGGAATTTACATCAGAATCTAAACCTTCTGTTGCTGACTGTGCATATGAAATTACATGTCTTTGCAACAAAATGAAGTGTTGGCACTGCCTTGTTCTTGAAGCTGTTGAATTTGGGTCTTTGACAGATTTTGTGCATTTGAACTGGGAACTAGTACGAAGACGGATTTTACGGCAATTACTTATCAAGATAGGTAAAGTACAATTGCTGCAGAACTTATTTGAAATACTTGTCTTGCAAGTTGCATGTGTTGTCTACTGGTATAAATGTACATTTTATTGAGCATCTTGAATACAGATGTCTGCAGGACAATAGTGTCGCTACTAACAAGTTTATCTATTTCTTTATGTGACTAATAAGCTGCTCTTGCAGAAACTACTTGACATTAAAATTTGAGGCTCTATTTCACATTGTCTTTTTGTTCATTTTATGTTCATTTTTGTTCACATTATCTACTTTCGGTTCCATTTCCCACGAAGGATACCTATCCACTGGCAAAAGAAAAAAACGTTTGTTGCTCTTTCTTTCTCAAGTTTTTGGTGCATATAAAGTTTGTAGGAACCATTTTGTTTCTTTCTTGTTATAACTAATTATCTATCTTAATTTTGGATGTTTATATCATCAATAAGTGAAAAACCAAAAGCACTCTGAATCCACATTAGCAGCTTCAAGCATATAACTTGGTCTATTGGTAAAACCTAGAGTTATTTGTGTTAAAACATTAAATTATATCATGATATGAAGGTGAAAATTTGAGTTAATGCATGTCTTAAGCATGGTACTGGAATATCTGGGGAGATTTTATTAATATATGCTTAAAGGAAGTTGGATATGGTGACCAGTTGCACTAAGAATTGCAATACACTGATTACCTGTTAAACTGTGAACTATAGTTCGGCAGAAGTGGGCATTTTTTTGGTGTTGTCCCATCGGATAAAACTCCGGCAGAAGTGGGCATTTTCATGACAGGCTTAAACTTGTTATGCTCAAAAGATCTAGGACCATTGTTTTTTGGCGCTGGGAGACTGAAATTCGCATGTGCCTTGCTTTTTAAGTTTTATGTATGTTGCTAGCCCTGGTGTATATTTACACAAATGGAAGATCCACTAGTATATTCTTGTGTTATGCATTTATCTTTGTTTCCCCTGAAATAGCCAGGCTCTGGTTGACCAAACTGCAAAATGTTTAAATTATTCCTTCTGTTCTCCTGTGGGTACAGGAAAAAGCTTTGGTGCTTATGATGAGAACCACAAAGCCCATCAAATAGTTTTGCTGAGTCTATCACTTCTGGTCAATCCATTTTGTGCAAAGTACTCTTCTGTTTCCTGGACATCTCTAATCGACTTAATCAATGCGGATTTCCCTCGAGATGTATTAGCTGTTGAGCATGCAATGTTACTTTATGGTATCTGCCGGGTTGCTTTGCAAAGCTACTCGTACAGGTTTACCAGGTATGTCTAGAAGATTATTTTCTTAATAGTACATCTTGTAACATTTCATGGTACTCACACGTCTTGTATGATGTTTTATTCCTTGGTTCCACTCTGAAATTTCACTTTCATGGCTGTTCAATCTCATGAAGAAGTTCGACTAGATTTAGAATTTTAAAATCTTCACCAGTTACATTGCTATTTGAGGACTCTGGTTTTGGCACATATATGAAACCATTTTATGATTTCTTAATACTAGTTAGCCAGAGGGCTCCTAGTATCCCCTTTTCTTGATCCAGTCTTTTCTTTGCTTCAGTATTCATGATTGCGTATATTTGTTCCATTGCAATATTTATTCCTGAATTCCCACTACTTCTGTGCTTTCTGAGATTGTCTAATGTGGTGGCCTGCTCCCTTTTGTTTTCCCTTTGTTATTTCAAGCAGGGAGAGTGGCTGTCAAATATCAATGATTGGGATTCCTAGGATTTTTTCTTGGTTGAAGCTGGCATTTGCACTTTGTTGTGAAGTTCCATTACTTTGTCAAAAGGTTAGGCCTTTTTCAAAGTTTTGTATGTAATTGAGTTTTGTGCCAGCTAGATAAAGGAAGCAGGTTGGATAGGAAGATGTTGTCAAAGATAGTGTTAACTGTGCATTATGAATGAAATCATCGGTTGATTAATTATCAAAATTTGTTGATAATTGTTTTGGCACTGTCAGCAATTTTTGTGTTCTTGACTAGATGAACTGCATTTGCCTAACGCGCACTTGGTGAAATGATATGTGCCATTTGACTTTCGACCCAAAATACATTGCAACAGGTTTCCAGGTTGCTTACAATTCTCTATGTGCTTTCCACCTCAGTGAAGGCATTTTCAGTGTCAACTGGTGATGCACTTTCTGAAAGTTACTGGGCTTCATTTTTCCATCAGGCCTCAATTGGTATCCATTTTAACCAGCAGCTGTTTTTGAGCGTGATGCGAAAGACAAAAGGTGGAGACATGATGGATATTGAGGTTTGTGTTCTGATATATGTTATGCTGATGTGAATAAATGTAGACAGCCAGTTGTTCTTTTGCAACAATGTTTTCTTTCTATGTAATCATTTCTCTTATGTTGTTTGACCTTTAAGCTACTATCACATCATGTTCTTGATGTGAATGCTTACTGTGTTTTAGCTGGGTTTTTTTTTATCATTTCTCATGATTCTGTTTCAGGGTGGTTGTCTTTCTAGCTCGGATTCTGTTTTTTTGGGAACGCTTAACTCGCTCAGGTTTCAGCTGTTCCCACTTAGGAGATTTAATATTTTAATTTTTGAATGGATGTTCTGCCCCTAACTTCTGAATTTCTGATGCAGGCTTACATCTGAATCACTTAAAGATATAGATGATGAATTTGTTATGAGATTCTTTGAAGGTCTGCCTTGTACTACCATAATCTGTATTAGTGTGATAGGAGGTGATCATGCCATTCTTTTGAGAGAAGTTTTGTGTTCTTCTTCTGCTCAATCATGGATTTTGTTGTCCCGCTTAAATTCCAAAAGCCAGCCTGTTATCATACTTCTGCCTTTGGACTCAACGTTAGAAGGTAATTTCATTGTTTTATAAAGTGGTTGTGAAGATATTTGAGCCATGAGGACTAGAATAGTAGAATGTTGGCAAGACTATCTATCCTACATAATTAATTCTGTTTTTTAAAACCCTTTGAATATTATGTAGACATCACAACATTTACCCTGTGGTTATAAGTTAGCAGCCAAAAAATGAAGAAGTATCCACAGGATGAAACTGCCCATTGCACAATTAATACTAAGGGAGTTTGTATCTTGGTAGCATTATTTATAACTTTTAGTATTCAAAAAGCTGGTGTCTCCCGCTGGGATTTTTAGAGTTTGGGAATAGAATGCCGGAACTTATGAAGTTCAGTAATACAAAGCAGATGGTAAAGAGTATAAAACACAAAGAGACTTGTATACAAGACCTTTTATGTAAATACGGTGAGATGTATATATACTGCTATTGAACCATGTGAATTCTTTGATCCCATATTTGCAGATTCATCACTCGATGGGGACTCTAGCTCAAGCATTTCCGTGGAAGGCAGAGGTTTTGTCAAGCAGTGGCGTTGTCCATGGATCTCTTCCGTGGTTGATGAAATTGCCCCAATTTTTAAGACAATATTGAAGGAGAATTACTCATCTTCGGCATTTCAAACAGAAGATAGGTTATTATGGTGGTCACAGAGGGAGAAACTTGACAATTGCCTGAGCAAATTTTTGCAGTAAGTCTTTCTGCTGAAATTATGTCTAGTGCAATAATGAACTTGTCTATGCATTTGAGGCTTTTTCCTATGATAGATCACACATGATCCCCATTCCTTCACCAAACAACAAACACCACAAACCCATCCCCCCCCCCAAATTCTTAGGGTATGGTCATATAGCCTTTTTGAAGCGAATTCTAGGATTACTAGATATAAGGCAAGAAGCCCTACAGAATGTCAGTCAACATGTACGTAGATTATATGTTTATGGGATTTCTATTCTATTTTTAAAAAAAAAGATTTTACTAGGATGCTATCACGTTATTCTACTAATTAGTGGCAGCATGTCACACAAATAACTTCAACAGAAGCTTATAGCCATTCTTTTAGTGTTTGATTGAATGAAATTATTTTCCCGAATCTGCCTTTATCAATGCCCTGCTTTCCTTTACCGTCGGAATTTTTGGTTATACAAATCTAAGGCCTCGTTTGGACAGGGAGTTTGTATTTGCAAATAAGAAAATTCTCAAAAAAAAACAAACTATCCACACATATTTTTACTTCAAATTTTAAAATTCAAATTTTTCCACTCAAATTCCTCTCACATAATTTTAATAAATTTTCCCCCTTATTTTTCTCTCAAAAATACTTTTTTTATCAAAAAATATCCACCAAAATTTTCACACATTCCAATACAACTTTTCTCAAATAAGAACAATCCAAACGATGCCCTAGTCATTTTGTTGTACCTTTAAAATTTTGGGTTATATAATTTTCTACAAAATATTTTTTATATCCTATATTTCACAAGTTTTATTACATTACTGCAACTTCTTGCCTCAGGAACTTGGAAGATTCATGGCTAGGTCCTTGGAAATATTTGCTTTTGGGGGAATGGTCAGACAACAATCACATGGCTTCTCTGGAAAAGAAACTAATGGAAGACCTTATGCTCAAATGTAAAGTGAAGGTTCATAAGGATCTCCTCAAAGTTGTCCTTGGTAGTGCTAATAATGCTTCTGATATAAGAGAATGTGGATTACAGCTTTTTCTAAACAATGGATGCTACATTGGTGGATGCCGTGAGGCAGTATTAAATGCGTCTATTGAAGTGAAAAGATTGTCCGTTGAGATTTTTAAAACAATATTTGAAACAGATGCACTTGAGGAGACTGAAAACCCTGGCCGAAAGCCTGTTATTCTCGTTTTGGATTCTGAAGTGCAGGTTGGACTTCATTTCTTTATACCTTGTTTGTTCTTTTGTTTTTGGTCTCATTTCTTTACTATTATTAGTTTATTTGAAAACAACCCTTGTTGGCGGTTGGCCAGGGAGGGGTCACTTAGATATTTCTCTTGTCCCAGGTCGGGTATTCGGGACTAGGGGTGCTTATTTGTTGGAAGGGAGTTAAAAAAGTTTGTTTTAACATTGCATGTGGATTATTATATTCAATCTTTGTAGTACTCAAAAATTACATAACGAATCGCTGAAGTGGGAGCAAAAGCTATGGCTGCATTGTTGTTGAATAATAGGAAGTGAGAGCACATAGAGCATTGAAGTGGATTTTTATATTGTAAACCATACCACCCTCTCTTGAGATTGTCATAATGTGGAAGACGTCAAGTCTGGAATTTAAGATTACATCTATGATTATATTTTATAGGAATAACCCATGTCAGGACACATAGAATTTTATCATTTTTACATATGCATATTAGCAAATACTTTTTTATGCTTTCAAAATTTATCTAATGAAAATCAAAAAGAGAAACTTCAAAATCATAAGTCTAAAGAAAATTGGGGGAAAAAAGCTCTTACAACCCAACTGAAGATGTAATTTTGATTTATTATCCCTGATGAAAAGTTTCTGTATGTATGACAATCCTAAACACAGGTCACTGTGATTTGCCATTTTCTATCTTTTAGATCATCAACTGGGGAAATAATGAGAATTGAGTTCAGCTCAGTGTGGTGTTTGAGTGTTTTGACTTATTTGCTATCTCTGATATTTTTGAATTGCTCAGGGTAACTAATTATATCTTTTATAGATTGTTTGGGAGTGTTATTTAAGGATAAGAACAATGAAATGAACTCCTGCGAGTAGTATTCTTGCCGTAATAATTCTGTTTACTTGTGTTTAAATCGTTTATCCTGTTATATATGATTCATTTCATTGTAAATCAAATAATCGTTATCAGTATCAATGCAGATGCTTCCTTGGGAGAGTCTACCAGTACTTAGAAATGAGGAGGTCTATCGCATGCCTTCAGTTAGTAGCATCTGTGCCACACTTGATAGATGCTGTGATAGTCAGGAGCAGCTTAATAAGCATGCTGAAATATTTCCAGTTATAGATCCCTTGGATTCCTTCTATGTGTTGAATCCCAGTGGCGATCTATGTGAGACACAATTTGAATTTGAGAATTGGTTCAAAGATCAGAAGTTTGAGGTAATTGTTGTCTTGATTACTCGGAAAAGGGATAAAATGGGAAATATTTAGTTCTTGTTCAGATTGGTATTGTTAATGCAAATCTGTGATATGATCATTTGCATATCATAGCCGCAATTTGTACACCGAATGCTTGGTTATGAATGACTACTTATTTAACTTCTTTTACAGGGAAAGACGGGGACAGCACCCACATGTGAAGAACTGGTTAAGGCCTTGAAAATTCATGACCTCTTTATTTATTTTGGGCATGGAAGTGGTATGATTAACTGAAAATTTTCACTGATTGCTGCCTAATCTATCATTAATTTTCGTATTTTTAAATATCACGTGCATTAATGATGAGTTTTCTTCAGGATCACAATATATTCCTGGACACAAGATTCAGAATATCAGTAGCTGTGCTGCTACTTTACTTATGGGTTGTAGTAGTGGATCTCTGTTTTTGAATGGATGTTATGCCCCAGATGGCGTTGCCCTCTGCTATATCTTAGCAGGTTCTCCTGTTATTGTAGCTAATTTATGGGAAGTGACAGATAAGGATATTGATAGGTTTGGTAAAGCCATGCTTGATGCGTGGTTGACAGAAAGATCAGCCGTTTCAGTGAGATGCGATGAATGTGATGAGCTTTTGGAAAAATTCAATTCCCTTAGCATTAGCAGGACAAGAGGAATTGGAAAAGGAAAAAGCTCAAGAAATCTATCTCCTGATAGTTCTGATGTTACTGTATCTAATACTTGTAAACACAGGCCCAAGGTTGGGTCATTCATGGGGCAAGCTCGCAATGCTTGTAACCTCCCTTTCTTGATTGGAGCATCACCAGTTTGTTATGGTGTTCCTACAGCTATAGCTAAAAAGAAAAGGGTTGTAATATTATCTCCCTGAAGTTTTGTTTGCCAGTGGTATTTCCCTCTTCTACGTGTAAATTATTTCCTAAAGGCACCATAAAATATTGTACGTACAGTTGCGTATTACTTTTTTATCTCCCACGTGAAACTTTTGAGAGCTATTTTTGAATTTTTTATTTTTATTTTTTTATTCAAATGTAGGATTCATTTTGGTCACTAGGATCAAAGCTCACAGCCACGTTTCTCTTGTTTGTTCTCATGGACCTGCAGTTCTAGGAGCCTCCATCTCACTTTTTTGCACTTTTTTGGTCGACCTGTGTTATTCATGATATTTTCAGTAATTTGACAAAAAGAGCACAAGGATTTGACTGGCTACTGGGGGTTCTTTGAAGCCCTCGAAGGCTCGAACTCCCCAGGAGTCAACATCTATATAATGACAATACTGTAAATAAAAATTGCGGAAATTGGGAGTAGTTGCACTATTTTTAAAAACCAAAATAGTGTTAGTATTTTTTGATTAACATTTTTACAGTTACTTATTCATGAAATAAATAAACTCCCTGACGTTTTAAAAAAAATAATAATAACTCCCAAGTACGAAACACTGTTCGAGAAGTTGAGAAGTATATTCGTTGGTGGTGGTGGAATTCACAGATATTGTTCAGGACTTAAAAAGGCGATTGCCAACCTAAAATTACAGAAGAATAGCTTTCTTCGACCCACAAATTTATGGAGCTCTGATCTATCATACAATCCATCAGCCATGGAATACCATCAATCAGTGAGAATGCAAAAAGAAATCGACATTAAAAGTACAGCTGAATCCTTTCCCACCCCTAAACTATGTCCTAAAATTCAGCATTCCTAAATTCTACACGTTCCACCCACCATTTAAATTTCTATCTCCGGCCTCTATTGCTCTCCCTTCGCCTCCGTCTCCTCCCAGAACGCCCCAAAAGGACTCTTCCTTGACTTCGAAGACGACTAACAAGTGACATGCGATCATTGGAATGATCACTCACTGCACCATCACCACCGTTGTCGCTATCACTATCTTCATCAGAGAAGCCATATCTTCCAACAGGGGATGTGTGACCACTTCTGACAGTACCTCCCTCCATCGCATTATTTGAGTTTCTTTCCTGCCTCCGCATACCTCTATTGGAGCCAACATTACCCGCCTGATTAATGGTCCGTAAAAGGAACAGCATAAAACTTCTGTCAATTCCCACTTCAAAGGCATCATGTTGTTCCATGGGATCATCATCAAAGCCATCTTCCCCCTCTGAAACAAATCCATAATGACTTCCCTCAATTACATAGTCACCAAAAACTACCGCCCCCGGCATGGATGATGTTATTGTGCTAATAACGTCTTCCCTTTCACGCTCTCGTTCAAGTCTTCTCCATTTCTGTTCAAGAAGGGGGTCCACTTCACGTGGCTTAGCAGATGGGTGATCCGCCCTCACATGTTTTCTCAGCTCCTTATAAGTTCCAACAAATGAGCAGCTATCCTGCATACAGCTTCGCTTTTTACCATTTAGATATTCCCGTGCTGATTCTACTACAGTCCAGCCCTTCACTTGGCCCCTACAAAGGGGACAAGCAAGTTCGGTGACTTCACATTTATCAACAGACCAACTACTCAACGGAATCATTGCTGGCCTATCAATTTCACCACCAAGATCTTGACCTTGATGGGTTGATGTCACCTTTGTGTAGGCTTTTCTGTATTGATCAAGGCAGTTGGAGTAGCGGTAACTAGTTCCACACATATAGGGTCGGCAACCTTTTTCATGCGACGAGCATAGAAGAAGAACAGCATTGTGGGGATACTCCATGCATACAGAACAAGTGGCATCTTCCCAGTCTTTTTTCACAAGTGAATTGGAACATTGTCTCTGGCGCATTTCCTCAGATTGATTACGACTTGGCAACGGATATGGGGCTGGCCTGCACTGTCGTGAAGCAATCCTGCGTCTTCCCCTGGTACCTTTTGCCATTTCCCCTATAAATCTGCAAGTAGGAAAGTTCCTAAGATTGTTCATCTCTTTTGTAGAAAACAAAGGTAGTAGAAGCACAGACGTCACAAACCGTATCTGAAAGGAAATCTACCAAACCATCAATAAAACCTATGAATTGTATGTTTATAACTCACAAAATATTTGGTGCAAACGATATTACAATGTGCAAGATCTGTCAGTTAATTAGCGTTGCAATATTGTACAAAATCAGAGAAAATGCTGCTGGCAAACAGAAGCCACCCTCAATTTCATTAATTACATTGGGGAAAATCATATAACAGCATTAATAGAAGAAGATTATGTTATGCATATCACAGATATCATAAGATCTTAAAATACTTTCAACCCTCTCACACAAGAAAACTATCAAATAACTACTTCAGATGTTTGAAAACTAAAATGCGAGCTGGATCAGGGCTCAAAAATTGTGCAATTAAAAAAGGCAGGCAGAAGTAAAATAAGCAAAATTTTACAATACACAACACTGTGATAGAGTTCCCAAGTACAATGAGCACCTGCCATGTATTCTGGCCATAATGATATTGTTAATTTTATGATCTCCTAATCAAGTCCAATTGGTTACTAGTGATAAAAGAAACACATGCTAACAAATAACCTAGATACAACACATCTATAAATAAAAGTTTATAAATCTTTTTAAATCTACAAATTATTTTGGCAACAAAAGGTAGACAGTACAAAAATGACAATACAATCTAATGTCTTCCAAACTAGTCCAGACCAACATCAGCTTCAACATCCATATGCATATCGTCAAGAAAACTACAAACAGACCTATAATATCATTTTATCTAAAGTTTTCAGATGTCCAGCATTTACATTGGTAAAAAAGAATGAAAAACATATCCAAAATTATCGGTGGTTTCCAATTTTTCACGAGCTCCACTACAAATTGAAAACTCAGTGCCAACCAATCCTCAGCCAGGGAATTGAAGGTAATTAAGCGACCACCAGTAAATACGAAAACCACATAACTAAAAAGTTAAATTAAACATATCAACATAATGTCTTGTATACACAGAATTGAGGGGTTTTTCATTCTTTTTTCAGAATTGAAATGTGACGCTACTCTGAATTTATGTTGATCACTTCTCCCCCGATTCAGATCCAATCTGAAATTCTCAGCCTATAGCAAACACGACTCTCCATAATCACACCCGATCAATTTCTGGTTCTTCATCAGAATTGAGTGAATTTCGGATTCTATCATGAAGAAATGTAAATAAATTCATAAACGAGAGAGAATTTCAATCCCGATAGAGAACCAAGAACATATCAGCTAAGTACCACACGCAACCCCATTCCCCCTAAACACCTCAAATAACCGATTGTCAAACTTCCAAAACATGATCAACGAATCGAAATAAGAATCAAAGAACAGGCATCGTTAAAATTTCACCCAACCAATCCTCCAACAAGAAGTCTGACATTTAAAAGCTTGAAATCTTTAAAAAAAAATGCAAACCCACCTCGTCTCTAGGAGCAAATCTGGATCTCAGGAAAATTGTTCACATATATGAAAATGAAGCTACTGTAAGTAATCCTACGTTAAGATAAAGGGCAAAAGAAATTCAATCTTATATTAATCCCCAGTCACGAAAGAACGTGCAACAGCGGCACCATCACGCGAGGAGACAGTTAGAAAATGCATAAACAAATCGCAAAAATACAATCAAAAGATTTTGAAAAAAAAAATTAAAAGCAACCAATTTTCTTATCTCAGAACACCCACCAAAAAAAAAGCCCAAATCAAATGCCCTAGCACATGACCTCTGAAATTTAATTATCCATCTTGGATTCATACACCTTATACTAAACCAAATTAAACCCAAAAAAATCCACACACTCAATCAACCAAGTGCAAACATTAAAAATTTCGTTCGACTTTTCGTACCCTTATAATTTTCTCCGAAATGGATAAAATAGGGGGAAGTCGATGATGATGATGATGAAACTTCCTAGAGAGAGAAAATACTGGAGAGAGATAGAGGGAAAGACAGAAAAAAAAAGTTAGGGTTACGGAGGGATCGAGGGAAATAAAAATTGTTGAGCGCGGGCGTTTCTAATTTTCCCTTTTCCCTATTTTCTTATTATTTTAATATTATAATAAAGTAATAAAAAATAAAAGAAAAAGAAAAAAAAAAAGCGAGAGAATATTTCATAGAAAATGCCGTAGCTAAAAGTATTCTTCGAGTTATTTCTACGCTACTCTCTCTCTCTCCCATTCGCGGGCCAACCACGTAGAGAGAGATAGAGAGAAAGCCAGAGGTACCTTGGTTATGGACGTTTCACGCTCTGCTTGGGAGATTAGGACGCACGCGAACTGGGATTGGTGGCGGTTTGTCGATATGTGGCAATGCTTCACGGCCGACGGCGTTTGAGTTTCGGAGGGAGGAAGGGTTGGGGTGGGGAATGGGAGAGTGAAGTCAAGCGACGGTGGCGTGACGTGGGGGTGGTTTTGGAGTGTGGTAGTGACGTGAGCTAAACTGATTTTATCAACATGGGAAAGCGTGATCGTGATTACATGGTGTTTAATGCTGTCATCATTTTATTTATTTATTTTTTTTAGGGAGGGATTTGTGCGCCTTAAACTAATTTTTGGAGTTTGGTGTGGAGGCTCAAAATTTTAAATTTTTTAAATAAAAATAAAATATTTAAATATATTTTTATTTTAAATTTTTTTACTTAAATTTCTCTCACATAATTTTAAAAAAATTTATCTTCTATTTTTTATATAAAATATTTTTTCGATCAAAAAATATATACCAAAATTTTCACACATTTTAATATATTTTTTTTCAAATAAAACACATTCCAATCAGAGCTTTTATTTTTTGGGTATAAAAGAAAATAATAAATGAAAGTTGATTAATGTCCAATAATGTTTTATGTTTCACTATTGTTTATTAATGATTTCATCAAAACCCTACTTTATTTTAATGAAATATCATATTATTTGTATATAATAGTGGGATGGAGGATTTTGGAAGTACAAAATGTTATTTTTTTTGTTTTTTAAAACATTTAAATGTATTTTTAATATATATTTTTATTTTTTATTACTATTTAAAAAATATATAAAAATACAATCATTTTTATAATAAATATTATTTTACCCGCTCTAATTTTCCTCAAGAGTCATCCTTTTCCTAGATGGAGATGAGGAGTTAAAAGATTTATTACTTTAATTATTCGTTTTAAAAATTGATAATTTTTTATTTAATGATATAAATACAGTCACACATCTATAAATAGGAAATATTATATGGATATTTACTAGACCTAAATTATCATTAATGGATTCTTGAAACACATTCAAATTTTGTCTCAAATTATTCCACCTGTTGAAACATTTAGAGGAGTCCGTATCAATTAATTACTTATGAATTCACAAAATATTGTACTACAAGATATATATAATTTTATTTTGGAAATTTCATAATTATGGCAGTTATAAAAATAAATATGTAGTACGGATAATAATATTTGCAATTTTAAAGGGGTTTGATTTCGTGCTGCTATACAGATGAGGTCTGTGTTGTTTTACGAGGAAGATACGTTCGCTCCGTTTGGAGTATGATATATTAGAAAAAAATTATATTGAAATGTATAAAAATTTTAGTAATTATTTTTTTATAGAAAATATATTTTAGAAAAAAAAAATTTATAAAATTATGTGAGAGAAATTTGGGTGGAAAATTTTGAATTTAAAATTTTAAAATAAAAATATGTTTAAATAATTTATTTTTACTTTAAAAAAATTAACATTTTGCTGAAGACGGGATTGGTTAGTCCAATGTCACAGCCGCAAAATAGTTGTGCCAATTACGACTTTTGGGACGACCCAACATTTTTTTATACGTGCATATTTTAAAAAAGTGAATAATAATAATAATAATTTGTTTGATTGAACAGTTTTTAGGTAATTAAAGATTCTTTATAGTTTATACAGGGTTTTCAGAGGATGGAAAATTAGAATTATTTGGAAAATATTGGATTGCTACTTAACCACGGCACTAATTATGATTTGGAGTAGCTTTAGCGACAAAAAAGAGGAGTAGCGTCGCTGCGGAATATTTCTTTATTTAATTACCAACTCAAGCAACACCCATCATGTCAATTGCAAATAATTTATATTTACTTTTATTATTATTTTATTTTTATATGTACTCGCAATTCATAAATTAACAAAATTTATCTCATACGCAATCTAATTTACTTTAATCTACAAAATTTAGCTAGAGGGAATAGGGAATTGGGAATTAAAATAAAATAAATATTCTGAAATGCAAACTTTGGAATTTTATTACTATATATAATTTTATTTATCTAAATTGTAAATTTGATGGGCTTACTCAAATCTTATTGGCTCAGCTATCGTGTCTTTGGTTTGAATTTTGAAAGATCAAAAGGCGCAAAAAATGACAACATAATAATCTTTTTTTAGTGTAGAAAAAATGACGACACTAGCAACATCAACATCATCAAAAGGCCATCTTTTAAAGTTGGGCGGGAGGCTGCAGTTTAGTTCATGTTCATCAACGTGGAACCTGTCTATGGTTCTGGACCTTCTGGTGATTGGAACTAGGGGTGGTCCTGGTTTGGTTAAGTTAAAGAAAAAAAAAAAAAAAAAAAAAAAAAAAAAAAAAAAAAAAAAAAAAAAAAAAAAAAAATTATATTTTTTATTATTTTTTAAATAAAATAATAATTAATTTTTTTTTTTTTTTTTGTTTTTTTAAAAAAAAAAAAAAAAAGAAGAATAAAAAATAATCGATAATATAAAGAAAAAATCAAAATAAAAAAAAAAAAATATATAAAAAATAAATCGAAAAAATAAATAAACCAAATAAAATCGAATTTTAAAATTTATAAATATATTTTATATATATAAGTATAAATATAAATATATGTTATTTTATAGAATATTTATGGTTTATAGTTTATAAAACTATTGTAGACTTTGTAATTATGTATATATATTTTTGTATAATTAATTTATTGTTATTATAAAATTTATCATGTATAGAACTATATACTATATTGTTTTCATTAATATACTATCATTAATATTGTTTTCATTAATATACTATATTGTTATTATAAAATTTATTGTTATTTTATAAAATTTATCATGTATAGAACTATATTTATTGTTATTATAAAATTTATTGTCATTTTATAAAATTTATCATGTATAGAACTATATTTATTGTTATCATTAATGAATAATGATATGGACAATATAATGAATATATAGTAATATTAATATAGTATATAACTATATACTATATACTAAACAATTTTACTATATATTATATACTAAACTATATACTATATACTATATACTAGTATAGTTTATACTGTAATTTTAATTTATCAATTTATTTAAAAGTTACAAAAAAAAAAAAAAAAAAAAAAAAAAAAAAAAAAAAAAAAAAAAAATAATGCATAAGTTGACAAAAGTGTAAAAATTAATAATATGTTGTGTGTGGTAGTTGTAGGTTGTAAATATGTATAAGACTAGCGTGTAACAATATACCATGCGATTATTATGTTTTATATATTTAATTAGAATCAATATCATATATTCATAATATCATCAATTATTCAATATAATAGTCAATAAATTATAACTAATTGTTTGTTAAAAGTGATTACTAAGTATTAATATTTAAAATGGAAGTGTTGAGTTTTTTAGTAATCAATTATAAACTATATAATATTTACTAACGGTTATTTATTCAAAATTTATTTGTGAAGTTTTGAAAAAAAAAAAAAAAATTTTTTTTTTTTTTTATTATTTAATATTATTTGTGAAAAAAAATAAATAAAAATAAAAATTTTATTTTTATTATTTTTTTAAACAAATCAAAAAAAAACAAAAAAGAAAATCGATTCGGTTTTTTTTTTTTTTTAAGGGGTCAAAAAAAATGCCAAAAATATAAAAAACGAATAATAAAAAAAACCGAACCGATTATCACCCCTAATTGGAACCATCAACAAAATTCAAAACTTCTGTTGCTCTTGGTATATGATTTAGCAGCATTGGTTTAAAATTCTTCATTTTATTAGTATCAATTTTCCCCCATTTTGACTATCTGTATAGACAATTATATCAAAATGTATTTTTATAATTTTTAATAATCTATTATTCTTAATCACTATTTCCAATAGTAGATGAGGTGAGACTTTTAAATACTCAATAAGAGGGGAAAACACAATGTTATCATAAAAAAGAAGGTAAGGGCAAAAACAATTACAAACAAATCTTCTAATGCTCCTACTTAAGGCACTTTATGGATGGGGAGGTTCACCATTTCGCCATAAAAATTATATTGTGAGAGTTTCAACTGTATTTGTTGTTAAGTTGCTGCTAAGATCATGTGTTGATTCTAAGTTTCTTACCTTCAAACTCCTAAGGAACACAATCAATCCCTTTCCTTTTCTAAGGGAAAATTATGCCAAAAGTACACAAGACCAGAAAGCTCATGAGTTTGTTCATGATGTACAAGATTTAAGGTTGCCTCGATAGGGATGGTACGGCTATAATGACTTAGTGCTCATGCGAGAAGACATAGGTTCGATTCCCGGTAAAATTGTCACAAAATGTTCCCCTTCTCCTTCCCCTTATAATAGTGTAGGATCTTAAATAAAAAAAAAATAGTGTAAGATCTTCAAAAAAAAAAAAATGCTGCCTCAGTTAAGACACAAGAACCTTCCTCCTTGTGCCTAGCAATATTTCACGTGACACCCTTTGATCTACAGCTAAACTAGTTACCCGTGTTACCCAGACTGCTGCCTACCTACCAAATCAAACACGTATAACACTAGGCGGGGCCGTTGGCAGCTTGGCATTTAAGCATTGACGGGTTCAATAAAACGTCATATTACATTTTAACACATTTCTGAATCAAGGTTGTTCAGAGGTAAGCAAATCATCCTGATCACAGGGCTCAGAAAACTATGAGCAAAGTCTATAGATACACCAAGAGGCCCTTCCACTTCTAAATGACACGAGGTCAGGACACATAAAGCATACTAACAACTAAGCAGGGTCAATTACAGACAGCGAATCAGTGCCAGAAACACGAAAGGATATATAAGCATAAAGGCTTAAACGAACTCTGAAACCAAAAGATGTTTATACATGTAAATGGTCATATATTTGGCCCCTTGCCCTCAAATTGAATGGGTATTCCCAGACTAGGAGGCCCTAGCTGATTCATCCCCAGGTAAATCATCTTCATCATGGTATATGTTCTCGGCCATCTGCCATATTTGTAGTATGTTATCCTCTGCTACACTAGCAACAACCCAATCTTCACATGGGTTCCATGAAAAGTCTGAAATTTTACTTGTATGACCACCGTGAATGAAAAGCAACTCTGGAGGCCCATCTTCCGCATCCTCTGGTGTCTGTTCCTCATCAATTCTAAGGTGAAAAAATAAAATGCATTAAGTGCCTTTTTCTGCATAATATCCATTTTAATAAGACTTGAGATTTAGCAAACCATTTGGTAAGTACCATTGAATCAACAAAATTTGTTCCCATGGACACTTGAAAAGTTCAATCACACAGCTATAATTGTACAAACAAAAATAGCGATTAAACTGGGTTGAAGAGAGTACCTGCTAAGATCCCAGACCATGAGTCTCCTACCAAGACAGCAAGAAGCTAAGATAGTCTCGTTCTTTGGGTTCCAGCCCACTTGGAAAACCTCCTCCCTATTGTACAACCATAGCAAAAGTTATGCTTATCAAAGATAAATGCCATGACTAAATAGTTTTTCACAAATGAACATTTTTGTTAAATGATATGAAGAGCGGTTGAAATTTTTTTTGCTAAAATGGTCTGCAAGAATGCAACAATGATATAAAACGATGCAGGAAAAATTTACTTGTGGCAATCAAAGGTATGAAGAGCAGTTGAAATCTTCCGCAGATCAAATAACTTGACAGTCTTATCAGTAGATCCTGTTGCTACAACCCACTCATTAAAAGGGTTGAATGCCAAACAGTTAACCTACAAAAAAATTCACATGATCAATCCTGTCATTGAATATTAATAACATCCAAGTTGCTGACCAAAAAAAAAGTGTTAAGAAAAACAACGCCATTCATGCTATTCAGTTCAAAATCAAATGATCTAGACATTTTCAAGAGCAAAAAGAATGTACTTCTGTCCAACACTTCATTTCCATTATGTTTTCACTTTTCAGGTATGCACACTGAAAAACTCAGTTATCAAACAGTCTTTTATCTATTACCCATTTAATAGTGATAAAAAATGATATAATATCAACAAAATCTTTTACCACAGAGTGTCCATTTTTTCAAATCTTATTGGTTGAATACTATTACCAATTCAAATCTTAACATTACAATCCACAACACCTCCCCCCCCCCGGGCCAAAAAAAAAAAATCCCCCCAACCCCAAAATTAAGCTGCAAAAACAGGAAAGGAGATGTGTCTTTCATTTGCAAGGCACAGATTTCATATTGCACTCTTGCTACCTTGTGCATCCAAACAATAAGATAAACACTTTGTTGGGGAAGTTTGACAACTCCTCTCAATATATTGTCACAACATGCTAATGCTTTGAAGAGATAAAAACAGATGCAAATGCTACAAGAAGGGAAATTTTACAGTGGAAAAAAAAAATGACGAAGATCCAGAGAAAAAGGCTTAAAAATCCATCACCAAAGATAATTCCATAAATTGTTTTCCTCATCCAAACATAAGTAAAACGCCAAAAAAAAAGTTGCACAAATTTTAAGACAAGACCTACCTCACTTTGATGAGCAACTACAGACTGAATAGGCTTGGCAACTGCAGGAACACGCAGATCCCATATGTGCAGATATTGATCATCCCCAACCGAACCAAATAAGTACTCATGCCTCAGATGCCAGGCCACATCTTCTACAACTCCTTCATGAACCTATTTATAACAAACTCCATATCATCATCAGTTTAACAGCTTCAAAAATATGGATTCAGAACATTTGCTTAGATTGGTGCAGTAAAGCTTTAAGTCTGCTAATTATTTACACATTAAAAAAAAAAAAAAAAAACTGCATTAGTATCACATATCTAAGATTGAAGTTCACCTTCATAACCCAGTACAAATTTAGGTATAAATATTCTTATTTAACACTCCTATTCCAGTAAGGGTTTTCTGCTCAGTCAATAGTAATTTACTAATCCTTCACCTCCATTCCCCTCTCACCCAAGTTGCAAACCTCAGATTTTGTTTTATGACATAGAGAAAGCCAGAAAAGCTGCAACTGTTGGAGGTTGCTAATGCACAAGTCTTTAAGTATTTTAACATGTCCAATAAAAGGTACAGTTCACCTTAAAAATCTGCATAGCATCTAGAGACTTATTCTTTGGAGTTGCATTGATGTCCCATAAGCATATTTGGGCATCATCAGAACCACTCAATAAATGACCCTGCTTGAACTGACTCCAAGACAAACCATAACCTTCTGTGCTATGTCCCCTCAGTCTCAAATCAGGATTGCAAGCACCATCTAGAGGAGGCTTGGATGGATGCTTGCTATAATCAAAGACATAAACTTCTGCGCTCACTGTCTTAGTAGCAATAATAAAAGGATTTTGGGGCATATAACGAGCACGGTTAACTTCTCCATCATGATTTATTTGCTGGATTATTTGAACCTGCAAGAAAATCGCACTGCATTAAATGCCAAATGCCTGAAAACAAGCCACATAACAAATGTAAAAGGGGCTTTTTTTCAAATAATTTAATGAAAATTCCCAAATGAGAGTGGCTTTAGGCATTAAACCAGAAGAAGACATAGACACATAAATGGAGCAGACTGCTCAAACCCCAAAAGAATCAAAACAAATAGTAAGTCAAAGCAAAGTAGAACAACTGTCCCAGCATTATAATGCAATATATGAGACGTCGTGTATGAAATTGAG
Organism: Gynochthodes officinalis; assembly: GCA_020080225.1. Classification (NCBI taxonomy): domain Eukaryota; kingdom Viridiplantae; phylum Streptophyta; class Magnoliopsida; order Gentianales; family Rubiaceae; genus Gynochthodes; species Gynochthodes officinalis. The sequence continues at coordinate 23,823,959 of CM034616.1, forward strand.
CCAAGTTACAATAGAAATTTCTCCATTGATTAGATATTGAAAACGTTAAACAAATCAAAATCTTTGTCAATCACCAGCATCAATCGTATCTTATAACTCTCATCGTCTCCAACATAAGGTTCATGAACCAAACAAAATATTGACCCCTAATAGAAAGAACAATCTTTCACTAACAAGGCGGAGAAATTATTGCTTTCGCGATATTCAAGAATGATTGTGTGGCCCTATAAGCTCAACTCCCAAAGCCCACAACCAAACACAGCCAACGAGTTGAATAGCATCATACTGTAAACGGCATAACTGCAAATTTTTTTTTTTTTTTGGGGGGGGGGGGGGGGGGGGGGGGGGGGGGCAGTTGACCATTAAAGCTATAACAATCAAACCTTGCCATTGGCGCAGCCGAACCCACCAAACTCAGACCGATCGTCGTCGTAATGGCGGGCGTCGTTTTCGGCATCTTCGAGAGGGAGTTGGACCTGAGCAAGCATGAGGTAATTAGGCTCGTTCTCTGATGTGTGGGTCCCCAAAATCATTTTCTGAACGGAGTAATCTTTCCCCGGCGGCTCTTCCCGGTCGGGAAGCCACTCGACAGTGAGGGACGGCCATTCCAGGGCATGGGTTATGACCAAATCGTAAAGAAAAGGAGTATTCTTCTTCCATATTTTGTACTCCTCGTTGATTAGCCGCTCTTCTATCTCCCCCCTCATCTCATCCTCGTCTTTTCCCATTATTTGCTTTGAAAACTGCTTGTATAGTAATGGGTTTGAGTATATTTGAGTGATTCAACGAGATAAATTTTGCCGGTTTTCCCCCCTCTTTTTGGGTAATTAATTGGGATATTCTTTTTATTCAGGGGGGCGATTTTCTCACTCGTATCTGTGCAGAAGAACTGGAGTTGAAAAAGAAGAAGAACTGGACAGACGAGGGTTAAGGGGGTTTTGGAGGGATCAGGAAAATTTATTCCGCCATGGTCAGCTTAATTTTGCGGGATTTTTTTTTTAATTTATTTTGGAAGGGCATTGGACTATTTGAAAATTGGAGGCCAAGAATGTGACGCTGGGATGGCAATGGGGCGGATTTAGGGTGGGGAAGTCTCACCCGCCATCCCATTTCCCCCCTCCCATTATTAGATTTTTTTTTTTCCCTAACCCAATTTCTCATTTCTAATAAGGTTTCGTTTTAAATAAAAATATATAAAAAATAAATTTTAATATTTTTAATTATACAATAATAATTAAAATAAATCTAAAAATATTATAACATATAAGTGTAACAATTAACAAATTATATACCATTCTAACGTAATAACTAACAAATTATAAAGTCCAAATCTAAACGCACAAATAAAATATAATAAAAAGTATAACTCATAAAATCTAAACATACAAATATTAAATATAATTTGAATTAAAATAATAATTCATAATCATCATTTTTTTAAACTCTATAATATACCACATTCATCAAAAACATTTTTTTCTACAAACATTGCTGTACATGAATCTCCATCTTCTGTAGAGCAAGTAGCCACACCCAAACAAAGTATTTCTAAAATAATAATCTCATTTAATGAAATACTAAAATTTCAAGTAGACATTCAATACTATACTTATAGCTTGTTTCATTCCATAGCCACAACCGAGTACACATCAAAGCTTCCAAAGTGTCTTTACAAAGTCTACTTTGATGATAACTTATCAATCTCCCATTAGTACTAAGGTGGTGCTTGGTATAAATAGCGCTCGGTATAAATAGTGGATTTAGGAATAGAATAAATTTAATTAATGGAAATGTTTAGAATAGAATAGAATGCTATAATTATGTTGTTTGGTATTATTTTGTAATGGAATGGAATAGATTTTATATTACAATTAAAATTTAATATTAATATTAATAAATTTATTAATAAATTTTATATTAAAATTATAATAAAAATATTATTATTTTATATTATATGATATTTAACAAATTATATATTGTTCAAAAAATAGTCAAAGTGCATGTCAATTTATAGAGAAAAATATTTTCTATAATTTAGTAAAATTTGTTTTTTAAAAAAAAAAATGTAAAATGGGGGTTGCAAACCTTTGGAGAGTTTGCAACCCCCTTGACATGTGGCGCACACCCGTCACGCCTATCAGCGCCCAAAATTATTATTATTTATTTTGGCTAAAAAACAACATCGTTTTTTAGCCAGTTGAAAACCCTTCTTCATGGGTTTTTGTAAAAGAGGAGGGGGGTTCACCTAAACCCACCCCTAAAGGTTACGTAAACCCAATACTAAGTACCAAATATTCCATTTTAATCCAATGCATTCCAAACCCTTGCCAAAATCACATGACAAAAACCTCCTAAATATAGATTCCGATACCGTAGCAGAGACAGGAATAGCTAGAATATCCCTAGCGATTCTTTAGAAGATAGGATACTTAATCTCGTTATCACATTTTCCTCCAAGTAAAAATTTAGTTCTGATTTGAATTTTGACTTACCATTCTTTGAAGCCACAAACTTATCAAAACCAGCCATAAAATTTTTTCTCCCTTTACTGCAACCAGAAATGGTGCAAGAGGATGAATTCAAACATGCATTTTCCACATTCGCCTCATATCCACTAATAGATCAAAATTCATAATCATTGAACAAAGTGGAACACTTCAACTTAATTTATTCAGCCTTATAAAAAGCTTCATCACCGTAAATTAAAGGAAAGCAAAACTCCATCAAATTCATTGTAAATTTAGGACCTAAAACTACAGCCAACTCAAGTATGATATTATACTCATGCCAATATTTTTATACTTAACCAACATCTTTTCAACTATTCCTTTAACTAGTAAATCTAAATTTTGAAACCATTGATCTAAAGAAAGTTTAATCTTACACACTTTTGCAAAAAAAAACTCATTAGATGTAGGATTTTTAGTGGTAGATAATAGTAGAGTTACTTCATAAAATATCTCCAACTTGTCACGTATTTCATTAGCAGCTACCAAATCAGCATCAATTGGCAAGCAAGTGTAGTATTTTTCAAGCAATTTAAGCCGTGAAAAAATACATCTTTATAAATGCAAGCAGTTTCTAACATCAAAAAAGTTGAATTCCAATGGGTTTTACAATCTAAAGACAGCTTTTTTTTTCCACAATAAATGCGTAATTGACAAGCAACTTTCTCAAATTTCTCAACTCTAAAAGGAGATGCATTCCAAAACACAGCATTATTCCGAATTCTTTCAATTGTACTTCCTATTACATCTAACCCATCATTTACAATTAAATTCAATATATGAGTAGCACAATGCATATAAAGCACCAAGCCTCCCAACAACAACTCACCCGTATCAAGTTTATCAAACAAACATTCAATCATGGCATCATTCATAGAACAATTATTTAAGGTGATGGTAGAAATCTTATGGTCAATATTCCAATCCATCAACACATTGCTCAAGACATCACTCAAAACCTCCTTATTATGTGGAGTAGGAACATAAATAAACCTATATAATAATTAAAAAAGGAAATATAATATCAAACTTATGCATAAAGAAAAATGATTGAAAATTACTTAATCTTTATGTTTTCAACATTTACCTCAGATTTTGACTCTACAGTATACAAGGGTCATCAATAAAGTGTATAGTGATAGCCATGAAACCTCTGATTGAATTGGTTAAAGTCCACATATCGGTTGTAAGTTTATATAACATCCTATTCTTATTTTCTTTCTCCACATCATAAATTCTAAAAATATCTCCTTTAATTGTATTTCTTGAAGCATGTTTAAAACAAAGCACTAATTTATTACAAAATCTCTAAAAACCAACATGTTCAATAATAGGCAAGGGATATTCATTCAATACAATTGCAATTGCAAGCTCATGACAGGGCAGCTTATTGATTAAATAAATAATTATGTAAATCTTGTTTTCCATCATCTCTTTTGATTCCACTTCTTAATAGCATTTGTTTAATATCTTGTTTAGGATTTTTGGCACACCTTTTAGAATGATCAGGCAAATAACTTGTTCCATGTCTAGTACCTGTCATGTACTTCTTTGAGCAATAATTGCATACATCCTACCATTCTCTATCAACATTTTATCTCTTAAAATGTTGCCAAACTGTTGAAATAAGTTTTCTTTTTCCACCATCACTTTCAATTGAAATATCTTTTAGAGTTAATATTATTTACATCCCATAAGTTTTTTTTTTTATCTAACAAATTATAACTTATTTAGATTACATCATAAATTAATACTACTTATATAATTATTGCTTTCTTTTGGGGCAAAAATTATATTATTAGAGTGCTATAGTATAACTAAAAATAATTATGGGTATTGTTTAGAATTATTAAAGGGCCTAATTGAAATATTTTAAAAATCACCATAGAGGAAATAAAAGTTTCAAAATATTATAAAATTTTGACTAAATTTTGGATTTATTAATTTATTTTACTTCATTATTTTGCAAATACAAATTTCAAAATATTATAGATATTTTACTTCATTATTTTAATTTTTATTATTTTACATAATAAAACTCAAAGTATAATATATATATATATATATAATATCAATTTACTAAGAGCAATTAGTAAGTAGGTAGACGTTAATTATGTACAATAATGAAAAGGATTTTGTACTTCTTTAATTGTAGTTTTGTTTAATTCAATTCTAGAAGTAACATGAAGGTTCTTTTACTTCCTTATGATTTATTTTGCATAATAAAGTTTAAAATAATATGGTACTCTCTCTCTCTATATATATAATAATTATAACTAATAGATAAATAATAATAAACTAATAGTAAATAGTAACTAATACTAAAGTAAGATAATTAAAAATTTAATTAATATAATATTAATATAAACATAATGTACTAATAATTAAGAAACATTGATGATAAATTCAAATTATAACTAATGTTAATAGCATAATATATACAAGTATATAAGTAATATATTTACTAATATACACAAATAATTAAAATTAAAATTAAAATATAATATATATTCATATATTTTAAAAAATAAGTGGGTCCCACCCCCGTTAGATTGGGGGAAGGGGGAGAGTTTTTCTCCCCTCGCATTCGCCTCGCCCCTGCTTCACCTGTTCCCTAAGGTAAAATGAGACGGATACTCGAGAATGACGTGTAGCCGTTGCCATTCATATGTGACAACTAACATGTATGAATGGTATTTTCAAACACTTGTTTAGACAATTTTTTCATTTTTCAATAAATATTTTAACTTATAACTATTATCTTGAAATATGCAAAAATGCTTTCAATATTCTCTCCATGTAGCCCCTATATTTTGGAGAAGGCTTTTTTATTTTTAGGTCAAAACTAGGAATGGTAAACAGAGTAGTCCTGCCCAAAATTTTTTGTTGATATATATATATATATATATTAATTTTACCTTTTTTGTTTTTAAACCAATAAAGTAGTGTGTATGGATTGCAATTCAAAATGTAATTTTGTTTTTTTTAAAAAATAATAATTGTGAGATAAAAGATATATTAAAAAAATATAAACACTAATTGAAAAATACAAAAAATATGTCTTAAAATATAATTTATACACATATCATACTACCATTATAATAGTATCTTTCTAAAGAAAATATAATGACAATGTTGTTTAGAGATAATCTACAAAATAGTCCTTTACATATATGGAAAAGAACTTTTTAGTCCCTCACAAAAAAAAAAAAAACCAATCAGTCCCTTACATATATATTTTTTAGTCCCTCACATATATGAAAAAGCATTTTTTAGACCCTCACCAAAAAAACGAACCAATTAGTCCTTCATATATATGAAAAAGAACTTTTTAGTCCATAAAAAAAAAATCAACTGACACTTTCATATATTTAATATATTTTGGTCATTTCATCAACTTTTGTCAAAATTTCCGTTAAAATTCAAAACATGCGCCCTAAGCATGTTATTTGCTAAAGGCTTTTTTGGAAGTACAAAAAATCCTTTTTTTTTTAATGTGATTGTTACAAAATTCATCACAGCCTCGTTTAGACCCAGAGAAAGATAGAGAGATATACATCAACAGGGGTGTGGATGTAATGGACAATTTTTAGGGAAATCGATCTAGAAAACAAATGGAATATTTTTGCAATTTACTAAAAGGTTCTCAAAAATCAACAGAAAAAATGGCTGTCTTTTGAGATCATCGGTGGACAAACACAGAAATAGGGCAACCACCCTTGAGATAATAAACATTTTAAGAAATAATAATTTTCTGTGATTCTAAAAAAGCCCTCAACAAATAGCACGCTTATAACACGTGTTGGTAAATTTGACAAAAGATTTGACAAAAGTTGACGGAAGGACCAAAATAGATTAAATATATGAAAGTTAGGGACTGATTGGTTCGGTTTTTTTGGTGAGGGACTAAAAAGTTCTTTTCCATATATGTGAGGGATTGATTGATTCGTTTTTTTTTTTTGTGAAGGACTAAAAAGTCATTTTTTATATATGCGAGGGACTATTTTGTAGATTATTTCTGTTGTTTATATTTATAACAAAAATAGTTTCTGCTTTCATTGCATTTTTATTTTTAAGTAACAATTTAATTACATTTAAGTAAAATAATTTTACAATTTCTCATACTACTTCACTACATCTATCTCCATATCCATGCCAAAATCAAGTACATGTAAAGCAAACTAAAAATATGATGCTTTGTGATGGCAAATTTCTGTTTTCTCATACAACTAAATTTGTGCTAATTCAAAAAGAAAAATTTGATGGATCACATGCACAGAGAAAAAGCTCAACGAAGCCCACCGAGATTCGAACCAAAGCCCAGGCCCGTTATCTTTCCGGAATTTCATTTTTGAAAAATGAAAAACGCACCCGTACCAAATTGACAGCTGCCGGGCGGGAAAACAAGAGGACTCTCTCTCTCACACACACAGTGGGTCACGGTGACTGACAGAGCAGCCAAAAGAGGAAAATTCTGGCAACGATGAGAAACGCTGGTCGCCGCCGTGCGAACGACTCACTGGCTTCAGAACGTCGACCTCCGCCACCCACACCCACCAACGCCGCTGCAACGCCCGGTGATCCATGGCATTTCCTCTACACCGGCCGCGAATCCGACGCCAGCCTTGCCAGCAACCGTCCTTCCTCTTCCTCATCCATCGGCATAAACCCTCGCTCCTCAACGGTCCCGATTACCGACAAGTCCTATCAACTATCCGCCATTCGAACCATCAACGGCTACCTCTCCTCCCACTCCTTCCCCACGACCCTCAAGCCACCTTTACCTTCTGCCAAAGACATCACCGAAACCCTAAAATTCATCCTCTCTCGCCTAGGCTTTACCGCCCCCAAAATAGACGATGACCTCCAAATTGTGTTAAAAACCCTCAACTGCCCCGTGAAACTGAATAAATCTGCTCTTCGTGCACCTGGTACTCCTCACTCTTGGCCTAGTTTACTGGCCGTAATTCACTGGCTGGTTCAGGTAAATTTGCATGACGACCACTTACTGAGTGTTAAGCAAGGGAGGTCCAATTTGGAGCATAATGATATGTTTTTGTACTCATCCAGCAGTTATTTGTACTTTATTCGGGGGGATGATGAGCTGGTGGACGCCTTGGATGAGGAGTATATGAAGAAATTGACCAGTGGGAAGGATGAAATGGTGGTCGTTTTGAATGATTTGGAGGAAAATGTGAGGGAATCGGAGAAGAAGTTGGAGGGGTTCAAGACAGGGCCCAGTGAGAGGGAAAAACTGGAGAAGGAGCAGAGTCTCTTGGAGGAAGATGTGAACAAGTTTCATTCCATGATTGAGCAATTGGATGGGCACGTGGCGGCTGTGGAGAAGGTTTTGGAGGATAAGGAGAAGGAGTTGGAGACTAAGATTTTGGAGAATAAGAGGGTTAAAGAGGAAAATGAGGAGTTGAAGAGAAGGATTGAGGAGCAGGGAATTAATGCCTACGATGCTGAGAGAATGAGAAAAGAGTTGATGGCTGTAGAGAGGGATATTGCGGAGACTGAGGTTGCCAGGAATGGATGGGAGGAGAAGGCTTGGGATCTAGATTCTGAAATTGGGCATAAGCTTCAGGAGCTTGAGGGACAAATCATTGAGTGCAATCAAGCTACACGGAGGTGTTGTATATTTTCATTATTGTTCTATATTTATGCCTGTAAACGTTGTATGCTAATAGTTTTCATGCATATACGCTAATCCTAGCACACAAATGAATCTCAATAATTTTCATGTGGATTTAATATGATTACATCTTCGTGCTTTCTAGGTTAAAGCTTGGAAATGAATATCAATATCATCTGAATGCCAAAGGATCCACACCTTCTGAGGTGTTGGGGTTGGATTACAAATCAACCCTCAAGCCCGCACTTGCCTCTATTGAGGATAACATAAAGAAAGGTTCAATGGAGAAATTGGAAGAATTGATATCCCTTCAACAGCAATCAGCTGAAAATGCAGCTAAAATAGAGGCTAAAAGGAATCAAACTGCGGCTCGTCATTCCCACATTGAAGAGGTAAAACAAGCAGTTTCTAGAATTGGTGTTAAACTAGTAATTGTTCTATTGCTTTATTTTCATCAAATTAAGGAGGAACGATATTAGCATCATTTAGCCTCGAAATTATGCTCACCAGAAGCAAAAAATTGATGAATGGAACCAATAAATGTGGTTTATGGAATATTTCTGCTCCATAAAACATTTGAGACTTGAGTAGGTGAGTTCTGTTAACAATGCATTGAATAATAATTTTACTGCTTTTATATATGATTCCTAGAGGAATAATAGAAATAATATACCCTCACTATGTTTATCTCTGCAAGAAAAAAACATTGAAGCACCAAAGGTCTATTGCTCGTGGTTGAGTGAAGGACCAAGGTGTTCAAGAAATTATGATAATCATTAGAAGTGTTTGTAGATATTTGTGTTTTTTCTGTGCTGGAATATATAAAGAACTTTGTAAGAGTATCAGTGTACTCCAAGTTTGTACCTTGCTCGGGTCCTGGAAATTGTTGAAGTTATTTCAGCATTTATTGTGGTTTTAGTCACTTTTAGTCACTCTTTGTATAGAAAGCTAAGCATTAATCCGTTCAGTCACTTTTAGTGTCAGACCGCTCTTAGAAAGATCAAACAAAATTGATATATGTGCATCTGAAATTAACTAGGTTGAAGCTCAACTAAACACAATAAGGAAGGAAACTCAGGAGTATGCTTCCAGATGTGCATCTGAAGCTAGAAAGATGCTAGTGGAAGTTGAAGCAGAAGCTTACAATCTGGAAAATGTTGAAAAAGAAGCAACAGAGTTTCTCAAGGTATATGTCTCTCTACTTCTTTAACATCTTGTCAAGTGTTTTTAAACTTATAGAAGACTACACGAGAGATGTAGTTCTGTTCTTTCACAGACTAGAAAAATGATTTTCTTTACTACCTGATGCTTCTTGTTGACTGGTTTTGTCTCTTGAAATTGTTTTTCTCCATTTTTCATAATAACTGGGGGGGTGAGGGAATAATACGAACCAGGCACCATTGTTGTCCCGGTCGGTATCTTCGCCAACTCAAGTCACTTGTGCTGGTTTCTTGAAGTTCAAGGATGAACGGGTTTTTATTTTTTATCCCGTTATTTTCCTTTTAGGCATCTAAATTGAAGTTACAGGACGCTACCAAGCAAACTGATGAAGAAATTCAATTATGTGCTCGTGAACTCTTTATGTTGATTGATTCAGTTTCAAAGTATAAAGAGCACATGGCATCAAAAATCGCAGAGATGAAGAATGACCTTCTAGAAACTGCAGGCACCATAGCAGATATTCACAGGGGTTCTTTTCCTGCAAAATTAGGGAATGCAGCTGAAGCTAGCCATTGATGTGGATGTAGATATTCTTTATAGTCGTTAAATTAAGCAGAAGATTGTCTGCACTTGTTGCCTTGTGTAATTTAAGAAATTAGAAGAGCAGATTTCTGAAATTCATTTACATCCTCTGTGGTGTCTATTTTCAAATTTTTTTTATCTCAAATTATTCTAATATTTTTAATAATAATAATAATCACTATGTTTAGGTGAGTTCTGGTCTCTCACAGAATAAAATTATTCTAATATTTTTAATAATAATAATAATAATAATAGTAATAATAATAATAATAATGTATGACTATAATTTAAAAGTAAGAAAAAAAATTTAAAATTCTAAATAATCAAGCGGAGAAGACATGATTGCGGCGAATGCACCATTCTGCATCCTAAAACCTGATTTGATTCGTTAGGGGAAAGTTTCTAATTTCTGGGAAAAGAATTAACTAAATTTATGAGGTATTCATTTATTTATTAGTATTATTTTTAGTAATTGACTTGTTGAAGAATGCAACATATGCAGTTATGGACTAATTTTTTCCCCTCAAACGGGCCATATTATACCCACTCTTTTGCTCCCACGCTTACAAAGAGAGTTTTTTCCCCAATATTGATCAAAAAACAAGAATTAAATAACTATTGATTTTTTAAATTTTTTTTCATGAAAATGGTGTTTTGAAATACCGATTGTGAAGTCGGTGTATGAAATGCCGACATTGAAGTCGGTTTCTGAAATACTGACTTCAAAGGAGGAAAAATACTCTCAATTCTAAGCCGTCCTCCTCTTCCTCTTCTCCATCCTCTCTACCCTCCAAAGCCGCCGCCCAACCTCTCCCTCCATCAACGATTCAACAGCTGAACCTTTATCTATCACCGGCCACCGGCTGTTAGAACTTAGAACTATTTAGTGGTGGTGGTTAAAGTTTGGGAGTTTTTTTCTCACGGTGGTCATTCTAAGAGGCATTTCGTCTGTCAATTGGTGGGTTTAAAAGAGTGATTTATTCTTAGCATTTAGGAATAATTATGGAGAGAATTCATGTGTCCCGTGAGGGCAAGACCTCTCTCCCCAGAGGATGCAAGGGGTAGCCCGTGGCGAATTTTTGGAAATTCCATTTTCATACCTAATCAGTCTCCCAAATTTGATTTTGGTAAAATCTCCATTGTTTTTCCTTGTTCTTGCATTTCTATTTATCTGCATTTAACTTTTGGTTATTTGTTTTTTCTTTTTGGGTTTCAGATAGGATTTTTGAGAAGGACTGCAAAACTTTGCAAGTTACTCGGACTAAGGATATAGTTTTTGCTGCAGTTCGTGGATTCAATGGTACTTATTTTGTAACTTTTCCAAATCCCATTGCACCATTTGGGAAGAAAATGTTACAATTCTTGTTTTTCTATATGTTTGCAACTGGCAAACTCACTGCAAATGACTCAAGCGTTTTCGACATGCTTTGTGAAGGGACTGTTTTTGCATATGGACAAACAAGTAGTGGCAAAACCCATACAATGCATGGATCAGCTTCTGAGCCTGGAGTTATCCCTCTTGCTGTCCATGATTTGTACAAACAAACTAAGCATGAACGCTACCAGTTGCCGGCGGCGGTGTAGGACGTGAAAAAAACGTTCTTCACCCTTTGATGCTGGATATTGAAAGATTGATTGAAATCAGTATATGAAATACCGACTTTGAAGTAGGTATATGGAAGTCGGTATTCCATATACCGACTTTAAAGTTGGTTTTCGAAATACTAATTTCAAGGTCGGTATTTCAAATACCGACTTCAGTACCTTTGGAATCCCTCTACTAATGTTAATATTTATTTAATTTTTTTTAAAAAATAATATTATGCAAATTAACTATCAAAAGTTCATAATAAAGGTAAATTACGTACAATAGGAACTAAGAAAATCTTAAACTTATTTAGTCCTACAAATTTTAAAACGTTCTTTTTAATCCCTTTAAATATAAATATGCTTACTTTGGTCCTTCATCTGTCATCTCAGACGGAATCCGTTTGCGAGATGCATGTGCGCGCAGCATGACACTCTAATAAATGATAAAACAGTCCTATCGCACATAAGTACACAAAAAAGTCTCAAAAGTATCAAAAATTACCAAATTCTTAGAGCCAGCTTGATTCACTTCAAGCTTATGTTGTAAGCGTAGTTCTCCAACGAAATCAAAGGGGTGACATAAAGAAGCAACAAATCTTCTGTGAAGGGAGGGTTGTTGACCGTCGACTTCTTGAGTTTCAATCGGATGCGTAGAGTGAATTTCCGCCCATAATGAATTTTCTTTGAATTTTTTGCAACTCACTCGAACTTAGTTCAAGCGGATTTTCAGATTTGCTATAGATTAGGTTGTTGGATTTTTCTGTGGGTGGAGGGTGATCTAATTCATCTCCCCAAGATTTTCCAAAGCTCATTAGGTTAAATTACAACTGTCTAGAATTTCTCTTCAATTTTTCTGGAATTTTTTCTGCAACTCTCTTGAACCTTCAACGGAAATTTCAGATTTGCTATAGATTTGGTTATTGGGTTTTTCTGTGGATGAAAGATGATCTAATTCATCTCCCCATATTTTTGTCGTCAGAAATATGTATCTTTTAGGGTAAATTACCAAAATCTTCCTGAAATTTGGGTTTATTACCAATGCCCCTTATGGTTTGACGAAATTAGCAATACCTCTATAAGGTTTAGATTTTTAGAATATATAAGTTCAGTTTAATTAACAGTTTTTGTTATAACTATAAAAAAGAATTAAAATTTTTAGACAAGATTACCCTTACTCCTATAACCTTTGCATTTACATTTTTTATTTTTTTAAGACAAATTTAGAACGAAATCTCAAAAGCAAATTTTTTTTATATTACCTAAAAAAGCATATGATTATAAAATTTTACTTATTTTTAATTTATTTTTAGTATAAAATTATTATGTTATTCATATTAACAATGATAATGTATAAACTAAACTAATAAAATAAAAATAAAATATAAAATATACCTATAATAATGTATTAATTATACAAGATATTAAAACAAAATTTCACAAACTATTAGTAAAATTTTTAAAATTTTTTTATATTTTATTTATTGCATTTGCATATGTTTTGTAAGAGTTATTTTTGTCAGTTTACTCATTAAAACAGTTAAATATAAGTGCAGAAAATATTAGTAGTTTCGCCAAATCACAAGAAACATAAGTAACAAACCCAAACCTCATGGGATTTTGGTGATTTACCCTATCTTTTACACAAGAACATCTACAACTCCCAACACACCTGACAACCACGCTCTATTTACAGTTAGTCGTACGAACACTACCGATCAATAATGCATAATAAAGAATTTATCAGCAATGCTGTAGCTTTCCCTGACATGATTTACAGCTAACTGAAAGTTGAGTTAAAACCAGCAAATTAAGTTGTTTAAGGCTCGATTTTGAACTCTGTTCCAAGAATTTCCACGTCATATAGCTGCATGCCCATGCTCAACATGAGTAAGAGATAAAATCTTGCTTCACTTTTAACAGGCTCAGTGAAACTGCACATGGCACAAGATGCATGTCATATTGAGTACAAAAACAATTAATACAAAAGAAAGATGAGAGACCAGAAACCTGTGGTACTGTGCCAAAGCATTATCTGGTCTGTTCATGCAAAAATACCAGAAACACTGATCCCTGCAAAGCAAAGGAACCAAACTGCCAAAGATCACCCTTGGAAAAGTGGAAGATAATATTCTTTCCGTCACAAAAATATAGTCTACTTTCAAAACTTTTCCTTGTCCTTAAAAAAAGTTTACTTTTAAACTAAATTCTTAAAATATCTTTACTAGTAATAATTATGAATGCTCTTAATTAAAAAGTATAGATAAAAATGTAAAATTATATATTTAGTGGTGCATTAAATGTATTATACTTAATAACTAATAAAAAATTATACTACACCAAAATGGACCCTTTTTTTGATATGCAGGGAGTAATTGAGTACGCATATCATTGCTGGAGATGGACATGACAAAAAAGGTATGTTCATATACATCGAGGAACTGGAAAAGCAAAGAAGTCAAATATATTACAACATAATTCCATCCAATGGACGTAGGAAGAGGTGCATCCAAAGGCTCTCCAGAGACCAAAGCTAACATGACTCTAGATTCAGTTGAACTGATTATACAATTGTTGAATGCAGACAAAAGCTTGAAAGTGCTTCATCAAAGAAGAGAAGTGCTCACCTTCGTAGAGTCGGTAAAGTAAGCTTCATAAAGAGCTTTTCATGACCTTGGAGATAAAGCGATTGGGACTGTTAATGATGATTTCTTAACAAATGGATGATCCAACAATTGAGTAGCAGTAGGTCGAGCATCAGGATTAACTTGTAAGCATTTCAGTAGAAAATCCTGAGCCTCTCTAGATAAGGAACTAGGAATAGGAGGAGGTTCACCCTTGCCAATTCTGAACAATGCTTGCATCTGAACCAAAAAGTTATTTTGTCAAAAGAAGATATTACTGAAAGCTCTGACCCACTCATTATAAATATGAGATTATGACCAGAGAGACCTCATGCGTAATATTAATTCTCAGGAGGACCAACCAATTACTAAGAATTGCTCATTATTTTCTCATATGCCATCTCAATCACGTATTTTTTATTGTGTTTTTTCTCACACTTCTTAGAAACATCATTTTACATTTTATCTAGCATTCAATTTATTGCATCTGAGTATGATGTTGCAAGAAAACAAGAAAACTACAAATTTTAATGACATGAAAGAGGCAAGTAAAAAGTGATATTGCACATACCCCTTCGAGATGAGAATACGGAATTCGACCAGTTAACATCTCTAACACTGTGCACCCAAGGCTCCATATATCAGCAGCACGTCCATACCCACGACTTTTTCCATTCACAACCTGACAACAGACATGAAGTTTTATGCTACAGAAACATGTGGATTTATACTTTAAACATTCAAATGTGCTTTGTACTTCACTCTGACAGCAAAGAAGGGAAGAAGTTTTCAAACAAAGAAGTGAAAGTTAAGGTTGTACTTCAATCTGACAACAAAGAAGGGAAGAAGTTTTCAAACAAAGAAATGTAAAATAAGGTCAGCAAGGTTTTAGAGGATTTCTGTTACAGAATGTGATTCCACAATAAAACTCAAAAATCAATTTAAAAAAAATAAAAATAAATGATGCATACAGGGTTATTCTTCTAAATATATTGCAGTAGGTTGTTGCTAACAAAGGTCCTACTAGAATGCAGTTGTGTTACAAATGCTGAAATGCATTAGGTCCAAGGAGTTAATACATTTTCCCTACAGATTCTTCGAATATGAAATCACACAAGTAACACAAACCCAGATGAATAACACAAATAACGGAGTGAATCAGATAATTTAAAAGTAAGAAAAGAATAAATCTTAGAAACAAATAAGTTCAAATATCATAATGGATTTTTCACGATATATTTAACCTAACTGCCCAGCTGTGTATATCTCACAGTGTTTAATATTTAGAGCATGCATCTCCACCCTATTTTGAACACATCCACGAAGCTATGGAGTAAAATTTGGTCAGTTGGTAGAAATTTATAATAGCAACCTTTAATGAAGCAAAATATTAGAAGAAAGCAAAAGAATTTAGACAAAACCTCTGGAGCCATCCAAAATGCAGTCCCTTTGCAAGATTTAATATCATTCAATCCGGTAGCCTGAAGAAAATGCAACAATAAATTATTCATGCAAGGGTAAATATCGATTAAAGCAATGCAAACCACGAAAACCAACCTTTGCCAACCCAAAATCTGAAAGTTTCACAGAGCCACTTGCATGAACCAATATATTGGCACATTTAATATCCCTATGGATGGGAAAAAAACAACAATTTTAATCTTTGAAGTAAGAGGTTTACACAATACAGTTTCATGATTTAGATTTCAAGTCATCATATTTGGTTGAACGGGCATAAACTGGCATGTGTATTTTTAACTGTGAATAACAAGAGTTATCAGCCCTAATCCATCATATTCCTCCACTATACAGATTTCCCAAATTCAGGACACAAAATGAATCCACCTGTTCTATTGTTTTACTTCTCTTTTACTGCAGTTCTATTGCTACATTGATTATTAAAAGACATTATAATCTACTGAGCTACTGAAGTGCCTTCATGCCAAACCATAGGAACAATGAATTTGGAGAAACTAATCCAACCTACCAAAATAAAATAAAAGGTAAAATATCCAGACCTTCAGCACTAAAACAGTTAATGGTTAGTAATAAAAAAAAAAATTAATCCAGTAACAACCAGATCATAATTTGCATCACCTGTGGACTACATTTCGTTGATGAAGATAATTTAATCCCGTCAATATCTGCCTTGTGTATGAAGAGACTTGAGAATCTTGCAGATTATATTTTTGGTACAGACTTGAAAGAGAACCCTTTGTTACAAGCTCTAAGAAAATATAGAGTTTGCTATCATCCTGGAAAAATTAATTTTTGTTCAGAAATAATAGAAAGTGAAGCCAAGATTCTATATTTAGTGAGATAACAAGAAGATAATAGATAAGGTTAAATAACACAGGATATTAAAATCATAGGCAGTAGGGACTTCCTTTGAGATTTCCAACTTCATACTGACCTCCCTCAAGTAATTTTACCATTAAATCTTGTAGTTATTAATCAAGCTCTCAAGCCCCTACTGAAATTTTGGTTTTGGAAACTTATATCTATACAGAAGGAATAATTCAATTGAAAATATGAAACGTTCCTACATGTTAAAGATCAGGTTAGGTACCTATAACATGAAGAACCTCAAGGAAGGCTAATCTAATGGCAGCTCTTAATATTAACGGAAAATCAGGAAAAAGAAATGTGTAAGCAAAAGTACATCATCTTGCAGATTTCATCCATATGCCATACCCTTAGAGTGGTTGAACTTTAGTATCTGTATAAGTACCAAAAGCAATATACTTAGAGAATCAGAATTATACCTTCTCTGTTCCAAGATATCGGACAATGTTTTTATGCTGGAATTGACTTAAGAGAGAAATCTCCTGAACCAACCAACATGTTACAGGTTTAGAAAGATAAAAATGAATGAATACAACGTTAAAAGAAACTGCATACAATTTCAACCACATACACTCATATTCTAATTGAGCAACAAATAAAATCTGCAAAACCAAAATATTGCAAATGAGCCTACCCGTTCAAGTTGATAAATGCTTTCCCTCCCTTGGCTTCCCTGATCAAGTAAAGAAACCTCCTTAACAGCAAAAAAGAACCCACCACTGCAAGATGGTGAACATACAAGACAGGAGATTAATCTTTAATTAGTTTCTGATAAAGATAGTAGAATATCTGAAATATCTAAATAGACAGGTTACTGGAGGGGACAGTTAGATTATAGGCATTATAACAACAACCAATACAGGGAAGGAAACCAAGCAAGTGTTAGAGGCAAGAAAGAATAACTAATGAAGGAAAGGAAACCTTTTTGACATAAAAATTAACTCTTACTCCGTGAAGCCTTCATAAACAGTCCCAAAGGAACCACTTCCCAGGAAGTCTCCCTTTTGCCAAGAATTGATGGTGCGCCTGGACGTAACATTAGGTGAAACACTATACATTTTAGGTGAATTATTATCATTAATATAATCTTCGTCACTAGATGAATCTGAACAAGATTCTGAAACTCCAGCCCTATTGCTCTCCACCTCGGCCACGTCATGTTTACCCATTAACATTCCGTTCCCTTCCCTACTTGAACTAAAGTCATTTGAATCCTCATTAACCGGAGGACCAAAATCCCTTAATATATCCCAAGTTGAACTCGTATAATCCACAGGCCTCCGCGAAACCACCGGCGGAGGAGCCAATTTTGGTGGCCTAAAACCTATAACCTGATGCACTTCATTACCGTCAAATTCAACGACATTTACATCAGTCCTCGACTCAGCATAGTCATTAGCGCGCTGAAACTCATCACCGTCCTGTTCCCTAACAGTAACCCTAGCAGCAAAACTATCGGACTCCTGATCCTTGTCCGGCGGAGGATCCAATTTAGGTGGCCTAAAACCTATAACCTGATGCACTTCATTACCGTCAAATTCAACAATTACATCAGTCGTCAACTCAGCATAGTCCTTAGCGCGCTGAAACTCATCACCGTCCTGTTCCCTAACATTAACCCTAGCAGCAAAACTATCGGACTCCTGATCCTTGTCCACCGTATTCCCAACCCCAAAATTATCGCGAAACCTGGAACTCCTAAAATTCGGAGACGAAGCTTTGCTGGCTTCCCAGACCGCGAGAGGAATGGAAAAGTCCTCCGGTCCAGAAAGCCCTAGAGAGCGACAAATTAGTTCAAACTCTCCTTCAATTCCTTCAACTCTAAAGCTAGTCCGCTCAGAGAACTGCTCCAGAGATTCCAGCCGCCGGTGTAAAGACGGCGAGTCGTCGAACGAAGATGAAGTGGATGACAGAGAATTCGACGCGTCGTAGTCAATGTTCTTGTTCGCGTTTCGACGTTCAAGCCTGGGCCTACTTCTCTTCTGCTTAACATAATTCATAATTTCATACCTTCCCTAAAGTAAACTCTCTCTATCTCCCTGCAAACAATCCAGTGCAAATAGCAGTCCAAACCGAAGATTTTAGAAGTGTTTAGCCTGCGAAAATGACGAACGGAGTCCTCCGTCGATTAAGAAATTCAGAAGAGGCGGCGGCGGCGACTCTGAAAATGGCGTATACGCCCTGGCTCGCTTTACTGATTTGATTTTTTTTTTTTTGTTTATTAAATAAAAATATCAAAAAATAACGATTGAATGAGGGAAATAATAGTAGTGTTGAATGTTGAAGCTATTGAGGGGTTGCCACGTGGAGGCGTGGGGTAGGACTTGGCCAAAAAGAACCAGCCACCGAGCAAATGCCTTTATTTTATATTTATAGTTTTATACGTGCGTGAAGTTTCAAATATACGCATATTTTTTATTGAAAAGTAGGTAAATTTTGGTGGAATTTTTTTTAATAAAAAATATTTAGGAATGGAAGTATGATAAAGTTTTTGGGGGAAAATTGTTAAATATAGTGCGAAGAGAATTTTAGTGAATTAATAGCTTTAAATTTTGAAATAAAATAAAAATTATTAATGTATATCCTTTTTAATTACTATACACAACGCATTTAATAAATAATTAAATATATATTTTTAATTTTTAATTTAAATCATATGTTATTATTATTAAAAATTATAATATAAGAATTAAAAAAAATAAAAATAAATAATTAGCCAAACATACCCTAAATGAGTTGAATGTAAATAAATATACAACATGCCTATCGGCAGAGTCAAATGTGAATTTACCTTACTCTTAATTATTTTATTTGTAATCGCCTCTTTAACTATAGACAATTGATCATGTGGATTTTGTCATTCTAAATATAGAGAAAATTTTGATGTAGAGAAACAAATAAATTAAAAAATATATATTTTTTCATGGTTATATTATTAAAAATAATCTACAAAATAGTTACTCATACCTCATATTTAAAAATAAACAAATCAATTCCTCATTTTGATGCATTTAATTCATTTTGTTTCTTCTGTTTGAATCTATCAAATTTTCCGTCAAAACTCAAAACTCAAAACAAGTGCCTTAAAGCTAAAGGCTTTTTTGAACATACAAAAAATTCTTCTTCACCATTTTGATCGATATTGCAATCTCCCTTTCCTCACATATTCTTTTCACCATTTTCTTTTTTAAAAGGTTGATTATCTTGATGGTGGTTGCCTTCTCTCTCTCCTTTCTCCGTCGATGATCTCAAAATGCAGCCATTTTTTCCATTGATTTTTTAGAACAAAAGTGGAGTTTGGGAATTCTTCATGCCGCTCTCTTTGCCCAATGATTTCTTCATTTTTTGGAATTAAAAAAAAAACCAACAGCCAAAAAAAAAACACAAACACAAAAAAAAAAACTAAAAAGGAGAAAAAAGGCAAACGAATCAATTTGTGTTTTTTTTGTTTGCTATTGCTTTCATTTTTATATATAATTTTAAAATCAAAACGGATCAGATCGGATCGATTCGTTGATCTAATCTAATCTAAAAATACATTAATCTGATCCAATTCATTTTTTGATCCAATTCGATCCGTGGATCAAAATAAACACCCTACATTTAAGAAGTAAAAAGTTACACATGTATATATATATATATTTATATATATTAGTTTTGATTGAGGGAATAATAAATAATTGGTGGTGTGTGGCAGTCAATCTTCAAATGAGAGCACGCAAATAGATACTAGCGATGGTGCATAACTGGATATTTGTGTACGTGTGGGGTGGACTTGGACCATCGCGATGGACTTTGAATTTTAGACGGGTTTAGATAGTAGGGTAGGATAAGTTTGAATTAGGGTTGATTTAGAATTGGGAATATTTTATACTCTTTTCATTAAAAAAAAGAAAAAATTCTCTTATTATATATTTTTTTTACTTTTAAATTAAAAATTTAAAATATTATTATTAATAATAATTATATATAAAATTAAATTTTAAAAAATAAAAATATAAAATTATATATTTAGTGATGTATTAAATAAATTATATTTAATAATTAATAAAAAATTATAATTTAACTAAAGTGAATTATATTTATTTGGAAGGAAGGAAAGAAATATATAATTTAGTTTGGATTTTAAACAAAAATTTAAATATTATAAAATAATTTAAAATAAATATAATAAACAAATTGAAATTATTAATAACAAACACGTAATTCTATTTGGTTTTTTAAAAAACAAAAATCTTCAATTTCAAAACAGATAAAAAATTGGGTGACCCAGTTGTTGGGTTGTCCGTCCGCAGGTCATTATTATTGGGCCGTCCTTAATTGGCATTCTGAGCACGATATTGAATTGTGGGGACAACTGTGACGGGTACGAAAGCAGCCGCAAAAATCCAACCAAATTTGTGGGTTATGATTCTTTAATATTTCATGGATTACCAATAAGATGGTCCCCATGGATGTTTTATCTCGCCTTAATCATTTTTTATATTTTCTTAAAGAGAAAACACCTAAAATCGTTTTTCACATTTCACCGAATAATCTTTTCATCATTCACTTTTAAAATGGAAACAAATAGTCTTTCAAATTTCAATGACCAAAATTGGAAGAAAAATTTTAGAACTAAATGTTCCCGTTTATGAAATTTGAAAAATTAAAAGTTCTCGTTTATTTCACAAGTAGTACCAAAAGTTCCAATTTATGAAATTTGAAGTCCCGTTTTAAAAGTGGAGAATGAAAAAGATTATTTGTTAAAATATGAATGACGATTTTGGGTGTTTCCTCATCCTTAAAATGACTTTTATCTCATAAACTGACTACACATACAAATTTATAAAAAAAAAAATGTAATTCATCATTCCACATTTAATATATACTATTAATGTTTATTAATCTAATTTTATCCACAGTTTAGTATTTCCAATGTGCGTAACATGTTTCTCGATATTCCCTCTATCTTAAAAAGAAAAAAAAAAGTTTATTTTTAAAATTTTCATATCCAAAAAAACGCATTTTGAGTAAGTTTTCATATTTTTTTTATTAATAATAATTATATATAATTCATACTTTAAATTTTAAATATATTAAAATGTGTATTTTTTAATAATAATACATTAAACATATTATACATTATAACTAGAAAAAATTGTATCTCGTTTAAAGTCAGAATTCTTTTTTTTTTTCTTAACGAAGGTAGTATTATTTTTCCAAACATACAGTATCAATTACTGGTAAAACCTCCTCCCATATTATCATATATCATATACCCATATACTATTTATTGTTCTTATATAAAATAATATGATTTGACCGCGATACCCTTTGATATTTACATCAAAGAATTGCGTTTGGACAGTTGATTCTTATTTGTAAATAAGAAAATTTTCAAACAAAAATAAATTATCCAAACACATTTTATTTCAAAATTTAGAATTCAAATTTTTCCATTCAAATTTCTCTCACATAATTTTAAAAATTATTTTTCTCTCCAAAATACTTTTTCTATCAACAAATATTCACCAAAATTTTCACATATTCTAACACAACTTTTTCCATTTGCAAATAAAAATACTTTGTCCAAACGCATCCTAAATATACCTTTCAATAACCTACAAGAAAATGAAGACAATCGCTAACCCAACCGCTGATATTTTTAATGCCCACTTGTTTAGATATCACCGTTTACAAAATATAGCAATTTATAATATTAATATAAATTATTTAAAAATAAAAAATACCATAAAAAAAGAAAAGAAAATAAAATGCCACCGAATATTTTTTTCCCCTTTACTACTTTGATGGGAAAAAAAACTAATTTTCCTCGGCTTTGTTTGGACAAATGTTTTTATTTACAAAAAGTTAATTTTTTTTAAACAAAAATAAAATATCCGAACTTATTTTTATTTCAAGTTTTAAAATTTAAATTTTCCCACTCAAATTCCTCTTACATAATTTTAAGAAAATTTTCCTAATATTTTTCTCTCAAAAAAAAAATTATAAAAAAACACTCACTAAAATGTAAACACATAAATATAAAAACACCAGCGAGTGAGAACACTCAAAGACCCAAAAGTCTTTGGGTGCAGGAGGATTGGAATTTTCAGAGCCAATAACGTTATAGAGCTTGCCACCAAAGCAAGTAGGCATTGGTCGAACCTCGCTTACCGTCATCCAAAACCTCAATAAATAAGACATCACCAGCCAATAAAGATTATTAAATGCCTGTATAAATAATATTTTAAAACCTATGTTTACATTTTTTAAAATAATAATTATAAAATAAAATATATATTAAAACTTTTAAAAAATATAAAAATATATTTTGAAAACACATGGGTAGTTAAACATTGGTATATAGACTGCTCTCTCAATTGTTTAAAAAAAAAGTTTATTTTTATTTTGCTATAACAAAATTTAAATGAAAAATATTATACGATTAATGAAATATTAAATAATAAGTTTCATTTGTATTTATAGTCTTTAATTGTGGATTTTTTAAATTATTACTTTTTTCATTTAAAAAATATTAATTCACTTTTAAATTGAGTACAATACATTTAATATAAAATTAAAATTAAAATTTTATTTTTATTGTTATTTTTTAAATATATGTCACATTTCTCATTATTATTTTTTTTCAAAAAACATTACACACAACTATTATATCATTATTTTTAATTCATCAAACTAATCATTCATATCTATATATATATATATATATATATATATATATATATATATATATAGTTTTTTTGAATTTAGATAGGTTGTCATCATTAATTATAAATCGTCTTCCTTAATTATCTTTAATTTAGAAAGACAAATTTTTTTTCTACCAGGAAATATCTCCACTTTCACTGATTCCAAAGATACAAGTGACGTTTCTAAGATTTAAAACCAATACCTCATTTTGATAACTACGTCTATAGAACGAACCGCTGAACTAAACCTCATGAACTAATTATAAGGACATTTTGAAAGGATGTTTTTAATATCTCAATCTAGGTTTTGTGATGGAGTTCGCACATTCGGTCTCATTTATTGTGCATTAATTTATTAATAATTAATAAATATTAATATTAAATGCATAATTTTAATAAAATTATATTATTTTATTAATAAAATACAATTATGAGAAAGAATTTTAAGGATGAGAATCAATCAACATGTTGTGGTACCACTTAACTTTGTCTCAAAGTTTTCCTAACCTGACAACTCCCTTTAATACCATATTTCATCTCAAAACAACTCTTAACTATAACTCTATAAGCACACACGACGTTTTGGTCAAATTGGTTTGGTTGGTTCGTACGTTTCACATAAAGAAAAAGCCTTTTGGCAGATTAGATGTAATTTACCAAAAATTGCGTTTGGGAAAGGCAACATTTTGCATAAAAAAGGGACGTGGGAAGAAAAAAGGGCAAAAAAAAAAACCAAAAAAAAGGAAAAAACTGGGAAAGCCTCTTTAGAAAATTATCATCCAAAAGAATTCCAAAACTTGTATACTACTGGAGTTGACGGAAGTTTCTTTCTGGAATATAAAAGCACATCACTGTCTTTAATCTCGGCTCTCTCCCTCTGTATCACACAAATACTTCACCAAATATACAGAGATAGATAGATAGATAGAAATATTAAAATCTTCGTCTTCCCAAACAAAACCCATTCTCTACCATATTTCTACTGCCAATTTCTCTCTCTAAAACAACAGCGATACAGTGTGAGTTGTATATTTATATATTTTTCAAAACCAGAATTTGAAAAGAACGGACTCCTGAGTTTCCTTCCTTACGTTATTTCTTATTCTTTTTTTTTTTTGGGTTTTTGAGTCTAGAATTTTCCATAGCCTGAAACGGGTGAAAAAAGAAACAAAGGCGGCGTTTGCCAAGGCCAGAATGGCCTAGTGTTCTGTTTGGGGTTTATGTATATGTTTGTTTCATTATTATTATCAATCCGACGGTTGCTTTTCGAGAATTCATTCGGTGTGTTATGAAAGTTTTCTGGTAATCACCTGCACTCTTCCTGCACTTAGGGTTTTTTTTTTTTGTTTTTTTTTGGGGTGGGGTGCTGAATGTATTCATAATATTGGAGAATAGGGTTTGATTACTTTTTGCTGAATGTGTTTTGGTTTTGCCCCCCAAGAAGTTAGCTGTCTTGGGGTTGATTAATAGTACACATACGTTTGTGGGTTTTGATTGAGATTGATAGTCTTTGAGAAGGGGGCCATATTATTGTGTTGTTCGTTTTCCATGGAGGCCTTGAGATGCCCTTGTTGACAGATGTCCTCGGGCACAGGCACTGGGTATTGAACAGTTTTTTTTTGGGTTGTTATTGGTGTTGTCGTCGTCGTCGTTGTTTTAGCCGACTCAAGTTATTCTAGATTGGCTTGGCGAGCAGTGAATATATATCTGTACAGAGTGGCAGCACCCTTGATATTTCTCGATTAGATTGTGGCAGTTGAAGGCTTTGCATAAGGTTTTTGCGATTATCTATTAACAATCCCGATTATTGATATAATAACAGCCATCCGTGCAATTTGAGGGTGTTGTTGCTCGAGAAAAGAATACAATTGAGGATCCATTTGGTATGACTCTACCAAGGCCAGTAAATTTTGTCAAAGAACTTGTTGTTTGCTGAGTTTTTGGATGAGAGGCAGCTTTGGGGACTTTTAGAGAAGTTGGTTTTCCTTTTATTTTTTCCCCTTTGAGTTATATGATCATGTTCTGTGCTAGTTATGGATAGAACTGAGCCCTCATTAGTTCCAGAATGGTTGAAAACTAGTGCAAATGCAAATGGGAATGGCACCACAACCTATTCTCCTCCATCGTCAGTACTTCATTCAGGTATAGTTGAAGAGTTCTTCTTTGGTTTTTTTAATTGTTTGAGATGTATGTATTTTGTTTGAAATGGTCTGAATATCCTTATGGTTTATCCTTCTTATAGATGATCATGCCGTGTCAAAGCTCACAAGAAATAAGTCATCATGGAATCATAATGATCACGATTTAGGACGGTCATCTGCCTCCGATAGAAACTCTTCCTTCCGTCGGAGTTCCAATGGTAATGGTTCTACTCACTTGCGTTCTTACAGTAGCTTTGGGAGGAATGCCCATAGTAGGGATAGAGATTGGGATAAGAACCCATATGAGCGGAAAGATGGAGAGAAGTCATTTGTCGGGGATCATAAGCAATGGGACTATTTAGATTCAACTTTCCCAGGAAATCTTGAGAGGGATGGGTTAAGGCGTTCGCAGTCGATGATTTCTGGAAGACGAGGTGAGGCATGGCCTAAGAGATCGATTGCTGACTCAAATACTGCCATTAGGAGCAAACATAGTGAAGGCAATGGCTTGCTTGATAAGGGCAATTCAGTTGGCAGCCTGCATAAAGCTGCATTTGAAAGAGAATTTCCTTCCCTTGGATCAGAAGAAAAACAGCCAGCTTCTGAGATAGGAAGAATTCCTTCTCCTGTCTTGAGTACTGCCATCTGTGGATTGCCAATCAGTTCCTCTACTGTGATTGGTACCGACAAATGGACGTCGGCTTTGGCAGAGGTTCCTGCAGTGGTTGGAGGCAGTAACATTGGACTGTCAACTGGGCAACAAACTTTGCCTTCTAGTTCGGTTCCTATGGCTTTAAGCCCTTCTACTGGACTCAATATGGCTGAAGCTGTTGCTCAGGGTGGTCCTCGTGCTCAGACTGCTCCAAAGGTAACTCTAAATTAGTATTTTGTTTCAAATACATTTTTTAGATTAATTTTCTAGTCACTTATTCTCATGGTATAATATAGGCACCTACTGGGATACAAAAGCTCGAGGAATTGGCTATTAGGCAGTCTCGGCAACTAATTCCATTGACTCCATCAGTACCTAAGCCCTTGGTAAGATTTCTTGTTATGTTTCTATTGTTAGATTTTATTTCTGTGATTTTAACTGTTGTGGTTCATATGTGTTTATGCTTTTCAAGATTATATTTGAACTTATCTCTCAAGGCTGTATCTGAGTGGATGAACTCATCTTCATGTGATATTCATTTTTCAAAAGACGTAATATTAGCTACTCTTGGTTTGGTATCAAATGAGTTGGGTTGTGTTGTCTTCATAGTTCATGTGTATGCCTACCTGTCTTAGACTTATTTTCAGTTCTACGACTCCCATGCAATTTCTTGGCGCTAAATGCAAATTTGGGTTTTTTTTGGTGTTTTAGTACATGGCTTTTAATTTTATATGGGGAATTGATAATTTAAGGCCAAGTGACGAAGCAGTTTTGTTGGATGCGCCTGTTCTGATATGTCTTGAAAAATCTGGATTTTCGATTATTTATTTTTTCTTTCAGAAAAACTAGGTTATTTGGGCCCACGTTTCTGGTGACTACTTAGACTTGGTGGCTGTGCTTGAGAAAATGTACTTCCTTGAATATTGTTTGATGTACAACGTAAAGGAAACTGGGGAGAGGCCAATAAAAAATGAGATAGACAGTATCAGTGCACGAGGCAGTTTAGGCCTCCTTTATTTTACCCTAAACCCTAAATTTGGTGCAAAAGTAAAGAAATTCAACCTTGAATGCAAAAAGTGATAGTAATCTTAGAGGAAGAGAGATAGAATCTTTAAGAACAAGCACTGTTCCTGGCCTTAAATTGGCATGGCTGGCTGGTCAAATGTTTGTTAATTTATGATTGTTGGTTCTTTCATCACTACAATGCTGTGCTTTCTCTCCCTTTTTCCCCCTGTATTGGGGTGTAGGATTTGGAATAGGAAATAAGAATCAAAGAAGTACTAAGAAGAAAAGGATGAGGTTCTATTCTTTGGTAGCTAAAATTTGTGGCTTGGGTAGCTTTGTGTCATTAAAATGCTTCATCTAATCTATGCATCTGGGGTTCAATGTTTGAAAACCTTTGTTTCAGGTGTTAAATTCTTCAGATAAAGGAAAAGGCAAAGCTGGACAGCAGCAACATGCAACTCTTCCTTCTCCAGTTCGTGGGGTGCCTGTTAAAACTGATGCTTCAAAAACCAGTAATGCTGGAAAGCTTCTTATCCTCAAGCCAGCAAGAGAGAGGAATGGTGGGTCTTCTGCTTCCATGGATAACTTGAGCCCTACCATTGGTAGTAAAGAAGCAACCTCATCCCCTGTTGTTGCTGCATCAGCTACCTCCAGAGGAAGTGCAAACAGTGCTGTATCCCCTGGTGCTGAGCGTAAGCATGTCCTTCCGGTGCTGGAGAAGAGGCCCACATCTCAATCTCAGAGCCGTAATGATTTCTTCAATCTTGTTCGGAAAAAATCTCTTTCAAACTCTTCTGATGTCCCAGATGCTAGCCCTGCTGTAACGCCCTTGACTGCAGATGAGACCGGTGAACTAGAAGTTGCTGATGTTCCTGTTACTCCTGAGGAGAGAGATCTCCCGTTAGTAGACGTTTCAAATGTGTGCCAACCTACTGAGGATAAGATTAACCTAACCAGCAACACGGAAGTATTTTATAAGGAGGGTAATCTTCAGAATGGAAAAAACCGTTCAACTTCTCTTCCACGATTTTCAGAGGAGGAAGAGGCTGCATTTTTGCATAAACTTGGTTGGCAGGAAAATGCTGATGAGGGTGGTCTAACAGAGGAGGAGATTAGTGCTTTCTTAAGGAATTTGAGTAAGGTAATTATGAATTGTCCTTTCTGGTTAGGTCCATGAAAGAACTACGGTTGATGTTTCATGATTAGGAATAGTTTGTACATATGATTATTTTCAAACCTGATACCTTAGTTGCTTTTAGTTGCTTGTTATTGAAATAGGGAGCGTCCCATGAATGTAATTTTTCTTAAGTACTAATTTTGGTTTTTGCATCCTCTGCAGCATATGATTTCAAAGCCATCGGTGAAAATTTTACAAGGACTTCTATTAAAGTTTCCAATGCTGTTCAGCTCACAAGTTCGTGCTGTTGATGCTGTTTCCTCTGGTCTTAGCTCATCTGACTCTAACGTGGAATCTTGATTTTTTGCCGAATTGCTTGCCACTTTTTTGACTGAGTTAAGTTGGGGAGGCGTTTAGCAGTTAGCAATTTTTTTAGTTTGTTCGTTTGATGAGATTTCAGATGGAAAATCCGGAGCAACCCAAGTGCCAAGTGACTACTGAGGGAGCGGAATCCCTGCATTTTCATGGAAAGGGATAGGAATAAGTACCTGTGAACCAAATTCTGATGTTGACTTCTGATATGGCCTGCTATGAGATTTAGGAATTTTGAGGTTTAGGAATTGAAATGAGAAATATAGGAATAGGATACTGTAAAGCTGCCAAATGAAATTGCTTTTAGAAAATCTGGGTGGATCAGTCTTGAGTTTTGAAGAAGGGTTTAGATCCAACAGTTATCTTATTGTTTCTTTACTCAGTTTTAAATACGTTAAAAGAGAAAAGAATATACTTGCCAATTTTTATGTTGCCCTGATATTTTCTTGTTTGTCACACGCTGTAATGCTAGTATATAATCCATATTGAATTCATAGGTGGAAAAGGGTGATCTTATTGTCTTATTAGGGGCCAAAGGGGACCCTTGTGTTTTGTCAGACTTATAACATTAGGTTGAAGTTGCTTTCGCTTCCTCTGGCTGGAATTCATGTTTGGGGTGTCGGGGGTTGGCGGGGTGGGTGGGGGAAGAAACTGTATCGTATGCTCATGGGCTCACTTCAGGGGGTGACTTTGTGCGCGACTCACTGGTGTTGCCTTTCTTCTCGGTTTTGCCCGGTTTAAAGCAGTTCTGCTAACTGAATTGTTTCTCTGCAGTTGATTTGTTTGATTTTATGCCCGTCAATGGCTGCCGAATGACTCATTCCCCCTGGATGGTTGTCTTTTACAATTGATTGGGTAGAAGATAACCAAAGTATAACAAGAATTTGTTTGGGATACTTATTTGCTAATCTTCTGATAAGAGTGAAAATTTTGCAATGAGGAATGTTATTGTTGCTGTGCATTGCATATAGGTAAAACTGATGCTGTTCAGTTTAAAAGATATCAAGGCTGTGTTGACCTGTTGCCGGTCTCATGAAAATCGGTGTGCAAGTGAGACATCAAACAAACAGCAGCAAAAGCAATTAGGTATAAAATTTCAATTATTCCTCATAAAATCAACCAAAAATTTTTTGTAATATTTTTCAAGCAGTTTAGTATTGGTTATGTCAGATTTTTTTATTTTTTGGGGAGGGATGTAGTAAATTTGTTTTGTTTTGTTTTTTTATTTTTTTTTTGGGTAAGCACTAGGCTGAAGAAGTCAAGTTTGGGCCAAAATACAATGACTCTTTCTTTTATACCATGGGCAAAAGGTGACGTCGAGGCACTAGGGATCAAAAACTTTTGATAGCTGGCTAGTATACCTTGATGACTGAGGAAGAAAACTTTTATATAATTCACAATTCCTAAGAATTGTTGAATTTCTTTAATTGAAAGATTCTTTTCACCAAACTTTAGAAGTTCCTGTGTAATGTGTGGATTAGGCTGATATTTCCCTTTAGAAAACTTCATGCCTAAAAATTCAATGTTGGATTCTGCAATGAATCTTTTTTTTCCAAAAGCATAATTCCATACTGTTGGACTAGCTACAAGAATTGTTGTAACAGTTCCTAGTGTGACTAGACCTCTTTTGAGAATAAAAGAATATTATAAATATAAATCATAGAACTGTATAATATGAGTTTAATATTCTGATCATGATTCGCTAGAAGATAGACGAGACAACTTTAAACCCGAATGACATGACGGTTCACTAGTATTGGGTTGTAATTCAAAACTTACAACACGTCTTTACCACTAATTATGATGTTTACGCGAGAACGAGAATTTATCGTTTTGAAAAAACCCGTTAAAAGGTTTGTAATCAATAATTAGTATTTTCTTCTCACGAACTTGTTCTGACCTTTTGTTGACATAGAAAGCCTGGCAAGCCAAGCTTGACTTAGTGGGCTCAATTAAACCCAGTTTTAGGAGCTGGTTGCATTCTTCTCGTGCCCGTACTAGGTCTTCCGGGGTCGTCCCTGGATGGGTGGCCTTTGTTGGATTAATGTTTTCGTTCAATTTCAGTTTGAAGGGTAACTGTGCAAATAACTCTGAGAAAATTTTTTCGACGGTTGATTTTGTGGACTTCAAATTAGGCCTGAAGAAGTCAAGTTTCTTTCTTTTATACCATGGGCAAAAGTTGAGCACGGAACGTAAAACGGAACGGGTCTTAATCATTCGTCAATTCTCCTCAAAATGCTCATGGAAATAATTAAACAACATTTGAAGCCTTAATAACTGGATGAAGATAGAACAAAGCACAGTGAGCCAAGGATTAATTAAAATGGGAAGAAAAAAGTTCAACAAGTCCAAAATGAATATAAAGAAGATAGATTCATGATCTATAGATTTCTTGAAACAAACCAACAAAATAAATATGACAAAAACAAATACAGAACGATCAAAATAAACATGAAAAAAAAATAGATGCACGATCCATAGATTTCTCGAACAAAAATTAATCAATAATATAGCCGAAAATGGGGACCATGTGTATTACAGTGTTGCCTTTCGCCAAATCTGCTGCCCAACCCGGATATCGTGTTGTATTCGAATAATAAGCTTAAGCACTCTCCCTCTTCCTTTGTCCATGTGCAGGCTTGAATGGGTGTTTTTTATTTTATTAAGAATGGTCTGCTAGGTTTTTTCTGCAATTTGCAGTTTTGGAATACTTAGAAAAAAACCGATAAGTTAGGTTTTTGAATTTTGTTATTTTTATTTTTCTTAACTAAGATAATTGAGAGATTGTTTTACTCAATATACAATTAAAAAGTTCATATTCGATGAATCGTTTATGTAGTTGCCAACTTTTTTCACAAAGTTAATATAACTATTACCTTTTAAAAAGAAAAAGAAAAAGAATGGTCTGCTACTTCCGTTTGATAATATGGATTTTGGGATGTGTCCAGAGAGAAAGTCAAGTTTAAAGAAAACCAATGTCGGGAGGTCAACTATTGATATCTTGTCTATCTTTATACGTTAATTGGACATATATTTATATAAATAATGATATACACAATGATTAAATATAATAATTTTTTGGCGACTTTTTAGAATTACATATAAAAAAATCGTTACATTTAATCGTTTTGTGTTAAAATCGTTACATTTAATCGTTTTGTGTATCATATATATATATATATATATATATATATATGAAACCACGATTTGTCAATTCCAAGAGCCGATTTGTCCTTGGTTCCTTCACACTCCACATCGTGTGTGTTCATTAACGCATAGATGGTACCAGTACCACTAAATATTTTAAGTAGTTCCACATGATCGCGTTGACATATGCCAACAAATTACTACTAGTTACTTGTAATAATCTCTTCTTTTTTATTAAGCATTTTGTTTTTTCAAAAGGTTTTTTTGTGGGATGGACTATCTTGTACTTTGTTAAAAGTATTATTAAAAAGCAAAAAATATTTTTTTTTCTCCCCACCGTATTAATGTCAAAAAATTAGCCTTTAAACACAACGGAAGAGTTTTTAGGGTCAGTCTAACTTGTACTTTACTAGAATAGTTATCCAGAAGGCAAATGGTCGAATCCCAAAACTAACGTTGTTAGGGCAAGTATATCTGGTTGGCCGTAGAGGATTAGTTTCATTTCCGAAGTGTGTGGCGTAAGCCCATAGTTAGTTGAGTGGAAATATCTCCACGTAAGAAAAAAAAAAAAACACACACACAACGGAAGAAAAGCAACAATTGATTTCCTTGACCTTGACCACTTTATAAAGGGCGGCTACCCATTTTTCTCCCTTTTTACTGTTGCTAGGGGTGATACATGGTGCGAAAAAAGGTTTTAACCTAGACGACTTAGGTTTTTAAGCGGCATTTTTCCCGCTCGTTGGGTTTTTGCCCCTTGTGGGTCTCTTTGCCCCTTTGTGGACCTTTATTTTCGTAGGATATAGCGCTATATCCAGTTTCGACACCATGAAGCTCTTTTAGCCATTGTGGCTATGTAATTTGGCCATTGTGCCACTTCATTAATAGACTATCATTTTAAGAAAAAAAAAGAAAAAAAAAGACCTTGACCACTTTCATAGTCCATGTAGAATGAGAGGTTATAGCCATAGTTTATAAAATCGGGATTCTACACAGAATCGATTTAGGGTAGCAGAATCAGATCAGTGGGATCGGATCGTAGAATCGTAAGATTCTACAAAAAATGAGAAAATATAATTTATAAATTCTTTTTAAAATAATTATTAATCAATATATGAATGGATATGTAGAAAATTCATGTA
Source organism: Gynochthodes officinalis (assembly GCA_020080225.1). NCBI lineage: Eukaryota > Viridiplantae > Streptophyta > Magnoliopsida > Gentianales > Rubiaceae > Gynochthodes > Gynochthodes officinalis. The sequence continues at coordinate 23,856,672 of CM034616.1, forward strand.
TAGTTTATAATTAAATGATTTTATTTCAATTTTTATTTCTTATAACATTTTATATGATTTTTTCAATATTTTAGTTGTTATTTATGTCTAATTTATTTATTTATTGTTAAAATCTAATAAAAGTATGATTAAACCAATTAAATTATTTATATTAGTATATATCTTAATTTTACTTAGATATAGAAAGTTTTTTTGAGTAAATTTAATTATATTTTATTTATATAATAAGGTAGAATCGTAATTAGAATCGGGATCGTTTTAGTAAATTAGGATCGTAAAATCGTAGGATCGGTGTGATCGGATCGGGATTGTGACAACTATGGTTATAGCTCGAAACAATAGCGATAAAATAGATTAACCCATGAATGATTAAGATTTGTAAATATTTTGATGATAAATATAAATTAAAATCCTAAAATTCAAATAGCTTTAGAACATTATACAAGAATAAATTATCAAAGAAGTGAGATGGTGAAACCGTGTTTTCTTGTGGGTTTTTTTCTTTGTGGCGGGAGGATGTTAGGCAACTAGGAGAACTAGAATATATACTAAAACGGCAAATTGTTTTCCTTGATAGGTGTTTGTTGAATTTTGCTGTATAATTTAACATATGGTGAGATGACCTTGCCGATAATATAGGAAGATCTAGTCATTAATTTGGAATCATGTTAACCCTTGTCAGAGAAGTTGACTACAACAATAGAATATCCACTAAATTACAAACGATTAGTAGCATTCTCAATTCGGGTGATGACACAGGGAATGGATATGAAAGATACCTTTTACTTTAGTAGGAAACTGAGACAGATGAATGTATTAGAACTGGCCATGAATCACTCCATTGACCATTCTTCGGAGTTAGAGTATAAAAACAATTTCAGACGAGACTTCTGAGCTTCTAATTAATCTCCATTGTAGGTAAAATCATAAGAGTACAATGAAACCTTGTACTGCTTAGGAAGTAATTGTTATATGGGGAAGAAAGAAAGGAAGAAACAAAAGTTGTATGATGAAAAAGTCAAGCGCCAACTGCATTTCAATGGAAATTATATATATTGTTTATCCCTACTGATTCATTTTCATCATTCGAGGAAGGAGACAACACACACACACACACAAAGAGACAAATAACCATACAACATTGGTCAATGACACTGCAGCAAATCATGAACCTGGGCATGCATTGCCAGTAGATAAGCCACATTGATCGGACCCTGAAGGGGATTTTTTCTTAGGATGATACTATACGTTAACAAGAACGAATCTGTTTTTTCCCTCTAGAATGTATAAATAAATCTCGTACCAGAATATGGACAAAAATGGGTGTCAACAAACAAGAATTTACTCACTAAAGCTAACCATTTCAGGTGATGACTACTCTGCAGCAGTTTTTTCAAACAGTGGCTTAATATTTAGACATGAATTTGCATCACGTGCGGCTGGAACTCATATTTGGCCGCCAATGCTGAATTTAATGTTTCATTGATTCATTCATTAAAACTGGGAAATGCATGCATGCGTTCGAGTTCAAAACAATTTGCCCAGAAGTTTCCTACATAAAAACAATTTCCAAATGCATGCTTGCGTGCGTATTGCGTGTTTATTCTTTTAAGAGCTTCCGCTAAGGATGGATCACATGACACATTGTTAATCAATTAAGGTGCATAAATGTAGATGGGATGAAACATATCCAAACCTAGAGATAAGGAAGAATCAAGACTGATCATCTCAAGAGGCTGCAGAGGATGGGGGACAACCTCCTCCATTTACAACAAACACAAATAAAGGGTAATCCGATGTATGGAAACATCTTACATGTGTGGGGCTGAAAAAATGATCCCATGTCAAGGGCACAAGTTATCAGTAAAATATTATTTTGAAAGAGTTAGAATTCTAATCTTGTGTTAAACTTACAAGGTAAAGAATAATTTTAGATAAACAGTTTTTATGAGATGCAAACCTCCGAAAAGATAAAAGAACTATTAAAAGAATCATTTTTTCGACTCATATATTCATAACAAGCACAAATATATAAATATAATCCGTGCACTTATGACTTAGAAATGAACGATGAGCAAGCTCAGAAATTTAGGATTGAAATTGGTCTCCAAAGCATAATACCTTTGCTGGGTTTGATCCCTTTTTTGGGTTACCATAAACAATATACTACTTGTGATTCCACTGGTTTAAACAAATTCAAAGCTAGGTGGAGTGCAATCAACGTGAGAATTTGCTGCGGCGACGCTTGCTCCTCCTGAAAATCCACGCTTATACATATTAATTTAGTAGTACGTTATTCTGATCATGCATATCTATGCCAAAGTCGTCTCTTTCCATCCAATCACCAGTCACCAGAGTGAGGCAGAATTGATCGATCAAGAATGAAATTAATTAACTAAGATTAGGGATTCCAACCAACTCATATATACTCACTTCTTCAACTTGAATCTCAGTTGCTAATTTACTACTAATATTTTTTCAACTCTTTGTAGCCATTGATGTTTTACTTGAAATATTTATCAGCAGATTACAGTACTCTTTTTTTTTTAAATTTTTGTCTCGAACGAGCTGAGTTGAAAACTCACATTTTCTACCATGATGTCTCTAGGAAGGAAGAAAATAATAAAATTGGTGTCGGCTGGAGAAAATATTTGGTCATATCTCAGAACCCATAAAATAAAGATGATATGAAACGGTTGCTTGTGAGAATTGGCCTTCTACGTATTTTTTATCCACAGTTACAATCAAACAATAATACTAATAAATGGTCCTATTACACCAAATTTTTTTTATAAAACTCTTCCCTTTTGCCTTGATTGACTTTACTTTCTTCTCTTTTCATTTATGTTACATAAATAAGCATAAGAAAATTCCCCAATCACAATTAATTTGTTAATTACGAAATTAAGTTTGAAGGGTGCAATGAACTCTACTGTCACTTTGCATATTTTAGGTTTCTGATTCTGTCAGATTTGAATAGGTATACTCTCAAATGAAGAAGGACTAGTAATGCAACTAGCTAGCAATTTCAGCAGCCTTACTGCTCAGAAATCAATGTAAACTACACACATCAGAATCATCAGAATTTATATAACGTTTAATTAATGCATTAATCTTACAAGTTATCTTGTTAGCTGGATGTGGCAGCCAATTAGAAGTAAACAAATGAAATCTAAATCAAAAAAGAATGGAAGGTTGTGAGGGGTCGTCTTCCCAGTTGACAATTTCATAAACTGATCCCAATGCCGCCTTTCCACCGGTTGTGGGATTTCGTACTGGGCTCTGATTCCCTGATTAAAGTAGAGATGAATGATGTCAAAACTTTGGTCTAAATCTAAAGTTTTGGTTCATAGAATAAGCACACATGGTCACACACAACTCCCAAGTCCCAACTCTTCCACAGGCATGCTGCAGGAGCAGGCTTGCTGGATTAGTAATGATGATTTAATTTGTAGTATCTAACAGATTCAAAATTGAACAGTTTGTCATAGGTAGTGACATCAAATAAAGTTTACAAGAACGTTGCCCGTGGAAAAGTTAGGCTATACATGGAGTGCTAACTCTGCCACAGCAGAGGTGATTAAAACAATAAACTATACATTTTTTTTGTAGGGGTGGCAATTTCGAGTTCGTGGGTTACAAATTACTCTTTAAATGGGTTAAGTAGATTGACCTGTCAACCCGTCAAGTCGACCCAAACTCGACCCGTTTATTTTTCGAGTTAATTATATTCGACTTGATTTCAACCCAAATTTGTTAATTTTGTATTTTTGTGTCGTGTCAATTTCGTGTTAGATTCGTGTCGTGTTATCGTGTCGTGTCGGCCATTGCCGCTCCTGATTTTTTGGACTTGGAAAAGTGTGGAAAAATAAACCCACAAATCATAATATGTGTTTTAAAAGGTGTTTTAACGCTTTGAATACATTTTTTAATTTTTATTTTAAAAAGTATAAAAATTCATTTTTTTCTCTTGTTAAACTTGCTGGATGCAGCTAGATATTCATTAACTCCAAATGTGATGATTCTTAATAACGTTATAGGAATCGGTAGAGTGAGGCTTTATTTGCCGAAGCTGGCTAGGCTAGTTAATGCCACTGCTACATTAGTCTTTCATTCTTGTCCTTGCCTACTTCTGCTACATATGAAAATGTTTAGTAGGATATACAACTATTGAAGATCTAGTTTAAAAAGTCAATACTTAGATGCGTCCTTGTATGTCTTATTCAAATTATACGTCTTAGAGTCGGGGGAATTGACTTCGGTGCCTCAAAAGCAGCACATTGAAAATTTAAACGAAGGCAGGAGAGAGGTCTAGCCTGCAAGTTTATATTACAATACAATTTTTTTTTTCAATGGGAAGAGAAGAAACTGCTGAAATGGAAATTGATTTATCCCTCAAGCTAGACGCTCAAGAAAATCAAGCAAGGGAAGATGATGATCAAGAGCAGGTACAATCACGAGATGGTCATCGTCAGGTGGGAGAATTTTCAGCTGAAGACAAGAATGAATCAAAAGTTGAAGATGATGTATCGGCAGATAATTCTTTGTCTGAAACTATGAAGACAGAAGAGGTATATTGTCATATGAATCCTTAAATCTCCACATCTCAAACCCATAAAATTTTCGAATGAAAAACAGCTAATATTTTCATCAATCCTTCGTGAGCTTGACCAGATGCAAAACTAACAGTATAAAATTTTTAAATTGTATGTGTATTAGCTATCAGTGTTGCAGATGGAGATGGACCGCATGAAGGAGGAAAACAAGACGTTAAGAAAGGCGGTGGAGCAAACCATGAAAGATTACTATGATCTACAAACGAAATTTGCTGTTGTCCACCAAAATGTTCGCAGCAAGGTAATTAGCATCAGAGATCAGATCAATTTTTCACTGTTGCAGCCGAACACTTTGATTAATTTAGCCATCTCAAACCATGATTTCGAGCTATTGCTTTATAAATTTTTTAAAAGAAATTGCTTTGATGTATAGGATCCCAGAACTTTTCTCTCGCTCACTGGAAATGATGATCCGGGTCATGAGGAGCAGACTAGAACTCCAAGATTGGTGGATATAAGCCATCAAACACGATCTCCCACATCACCGGGTGATGAGAGTACTAAAGCAAGTGATCAACTAGGGTTGTCATTGACTCTTCAAAGCCGTTCAAGTCAACTAAAAGAGGATGAAGACAACTTGAGAAACATTGAGAAGAAGGACGATGCAACGGCATTTACACCGATGCAAAATAAGCTACAAAGGACCAGTAGCTTAGGAAGGATCATCCCAAATCACATTTCTTCAACAGCTCCCAATAGAAAAGCTAGGGTTTCAGTCCGAGCAAGATGTGAAGCTGCCACTGTAAGTTTCCATAGCCATATTTTCTCTTCTCCCGCACATCTGGGCTTCAAGAACCCACCCCACCAAAACTCCCCGCCCATCCTTACCCACAAACGGCCCAGAAAATAAAAATAAAAATTAATGGTGTAAATATAAATTGTGTAGATGAACGACGGATGCCAATGGCGAAAGTACGGCCAAAAAATTGCTAAAGGAAATCCTTGCCCTCGAGCATATTATCGTTGCACTGTAGCTCCAGGATGCCCAGTAAGAAAACAGGTAATAAGATATGTAACCAAAAATTGGTCATGAAATTTTAAGCTAGCTAATCAGAGTTTTCCATTTTTTTTTATTCCTCTACTATCTGACTTTGTTATTGCATTCGCATGTGCATGTGCATGTGTAATAATTAGGTCCAAAGATGTTTGGAGGACATGTCAATTCTGATCACAACCTACGAAGGAACACACAATCATCCGCTTCCTGTGGGTGCAACAGCAATGGCATCAACAGCATCTGCAGCCGCATCCTTCATGTTGTTAGATTCAAGTAACCCTCTTTCATCAGATGGAATAGTGATGTCCAATTTCAACCGACCACCTCCTTTTCCTTACAATAGTCCTCATCAGCTCATGAACACATCTCCTTCTTATGGATCTAGCCTGATAAACATTTATCCTAGTGATCCGTCCAAAGGGATCGTTCTTGATCTGACAAGCAATGCTCATTCAGATCATGCTCGACAGTTCGGAATTGCTGGCTCTTCATCCCAACAGATGGGATACTCCCGGATGCCTAAATCAATACCAAGCAGTTATACGGGTAATAATGTGAATGCGAATGATCTTTTCCTTGGTCCTAAACTAGTGAATGATCTTTTCCTTGGTCCTAAACTAGTGAATGAAGGGAGTATGGGGTCTAAAGATATAAGTAGTGATCAAGGAAACAAGTCACTGGCTGAAAATGTGAGTGCAATTGCTTCGGACCCCAAGTTTAGAGTTGCTGTCGCTGCTGCCATTTCCTCGCTCATTAATAAAGAAACCCAAACTAATAGTGGTAGTAGTCACATTCCTGCAATATTGGCACCTTCTTTAGTTCCTGGAGATGATGAAAATGGTGGTAGCTCATCAAGTAGCAAAAACTGGATTCTTGAGTCTCTCTCCACAAGCGGTAAGACAGTTCAGAATTCTCCATGATACTAGAGAAAATGCTATAGCTAGCAGAGATATGTGGAGTAAATTTTTGTCAAATTAAAGATTAATGGATTATGATCGTAAGTGTTTACTTGTAATTGTAGATTATTAATGTGAACAGATAGCTAGACTAGTGCTAGTTGATTTGCTAAACTGTGTATTGATATGAAATCAATTTGTTTCTATCTGATAAATTTACCGTAATTTTCCAAGTATTGTCTGTTGCATTTTTTTGACTAAATTCATCCATCCATCTATCCATCAGGAAAAAAAACGTTTGCAAGGACTGGTAATTAGGAACTAAGCTGCCACAGATGGTTCAAACAATGAATTGATGAACGCAGTAGGGGCAGCATCTAATTGAGGAAGACTATATCTACATAGTAGAACCTGCCTCGGATATCATCACTCATAAACATTTGGTTGCCGCATGCATAGGTTAATATCTCGTTTTTTCTGGTCATTACAATGAGCCAACCTCGTTGAATACGTTGCATACATGAAGAAATTAAGAAGCTCAACGAGAATCCTTTCAAAACTTCATCCAATTTGATTTGTGGACATTTTCGCTGCCTTTAGTAAAGAGAAGGGTACTAGACAAAAATATTGTTGCAGAATGGATTTATTCATTGCATCGATCAAGAGTTCTCAAGTGGGACAAAATACCGTAGATGAGTTCCCCATTAAACAACAAAAGTAGTAGTAGTAGTAGTAGTACGTAGTTCAAAGAATCACACTAGTTTTGAAGCATTAAATTAAGTTAGAACAAATCAAGGAACAAAGTAAGATTCAGTCCCATCTTAATTCCTAGCGTGCTCTAGTTTGCCATTACTTGCTGGAGATAATGGACCATTGACTTATCCACAAACTTTATTGAAACAATAGTATTCTCTTCGTTTCAAAAGCAAAAAATCCACTTTTTAAATTTCTGTTTGTCCCAAAAAATATATTTTTTAAAACAAGTTCGAGTTTGTCAGGACCCATACTTGCATGCACGAAAAAGAAAAGTATCTTTGGAGTTAGTTGCCCTCATAGTTGATTTCCTCTTTCCGATTGCACGAGAGTTGAGACAATTAAATTTTACTGAAATAATTTTATTATCTCCTAAGTCATTGATTCTCATTACTAATTCGTATGGAATTAGCACGACCCGACAATCAAATTATTTGTGGGAATTATCAATTTTATAATGTTTTATTGATGGTTCACATTTTTTTAATGATCTTTTTTATGGTTATATTAACAATGATAGGTAGAGAATTTTGAATTGCGAACAATGATTCGATTGATGCCTTATGGGGAAGGGCCCAGCCCAATAGGGACAGCACACCCCCTACTTCAAGCGCACCTCTGTATCGACTGAATCAGTCTAAGGGTCTAGTTGGTGGAATCGAATCACACAAGCTAGTTAAAGGTTCATAATACCCTTTTCTTGATTCAACCTTTTATTTGAAAATTAAATGTGATTCATATTTGAAAAGTAAAGATAAATTATGTATTTAATATATATTATATGTGTTGTAATTTATAATTTTTTTTTAAAAAAAAGTAGTGATTATAGAAGTGGATTCCTTTTTCGAGAAGACGGATTATTATATTAGAAGTCAGATTGGTTATAGTAAAAGAGTTCCATTGGCTCAAAATTAATTTTGGTACGATACCAATGAATTGAGCACAAACGCGTGCAAAGTACTCTTATCACACAATTTTATTAATTCTCTTTCGACCACTGAGCAATTTGTTGTTTCTACAATTTCTATGTATTGCTCTGTCGCATTACATATATTATTATTGTTGTTGTTGTTGGGCTTAGAACCGGTGGTGCGTTAACGCCAGGCAAGAATTCACCCACCTACAAAGGCTTAAGGTCAGCCCATCAGTTTTTCTGGGAGAAAACGGGACAATTTTCCTTCCAAATATTCGGGCATCACTAGTTCTGGTTCCATAATGGTTGCAGACGCTTAACGTGGCCCATCCGAAAACCTTAAAAACTAGGGGGAATCAATAAATAATAAATGATAAACACCTGGATCGGACAGAGCAGAAAAGGCTTTCTTCAAGCCCAACAACACTTCTCTAGAAACTCGTACTTTCAATTGTGAGGAATGTTGTCATGCTTTGGATTTAAAATTATGAGATAATTTCCAAAATGGTCCCTTACATATTGGTTAATAATTTTTTTAGTCCTTCACTTTTAAAACGGGAATAAATAGTCATTCACATTTCATGAATATACCCTTTTGGTCTTTTGTCACTATAATTAAAAAGATCATTGGCTAATATATAAGAGACCATTTTGGAAGTTATATCTAAAATTATCAATATAAACTGAATATTCCAAACAGGATGATATACTAAAACTTGAATAACTTGGCTTTGTTTTGACATAATTTTAATTTACAAAAAAAAATAACTTTTTAAAATAGAAATAAAATATCCAAATATATTTTTATTTCAAAATTTAAAATTTAAATTTTCTGATTTAAATTCCTTTCACATAAGTTAAAAAAAATTTCCCTTCTATCTTTTCATCCAAAATATTTTTTTTTATTAAAAAATACCAATAAAAATTTTCATATATTTCAATACAATATTTCTCAAATAAATCACAATCCAAACGAAGCTTTAGATTCACAAAGAAAGAGAGAAAAGAGGAAGAAAGAACCAAAATCTTTAAGTGAAATGACGACGTGTTGGCTTTCCTGAGCATGACAAATGTTGAGTGTAATTAAATTGGACTTTTGTATTAGGCCAGTTAGTGAGTATGTGTCAGGAAGTGAATGCTACACGACACCGTTTTCTTTAGTGTTACGGCGTCGCTTTGGAGATTCCCAAAATAATTCCTAATTGTAGATGAATAAGTGGACGACGATGTTTTTGGATGGTAGCGATGCATTCTGAGAACGCGGTTGTGTTGGCACTAGTTAGTTACAGTCATGTACTAGCAGCTCTATATATATATATATATATATATATATATATATATATATATATATATATATATATATATGCAGCCATAGGACAAGTTAGTCAGTTTTTGATGTTGCTTGATTCTCAATCCCCTTCCCTGCTTCTTCCTTCCTTTCTTCTCGATTCTTCTTCTTCCTCCTCCCTAATTTCTATTTCTCCTTTATTCTCTGTTTTCTGTATTTAGATTTGGTCTACAATAAACTATATTTATGCACTATTCATAATTCTGAAATTGTTGACACTTGTGTGTGCTTGACAAATTGGTATCAGAGACTTGTTCCTCTGCTTGTGGGTGAAGTTATGGTGGAAGAGGCGAGGTCTAAGTCAATGTAATATCAAATAAAGAAGTACGAGGTTGATGAGGACCAAGAGGGGGAGTATCTTCTGTGGAGGCATAAAATTGAAGCCCAAATGGAAGAATTTATGAATTTAACATGGGAGGAAAAAATGAAAAAGGCATCAGATAGATTGGACGAGAAGATAAACGCAATCTTTGAAACTGTTGTTGAAATGATATATCAATGTGGTATTAGTGTGGTGTACCTATATCAAAAAATGCAAATATCATCATATCAAGAATTTGACATCCCCATAGAGAAGACAAGCCTTTGTTCCAACCAAAATGCTTATAAGATTTAAGAAGCTTGCCAGAGAATCTCCTTGTAATTCCCATTTGAATACGAGCACGGAACTTCATAGCCTTCAACAAGAAATCCCTGCACAGCCTATCCCCAGTTTCTGGAACACCATCAATCCATCTCCACTCAGTTGTTTTCATATCCCTTCTCCTCAAAACACACCCAAAACACCAAACTTCCAACCATTTTTGCAGAAAAACACCGATGCATCTCTGGGTAAATTGATGTTATGTTTCTATCACCAAGGACTTAAATAACTCCCATAGAAATCTCCACTGAGAACCCACACCCTCGGAAGCCAAAATTAAGTTATCAATCAAAATAGGGTTTAGGGGCTTGGAAGGTAAGTTGGATGAAAACTTAAGCCGAGAATTGGCAGTTGAATACTGAGTAGCTAGCTTAGTAAGGACCAAGCTAGGGCCCTTACCGGTTAAAACTGAGCCGTGGCGCGACCAAGCCGAGACAAGCTGAGGTAAGCCTTATATTGCCTAGTCAAAGGATTGCAAACAATTAAAATTTCATCAATTTTATTGCTGCTACTATTAGGGACACTATTGTTCAAGCCTTCAAATGGGAAAGATAGAGAGGATTCCCAGAGATAAAGCAGGCCACGGGAGGAGATGAGGTGTAGAAAGGAATGGAATAAAAGAGTTGAGGGGAACTGCAGAAAAACATCCTCTGCTCCTATACTTTGAGCTCGGATCATACAACCCATTTGGGTTTTCTGATATGAGTAAAATAGTGTTACGGCGTCGCTTTGGAGATTACCAAAATAATCCCTAATTGCATATGAATAAGTGGACGACAACATTTTTGGATAGTAGCGATGCATTCTGAGAACGCGGTTGTGTTAGCACTACTTAGTTACAGTCATGTACTGGCAGCTATATATATATATATATATATATATATGCAGCCATAGGACAAGTTAGTCAATTTTTGATGTTGCTTGATTCTCAATCCTCTGGTTCCTTCCGTGCTTCTTCCTTCCTTTCTTCCTATTCTTCTTCTTCCTCCTCCCTAATTTCTATTTCTCCTTTATTCTCTGTTGTCTGAATTCAGATTTGGTCTATAATATACCATATTTCTGCACTATTCATAATTCTGAAATTGTTTGACACTTGTGTGTGCTTGACAGTATGATGGGCCAATTCGCCGTGAAGCCCACATCGGACGATCTGTCTTGTCTCTTCGAACATATAAATCCAGAAATTTCCCCTACCCACACGCCCCATGGAATAAAGGTGGTCATGGCTTTGTGTCAACATTTTTTCTCAAATTCGAAGTGCACAAAATACCAATTTCAATATTAAAAAATAAAATAAAACAAATTATATTAACATGGGTTTTTTTTTGGTTTATACGTAAATTTTAACTAATAAAAGAAATCTGTGGCACCTTTTAAACTCCCATTTTAAATTTTAACTAATAATAATGTGTGTATATATATAGTAATGATATTTATAATGATTTTTTTTATAATTTAAAAATTAGTAATTAATGTAACAAGTTATTTTTTATTATTTTATATTTTTTAAGAAATATAATAATTAAATTTTAATTTTTTATACTTGTCATGTTACTTTAAAAGTTTTTTTAATAATAATTAATATTATAAATATAAAAAGATAAAATTTATTAATATTTTTTTTTAAAAAAATATAAAATTAATAAGGAATGGAAAATGCAAAATAATATATAGTCCTTTTATTTTCTTTCTTAGGATATATTTAGAGTATGATATATTTGAGAAAAGTTGTATTAGAATGTGTGAAAATTTTGATGAATATTTTTTTATAAAACACGTATTTTAGAAAAAAGAATAAGAAAGGAGATTTTTACAATTACGTGAGAAAAATTTGGGTAAAAAATTTTAAATTTTAAAATAAAATATATTTAAAGTATAATATTTTTATTTAAAAAGATAACTTACTTTTTCTATTTGTAAATAAAAATACTTGGTCAAAGATACCCTTAGGTGCTTGGAGGAATTAAAAGTGACACAAATAAATCCCCGGTGGAAACAATAGTCGAGGCAGGTTGGGGTGGCGCCTGAGGGTTTTGGTTAGGCATTCATCGTTACTCTCAGATTCTTTAATAAGAGTAGTTTCTGTTCTCTCGTTGAGCTTTCGCGCGACAAAAATGGCGACCGGAGTTGTGGAAAAGACCGAAGAAGAGCTCCGCAAAGAGATCGACGAACTCCACCGCCAACAGCGCGAGGTAATATACGATGCCATTCCACCCAGTCCCCTCGTTTAATTATTCTTTTGCCTGTCTATATAGTTCTTTCGAATTGTTGAGTGCCCTTTTATGTGTCATCTCGCAGATTACTGAGCGGCTTCGGGATCCGAGGGGTCTGCGCCGTGGTGGTTTATCTGGACCTGGTCCCCGTAATTTAGCGGCTAACGGCGGCCGCCAGCGTGGCTTTGCTAGACCTGTTCGTTGAATTCCTTTCCCGCCTCTTCTATCACATTTACATACAAATTTCTTTTCTTTTTTACTTTCCCCATTTTTTGGTGGAGTGGGATTCATATGGGCATTTTAATTAATTGGGGGATTTTTTCAGGCGGATAGGACTGATTCAGAAGATCAACGGGCTCCTAAGAGGCGACTTTCTTCAGCTGTTTTTAAGGTTTTGAGGAAACCCTATAACGCTTCCCCTTTTATGCTGTTTGATTAGAGTAGTTATTGGGTTTTCTGTTAAGGTGTTGTTTTGAAAATGTGTTTTGGATGGACTTGTGTGAGCAGGTTGAAGATGGGGAGATCGTTGAGGATGCTTCCGAACCAGCAAAAGAAGTGGCAAACAAGGATGGGGGTGTGGATGAAGGTGCTGGAAGTTTGACTCCCACCCTGAGTGAGAGAAAGCCATCCAATTGGTCTAGGAGCGGTGATAATGAAAGGTCATCTAGGATGGTAAAGTTTTATCTCTTTACCCTTTCCTTTTTATTTTTTCGGTCTCTGTAATTTGTATTTGGATAGTGTTGGTTGTTTTTGTCTGAATTTGAATTTTTTAATGATTTTGAGTAATGCAATTAGGACTTTGAAGTTCCTCCGGCAGAGCACGTTCCAAGAGTATTGCCCAAAAATGAGGATCCAAGTTTGGTTAATAGGAACAAGAGGATGTTGGGCCAGCTTCTTGGGACCCTGGAGGTATGTACAAGATTAGTTTGTTTCCTACTTTTGCTCTTTGTGATCAATGCTTGTGTGGCAGTTGTCAGTGGTTAATAATTATGATGAAAATTTGAACAGCTTCGACAAATTCAATAGACATAAAATATGCTAAAGTGACTCTGTTCAAAACTTGTTAGTTGAAGAGTTGGTGTAATTGTTCTTGGTTAGCAACAACAGCGGCTTAAGTGATTCGTTTATGGTCGTGTTTTTCAAAAATTCATACAGCTTCCATCTTCTGAGTATTCGATAAGGGTGCTTATTTTATTTAGTTTGGTTTAATATGAGGGTTCTAAGGTGCTTCTGCCACTGTATGAGAATAACCTATAATTTTTATTTTGGGAGTGACAAAAAAGGGAGAAAGGATTTCTGTATGGTTTTCATTTGCTGTTTAGACATCAATGCCTCAATAAAAGTTTTGAAAAGCATGATATCTACCACTGATTTTACTGGTTGACCATTTAATTCATATTGCCTTACTCTAAGATTTCCATCTCAATGATCTATCTTATGCATCATGGTTCTATTTGTGATCTCTAGAAAGGTTCTCTTTTTTGATCATTATGGTCCTTCGTTACATAACTGGAAGCTGGAAAACCTCTGTGCAATATCTTTTTCTGTTACCCACCGTGAATATCAAAATAATCTTTTGTCAAAATAATCTTTTATCAAAATAATCTTTTATTTTTGCTTGGCTGGGAAATCCACTCAGAGATTCAGAAAAGAAGACGTGCAACTATCTGGAACTGAGGCATACATGCGCAGGTCAGATTCCTTGAAAAGGGTAAGATCTATTACCTTTGCTTCTTGGGTGTATCTTGGTGTTCTTATTTGTTGTTTCTTACTTATTTGTTGCCTAAAATTTATCTGGGAGGGGAAAGTGAAAAATTTTGATTAAAGGCATTAGGATTGATGCTCATCTTGAAGATGGCATTGGGGTTTTTTTTGGTTCTATATGGTGGTAAAAATTATTTTGTTACATTGTGTACATAAAAAGTAAATAAGTGCTTTGATATATAATGTAGGCTGAGCAAAGGGCGCGTGAAGAAAGTGAAAAGCTTAGACAACAAGAGCGAGAACAGATTGCTGAAAAGCGGAGGAGAGATTTGGTCTGTTCTCCTATACTTTATGCTACAGTTTTTTACAGGATAACCAACCTTTTTATTTGACTTTCAAGAAGTGTTCATTGTTTTACCGATTCTCTTCCAGACTCTTAGAGCACGTGTTGCAGCAAAGGCTGAGGAAAAGAAACTGGAATTGCTGTTTCTTCGGTGGAGTGAACATCATAAAAAACTTGGCAATTTTATAAGGTATATAATTGGAACAAATTGACCTATCTTTCCAGTTCCCTACTAGTTTGACTTTATTTTTGTGATGGTCCAATATAATTTTCTACATTTTTGCCTTTCCAGGTTAATTCTTATTTTGGTCCACAAGTGTCCATATTCACAATTTTATTGACACGAAGATAAGTTTCTTTTCGTGTTGCAGATGTTGAAGCAGTTAATTGATACTTGGTTTCCTGCTTTGCAGGATTTTGTATGTTGATTATGTGAGTTCATTTCACCTGTTTGTGAATCCCTTTTTTAAACTCTTTGTTGATGCTCCTTTTCCAGGACAAAGGCAGAGCCTCATATATATTACACTTTTTCCAAACCCTTGGATGAAGATGTCAACATTGTTGAGCAGCAGAAAGAGCAGGTTAGTTTGTGGGTGCTTGAACATGGCATGTCGGTTGGGGGTGGGTATAAGATGAAGGAACTATTTGGCTATGCAGAGTTAGGTAAATGACAGGAAAAGTGAAAAAATAGGGAGTTGCCTAGTTGACTGTTTTCTTTACTGATTAATTGGAATGTTAGAAGCAAACAAGCACTAAAAGGGATAGGGCCGTTCCTGTTCATAGGCTTCTGAAAACTCCAATAGCATGAGCATTAGCATAGAATGTGATGCAACTAAAATGCTGATAATCGGGAATTGGAACATAAAAATATCATGTTAGTGATTTTTTAAAATAAAAGGGGGCTAAAGTTTAGTTTTTGCCAACAACATTGCTTTCATCTATTGAGTAGTCATGATGATGTATTTGGTGTGATCAGATATTCCAAGAATGGAAGGCAGCTCGGAGAGAGGAGTTGTCTCAATATCAGAAGCAGATAGCTGAGCATTACATTGCGAATGTTGAAAAGGAGCTAGAGAGGTGGCAAAATGGAAGGAAAGGTAGGAAAGCGAACACTGATATGGTAAACTTACAGGAGACAATGGACAAAGAGCTGGAGACTCACAGGCTGGAACATGGTCCCAAGACCAGGAAAATTCCTGGAGGAACCAACAACGAAGATGAAGAGGATGTGGAAGATATTAACGTTGGAGAAGATGATATAATGATGGACGACATGCTTGATGCGGATGAGAATAACAGGAGAGTCGATGAAACAGTAAAAGGGGGTGAAACTGGCGATGGGAGTCCACAACCTGAGAATGAGATGAAAGAGCAGTAATAGTCTTTAAAAGTCTATAGTTTGTAATTTCTTGTTGTCATTTGACTCTTTATTTGTTTGCTTGGTTATGCTTAGTTTATAGTAATTATGTTTTTAATAAACCTGATTTTTGAGTATGGTTGCTTTCTTTGTTTTGTTGTATCTGCAAAATATTATTGTTCGGCGAGGGTTGCTGCTGTTAAACCATTTTACCGTAGAGTTGCTGTCTTTGTTCTTTCTTAACCCACTTAGATGGGAAAGGTGGTCCTTTATATTTTTGGCCTGTTAGGCCGCTTCGCTAGTGTCAATTGATGTCGAAAAGTATATTCCTTCCTGCTGCCGTAGTTTGCCGAGAGGAAATGACCCAACCAGAGCGTGTTGTGTGCGTCTCTGTAAGTGAAGGGAAGGGAAGCGATCCAACATGTCAAAAATTTGAGTCTCCGTAAGTCCACATGAACGTTATAATTATAATTATTGGAAGAGGTTCTTTAGTAAAATAATAAACGTTAACAAACTATAAGACTTATCGTCAACTGTAGACCAAAAATCAAGGTTTAGGTTCACAAAATGTTGGGTGAAATTGGAATTGAATAATGGCAATATTTTATTAAAAAAATTGGTTTTATAATTTTGGGAAATCAGGAGAGACGAAATTCCACGTCCGTGTGGACCGCTTTTCGTCTTTAAAGTTTTTTAAAACTCACCCAGCGGCAGTCACACACACTCACACACACACTCCCCAGAGTTTCCCTCTCTCTCTCTCTCAGTGTCTCTCTCTTGAAAAGCAAGCAAAGAGAGAAAGACAGGGGAGGTGGGGCTTCCTTCCTTTTCCACCTCCGCCCGCCCTTCCTTTCCTCCAATTCCTTTCCCCATCAACACTACAGCGCCACCCATTAAACCCCTCAAGATATGACCTCCAGACCATCACATGCCGTTAACGGCGCTCACCACCACCACCTGCCCCCGCCACCCAATCGTTCTCATCATCCTCTTTCCAACGACGACAGCATACTTACCCGGAACCACCAGAATCACCACTACCCACCTCACTCTTCTTCCTCTTCCTCCTCCAAAGCCTCTTTCAAAGGTTGCTGCTGCTGCCTCTTCCTTCTCTTCTCTTTGCTTTTCCTCCTCGTCCTTGCTGTTATCCTCGTCGTCGTTCTCGCCCTCAAACCCAAGAAGCCCCAGTTTGACCTTCAGTCCGTCGGCGTACAGTATCTGGGCATCAATCCCTCTCCCACACCCACCTCCTCCTCCTCCTCCGCCTCCGTTTCCCTCGCCATCCGCATGCTCTTCACCGCTGTCAACGACAACAAGGTCGGGATCAAGTACGACGAGTCCAAGTTCACCGTAATGTACCGTGGGATTCCCTTGGGAAGGGGCATTGTTCCCGGTTTCTACCAACCCGCCCACAGCGTGAGGCAAGTGCAGACCACGATTGCGGTGGACAGGGTCAACTTGCTGCAGGCTGACGCTTCCGATTTGGTGAGGGATGCCACCGTGAATGATCGGGTTGAGCTGCGGGTGGTAGGCGATGTCGGAGCTAAGATACGGATTCTTGGCTTTACTTCACCTGGGGTCCAGGTTAGCAATACCGATTGTAATACTCAATAAATGATGCTGCATAATTGCATTCGCTAAATAATTTCATAAAAATGCTTCAGTATATGTCATTCACTTTGATTAGTTTCCTAGTTTGAAATTTGTGGTGGGATTACTGGTATTGGCAAGAACTATTATGGACCACTGAGAAACAGCATTTGTTTTACTTTTCTCTTTATCTCTAGAGTCCCTACACCATTTACTAGTGTGTTTTCCCGTCGGCATTGTTGGAGAGGGTTGCTAAAATTTGTCTGCTTTTATTCACATTGCTAATTTTCTGCAGCAATGAAGGTCAATGGGGATGCAGTCCTGGTGGGGTTGTAATAATTTGTGAGTTTAGGCCCTTTTGGTTTAGGGTCGGTCCTTTTGTTGCTTCCAAATCAATGACCCTAGATTGGATTAGATTAAATTCGAATTCCATAAGTTTTTTATTCGATTTGTTTTTTTTTTTAATATATAATTTTAGGTGATTTACCTTAAGTGTGAAATTACTAGTTTTATATTAAAAAATTATATATTTAGGTATAAAAATAATAAATAAATTTTATCTAAATATTTTAATTTGTATATTTTTTATGTAAATTAATTTGTATATTTTTATATAAATATTTTATTTATTTTGTGATAAATTAATTAATTTTAATTAAAAATTATTTGAATTATCAAAGAATATTAATTTATATTTTATAATTAATGTTAATTATATTTTAAAGAAAAAAGTTATAATTTTTTTTCTATTTAGGTTGGATTAATATCTAAAAAATATATTGATCCAATCCGATATGAGCGATTCGAACCGTAAATCAAAATCAACACCCATATCAGGACTGAGCCTCTCTATCATATCCTTTTCTTATTAAATGCCATCATTGGTTACATTTGCAATGTTTAGTGTGTGTATGAATTTTTATTTCAAAATATATTTTTATACTTTTCAATATATTATCTATTTTAAAAAAGCAAACGTAAAATTGTGTTTTATGGTGAACACAAATGCAATGATATTATTGATGATAAAAATGGGAATGTTGACTAATTTCGACATCCGTAATAGTCGCGTTCTTTTCTTTTTTTTTTTTCTTTTCGGGCCTTTCAATTTCATATAAAATCAGAGAAACTAAAATAAAAAAGGGATTCCCAATGGAAAGATGCGAGTTGCACGCGTTACCCACTTAGGCAATGGTAGTAGATGTTGTTTAGCGTGCACGGCCCAAATTTTGTCCCACAGATTGAGAAGACAGATGCCTTTTACTTTTAATCGTGTCATGTTGATCTTCCGCATATCAGCAGCATATCATACTGTTACGTTGTTTCTCCTAGTAATTTTTTCACCAACCCTCAAAATTCATCCTAGCATTCGATGCTACTCTGAAAAAGGGTGAAGACAATGATGAGGAATCTATGACTTATGAGCTCTAAACATTGACTTGGGAATCCTTTTGGGTTTTATGGATTTGTTTTATGTACTTTTCTGTGCTTTTCTCATTTCTAGACTTTCCATAGGATTCTTTTTTTTTTTGTTTTTGGTGGGTCAATGAGCAATCCAGATGAAGGGCTTATTTAATTTGATTATGGTAAATGTGGACATATGTTCCTTCGTCTGGTACTTGAGAATCTAATTGAAGTTTATTTTTACTCTGGGGGGCAGGTGTCAGTTGATTGCGCAATAGTGATCAGCCCCAGAAAACAAGCACTCACTTCCAAGCAGTGTGGATTTGATGGCGTTAGCGTATGAGTTGGGTAAACTCGGCAAGAATGTTTTTTTCTTCTTTAAAATTTTTCTGCTCTTTCTAAAGGTAAACGAGATAGAGAAAGTGATAAAAATTATAAAATAGAATAAAATAGAATATGACCACCACCACTTCACCCAGTGCTCATTAAATTCGGTAAGACAGCAAAGCAAAATGATGAGTAGTTTTGATAATGATGCAAATGTTGATAAAAAGAAATTTTAGATATGAGGGAATCTTTCTCTTTCTTCTTCCAAAATTTTTTGTTCTGTGTTGTAAAGTTTGGATGGATTTGGTGAATTTGTAATCCCGCTCCGTCGCAGCAGCTTTTGATCTCATTTTCATTGTTCCTCGTACATTTCCACTTGGCAAAGTTAACTGAGCCTCTACCAACCTTGGAGGAGACTGGAAAGTGAAAAGAGAATCTGGGAAAGTTCGGAGTACCTTATTGCTTAAGCATTCCTGTCCAGAATTTTGTAATCTCTGACGGGCGTGCCAGATTGGTGTCTGAGGTTTCCCCCATTCCACTTTATTTATCTGCGAAGACTTCTCGGGTGGAAATATTTGTTGGTGTTGCAGCAGAAGCTGTGTTTATTTTAGGCTCAACTGTAACCAAGTTTTGAGACAAACAACATTACTTATTACGGCTATTTCACATTAAGAATTCCTTTTACCTGCAAATTTTTTGTGGGAATTAACAACTGTGCAATTACTATATTTTTTCCAGCTCTGGCTCATACTCTATGTAGGGAAAAAAAAACAAGAGTTTCATGCGGATGACAAAGGTTTAATGGTGTTCCTGATCGACCACTTTTAATTGATGCCAACAAAGGGATCGATCTTTGCATGGATAGACTTTTAATCGGCACATTATGTACAGCTGTTCTAGTCTGCCAGAGCACATGCTCTTCTGTCCCGAGTACTTTTTCAAATTTGCTAGGGATAATTATCAATACTATGTAATTTATGTTTATTATCAATCGCTATTATTTTGTAGTTTGTCAAACTTTTTAAATTTTAAAAATTTATAATATATAAGTTTATTTTAACAAATTCTGTTGTTACTATAAAAAAAGTCTGAAAATTTTAATTGAAATTACTCTTCTTACTTTAATTTTTGCATCTGTCTTATATTTTTTTTAGAACAAAATTTTACAAGATTTTTTTACGAAATTTTATAAAATATTAGGACTAAATTTTGCAATATATCATGATTAAATTTTAAAATTTTAAAAGTTTTTTTTGCTGCCTTCTGATGAAATTTTAAGACAATTTTTAAGACAATTTTTACAAGATATTAAGACTAAATTTACAAAATATTAGGATTTATTTTTTATTTTTTGTATTTTTTTTCTACCTTATACAGTTATACTGCCTTTGTAACATTTTCCTTGGTTTTTTTGTCATTTTGCTCATTAACTAAGGAGATATTAATAATTTTGATAAATCACAAAGTGTGATTGATAATAAACAAAGACCACATAAAATATTGACAATTATCCGAATTTGCTATAATGCTAAATGGACCAAGAAGCCCTATAGAGTGAGCTGATTAGAGATCTCCATATGCCAAATCCCTCCCTTAAAGGTACGCTAAGTCGCCAATCACTGCCCTTTACGTTACCCAATGTTCTTTCCTCACCAAGGCTAAGAAATACGCAATATCAAGTTCTTCTCAACTCAAAGTAAGAAAATCCATCACTAATAAGCCGGATTATACACCAGATAAAGACGAAAAAATTCCAAGAACTAGAAGCATGAATTTTAAATCAGGAAGAAGCATTTCCAAAAAAACCTTCATAGAATCATAAAGCTGGCATCAAATTAAAGTAACAAAACTTAATTCCTCTCAGTCAAGCAGAAATTCAACTTAAATGTTCAACTCATATGATCTAAAAATAATTAGGAAACAAAGCGAAGTTCATCAAGCATAATCCATGATTATGCCTTAAGACGACCATAGAACTTCTGCTTCTCCTGTGTGGTCTGGAAGCGACCATGTCCAAACTTAGAAGAGGTGTCAATAAACTTGAGTTTAATCTCTTCAAGAGCAACCCGAGACGTCTGCTTGAGCAATGTCTGGCGAAGCGTCACAACCCTCTTCTTAGGACCAACACAGCAACCCTTGATCAACAAGTAATCATCCTTGACCACACCATAGTGGGGAAATCCACCCATTGGAGTGATATCCTTCTCAGTCCTGATATCAATAGAAATTGTTAGACCCATAGAATTCAGAAAATCAAAAACCAATTTAACGCAATGTGCCAACTAGAAAGGTAGGACAATTTTAGAGTTTCAATGAAGCCGTTGCTTCCAAAATCCTCCAGAAAAGCAAATTGTGATCTTTGGGTAACAACCCCTTCCAAGCAAATAGAGTTCAGGAGGAATGTAAAATTTCTTCCATGTGTATGTAAATCTAGAAGAAAATTTATCAAACCTGTCAAATTCAGTAATAGCTGTATGTCCTTCTTGACCAGCCTTCCCAAGCTTGTAAACCTTCTTGTTCATCTCAGTACGGTGGTGGTATCCATTCTGACCAGCTCGGGCAACTGTGAAGGAAACCCTAGCAGGGTGCCAAGCACCAATACAAGCAACCTTACGAAGACCTCTATGGGTCTTACGGGGAAGACGGGTGACACCCCAACGTGTTACAACTCCTTCATATCCTTTTCCTTTGGTTACACCAATGATGTCAATCATTTCATCTTTCTGGAAGACCGCATCGACTGGAACCTGCTTCTCAAAGAAACCATAGGCAAAATCAACCTTCTCAGCAATAGACCCACCATTCACTTGGATCTCCATGAGATGGGCCTTTTTCTGTTTCAATCCTTTCATCTTCCTAATCTGGAAAAGGGAACCAAAAAAAACATTTACTAATCTGCATCACATATGGAAGTTAAATAAGCAGAGTTCAGCAATCAAAAAAATTTGAAGGTGGTTCTCTTCACTCATTGTTCCCTGATTTTTTAGCATTACAAGACTGAACGGCAGAAGGCATTTTAAAGTGTACTGATAACAGAAATAATGTGTGGTTAAAATCCCAGGGGAGTGGCTTATAAAGAAAATCTAAATTAACCACATGAGAAGCTAATTGTAGTTCACAACCATACCTGAGTGTGGGCCAAAACGCGAATAACAGTTGAATACTTCTTCAATTTCTCCAGCTGGGATTGAATATCCTTTTTACCTTCCTCGCTCTCAAACTTTTTGGAATACTTGGTGAAGGCCTTCTTCTTGGACTTGCACCAATTCTTGTAAAACCTCCTCCTGATCTCCTCACTGAGATGCTGAGCCCAAACTGTGGACAGGCAGCGCAGACCACGAGGTGTCTTGACATACCCAACCACTCCAACAACCACCATGGGAGGAGTTTCAATAACAGTCACAGCCTCACAAGTTTCCTTCTTGTGAAGTTCTACAATCCCCAATCACAAGGTAGAATCAGACAATGCTTTGATGAAATGGAAAACACAGAAATAACAAATAATATACATCTAGGAATGCTCATTGCAATCTACTATACAATACAACACTACAAATAACAAATGATTGTGATTAAAAAACCAGAAAGCTGCTGCACAAGAAAAACTTGTTTAAAAAATACATGAAAGAAGATAGTAATTATTTGAAGAAACAGAAGAATGTTCAACACAAGAATATTATATCAGGAAAACGAGATCATGGGCTATTATATCCTCATAAATATGTTATATCCCTACATAAGGGGAGTGCTCTTTTCAAGCAATGAAAACCCATGTTACATCCCTGCATAAAGGGAGTGCTTTTTCAAGCAATGAAAACATTTTGGCCCATTTCTTTGTATCCTTACAAAGAGTACATAGAATGACATTTCCCACATGAGAATCACAATAAAAGCGTGGGAGTCACAGTACAAGGTAACATCTGCTTGTCAATGACGAATACAATTAAAAGGCAAAGGATGCAGCATGGTCATACAAAAAAGTTTCCCTCCTCATAGTAAAATGCTCATTTTCTTTTCTACCAGAATGAAGTAGGAAACAGTGACAAACAAAACACCAACATGAGACAAATTAAACCAATTACCACTAGACAATCAGCAAACAATTCGAATTAGGTTGGGTGAATTAATTCCAAGTTATTCATAAAGCACGGACATAGAACAATCATAAAAAAGAGATTACTTGATCCAGGTTTCTCGACTTCTCTGACAATGTGAGTCATCCCAGCCTTGTAGCCAAGGAAAGCAGTGAGCTTGCAGGGTTTCCTTGGGTCATCCTTTGGAAATGCCTTCACTGCACATTTGAATAATTTAAGGGAATCAAACAAAATAAGCTGATTAAAAAAGCTATCAAAGATTCGTGCGGGAAGGAAAAAAAATGCCTGACTATTATCTTTAACCGATTAATAAAAACGGGTAGGAATCCATATGGAAAACAGAAATAGACCCACAACTACATATATATCATCGTGAAGACAGAAATGAAAATACTGAAATCATATGATAAAAAATCATAATCAAACTAAAGACTGAAAACATTATTACAGAAGAAAATGCTACGTACCCTTTCCCCTTTGACGGGAAGCTCTCTTCCTGGGGAGAAAGCCCAGGGATCCATGACGGGGATGCTCAAACTTCCTGTGCGACATCTTTCTTCTCCTCCTTCACTCTCTTACCTCCACAACAACAACAAAATCAGAAAAAAAAAAAAAAAAAATTTGTCACGCGAATAAAACAAATGTACAATCAGTACTGGATACTATCAAAATAAAAATAAAAAAATCTGTTGAAGTATTCGCTGTTCTGTCAAAATGGAGAATAATTCATGCGGCTGCAAAATAGAGGAAGAGATGGAAACCTTAGGGGAGGAAACGGCGTTCTGCTGAGGCTCTGACTCCACTGAACAAAAAGAAACCCTACTTAAAACTCTGCAAGTTTATAGCTGCCGCGAAATGGACAATGGGCTATTAATATGGGCCCCCATTTGTTTTCAGTCTATGTGTAGGCCCATTGATTTATTTCAACCCCTCCAGTGAAATCAGGCTAAGGCCGATCCGGTCCTCCCCAATTTTTATTATACATTTAATTCAAAAACATAATTTTTTTCTGCATTTTTTTGGGATAAAAATTGTAAAATATAATTTAGAACGTAAAAAATTAAATTAAAAAAATATTAAAATACGATAAAATAAACCAATACATTATTTATTTTATTTTTGCCAATAGTTTGTGATAACTTGCTCGAGGTATTTGGTCCTGATTGACATCCTTGTGCTAAAATGGGCCAGTGGCCTCCTCGGCCCAAACATCAAAAACTACGGCCCAATAGTTGTGCGTCCTCGGGGCTCCGGCCGGGTCATCACGGTTGAGACTCGAACAATTTTCGGATTGAGTCGAAGAGCATCCAAGGATCACAGTGTGCCGAGCTTCGTTTCTTGCAGAACTGCAATGGATTTTTCGTCTCTTACAGACGCTTTAGCGTCCCAATCTTACGCCAAGGTCGCTGATATTTGTGACAACCTCATGCTACAGGTCAGATTTTTACTGTTTTCCGATGTTTTATCTTAAATTTGATTGCGGTACTTTTTTTTTTTTTTTGGGTGTCGATAATAAGTGAACAGTTTAGTTTGGTACCACAAAGTTGGAAACCTAAATCATTGTTTGTTGTTGTATGGTATGGCTGGCTATGTATTCGCATAGTTTGCGGCGCAGGGCATTGGGTTTCAAGATGAATGGCCGTACGCGATTCATCTCCTGGGGCATATTTATGTTAATGACAGGTAAAGCTCTCTTCTTTACTTGTGTTTATGTTTTTTGGTTGTTTAGTTGCACTAATGTTTTTAAGTTTTGCATTGCTTTTTTGGGGTTTATGTAATCTGGGTTTTGGGTTTAATGTGTTGCAGTAACAGTGCAAGGTTTTTGTGGAAATCTATTCCTCCGGCAGTCAAGGAGAGCCGCCCAGAAGTGGTGGCAGCTTGGAATATCGGTCAGAATCTCTGGACCAGGGATTATGCCGGGGTTCACCAAGCTATTCGTGAGTATAATTGGAGCCCTGAGGTGCAGGGTATTGTTACAGCATTCTCAGGCAAGTCTATATCATCCATCTGGATTGGATTCCGACTCTTGTTTTTATGTTTAATGCATTTTTGGGTCAAATTTGAAGGGATTAGTCATGCATAGTGTATGCAATTGCTTGGTGGGGCAGTGATTGACTCTTTTGTGGATTATATTGAGGGAAATGATTGTTGTCATCTCCGTGCACTGGTTCAGACTCGGATATTTATTTGGGACAACATTTAGAATGGACTTGAGCATTTAAATACTTATTCAAGGTGTCAGTTAAAGTTATATAAGCGCCTTTAAGATAATTATAATCTCCTTTGTATTGCTAACAGGGCAGGTTTTGATTTCTGTGAACGCACTTACCTTGCATTGATTAATAATCCTCTCCTTTGATAAACCCATCCGATATTTGTTTATCTTTTATCTGCAGCTGGGTTCGCTAGTAATGATATGCATTACCAGTTTCTACCAGGACGGATTATGTTTCCTGTTTGATCGTGACATCTTGATTGATATTTAGTAATATGACTGTTCGTGAGTCATTGTTGCCTTATATTTTGCCTTTTCCCTTCAGAATATTATTCTGCCCCCTTGGCCTGCAGTGGCCATTTTTCAATTTGTTTTTCATAATTTTAGCTTTTACCTTTTGTATTTGATGTGGATATAAATTGGTCCAGTGGTGTGGGTGGAAGGTATTATATTTGGGAATTCTAGTCATCTTGATGTTATCAGTGATCCTCTCAAATATCTTAGCATTTTGTTAGACTTTGTTTCTGCAAGAGTTTAAGAGTACAATAAAACCAAGAACATAGACTTGGAGTGAATAATTGCAAAAGTCAGAGAAAGGAATTACATCATGAGTTTAGTTGTGAATGCAAAAGTGAGGGTGCTGTAGGTTCCACCTTAGTAGTATATGGTCTCATAGAGAAAATTAGAAGTAGTTTTTTGTGTCTGTACTCTTCAGCCTTCCATTTCTTGTCAGTGTTGATCTTTTACTTGTACATTTGCAGAGCTCTATACTAAAAGAATGTTTGACCTCCTGCTTTCTGCATATTCAACAATAAGCATACAAGATGCGGCTCTTTTCCTAGGAATGAATGAGGATGATGCTACGAACTGTAAGCTTCTGTCTTTACTATTTTGTTTTATATAGCTCTTCTTGCTATTATCTATTTGGGATCCGCAGATTGAGGCCTGTAATTAAGTTGCTTGCCTTTAGTGGTGGCGAATGTTGCTTTTCTCTAGTGGCATTACTTTTTCTACAGGAGCATTCACGTTGTGTCAGAATGTGCTATTTAGTCAGTAGGGTGGGCAATCTGTCTAGAAATTTGTCAATTGTTTAACTAAAGAACAGACTATGTAGTAGCCTGTGTCCCTGACAATTTCATGGGTTGGAGATGGATTGCGATGGAACTTTGTAACACCAGCTGTTGGTTTTTACATGGAAGTTGGAAATCTCATACTGAGTTTTTGTCCTAACGAGTGTTTAATTATTCTTTTTGATTAAATAATATGGTATCTGTGTTTGAATGAGGTGACTACAGATCTTTCCTTACTGCATCTTGCGTTCATTACACATTCTGTTTCATTCCAAATAGAGGCAAAGAGTTGTATATTTAGCATGTCAACTTTCAAGGAATCTAGTGATTGTCTAGTGTCTAAAATTTGAATGCAAATAATTGATTGCTATATTTTCTAAATGATGCAATTTAATTTTGTCATTCTTTAACTCTGGTTTTACATTTTAGCAGTATAATTCGTCACCACGAATAACCGGGCATGACAGCATCAGTTAAAAGTCATGTAAATTGTCATCTGTATGTGTTTTTGTTTTGTTGTCATTCCACTTTCCACAGATTGGCTTTACATTCCTCGGTATTGATTATTGCTCATGCTTAGAAATTATAATGTGCTTGAGAATCGGTGGATATAAGAGCATAGAGCCCTTCCTAGTTTAGACTTCAGAGAACTGATTGCTATGATGTTTACTTCGCTTTTCTGCAGATCTGCTGCAACATGGTTGGATAGTGGATGCTAGTTCTCGGATGTTGACAGTGAAGAAAAAGGAAATTGCAGTGGAGCAGAAACTAGATGCCAGTAAATTGCAGCGCTTGACAGAATACGTGTTCCATCTTGAACACTGATTGCTGAGTATTCTATCAGTTAACAGTATCCCTTGCTCGTTGTTAGGTCAACAAGTTCAATGTGGTATTTTGCAGAAAGAATGAGGGTTTCAAAGTTCTGTTTGCAACAAGTGAGAGTTGCTTGTTTTTTATGTTGATAGCACTGACATAGGCAAGATTAAGCACCACTTGAGTGACTGTGGGCAATGGTTTTAAGATTAATTTCTTGATTTTCTTTTTGTGCCATGCTGCTTGTATTTTATGGCCTGATCCAATTGGAATGGAGATGGAAATTTAAAGTTTATAGCTGAAGTTCAAGTATTGGTTAAACAACAGAAAATTCTTTGTTTCTGTTCCTTTTCCAACAAGCAAGAAAGATATTTCTATTGGAGACGAAGCGGAGAGGGAGAGTTGTTCCTATGAAGCTTCGAGCTAGCTGGTTTTTAGTCTGGCCTTCAGGAGATAGTACTGTGACTTCTTTTGTTTGTTATGGTGCCTGACCTTTATTCAAATTTACTGTGACTTCTTTTGTTTGTTATGGTGCCTGACCTTTTTTCAAATTTGCAACTGGAAACGAAACGTAATAGTTAATAATTTTGAAATGAGTAATGATAGAGATAGTGACAAACTATAGTGATTTTATATAGTTATTGACGTGATAATTATGAAAAGACAAAATTATTTTCTCATTTTTATTACAAAACACAAAATAATGAGGGATAATTTTATATTTTTATAGTTGTCATGTTAGTCACTGTACAAGTTATTATAATTTTTCGCTTTATCAATATGAGATTACTAATCAGTACTCACTAGAAAAAACTTTTTTTTTTTTGAGTGTTATGAGAGAAAATAAAAAATATTTCATATATTTGTTATACAAAATATTTCACATATTCACTCAACAAAATAAGATGGTATAGTTAGGGTAATTAAGAGGAATAGCATATAATTTGATAGGTTAATTAGTCTATTATTAAATAATGGATGTATAAACTATTTGTTGATTTTGTATAAATTATTTTTTACTTACTGAAAAGATTAAATTATATTTATTACAAAAATGAAGTTAATCAACACTAGTGTTGAAATCATTCAATGGTTTGCATAAATTGGGCAGATTATGTATAAATTGTGTTTCAAAATATATGTATATTTATATGAATTTTATAATCATATTACTTTTTCAATAAAAGTGTATTAAAAAAACGTAAAAATATATTTTAAAATTACAATTCACAAGCCTTTTTATTTTATTGCTTATATGTCTCAAAAAGAGATCTCCTGCTCTAGTTGTTTAGATGTAATACGCTATAGTACTAACATGATGCTTAGAAGCAACGAGCGTTCTCCATTGGTAACTCAGTTTGATCGTTATTACCTTTCATCATCTGTGCAGCTCGGAAGCCCAAACTGCGTCTTCTATGGAAAACCATTTTATGTTCGCATTCCGAAAACAAAAACTATAGAGTAATACTGTAGGAAGAGCTTCAAGAACATGCACGTCTCATCCTCCTTTTCTTTTTTTCTTTTTTTATTTTTTTTGGAATGCGTATGTCTCGAATGTCCAAATACATACACTGATAATTTATGTTACTGTATGAAAAAAAAGACTGGAAATTATCTGTGCCCAAGAATATATCAAAGTGAGGAGTATAACTATAACCCCAAAGGATTGAGAAAAAAGGGGTTGACAAGTACTAAAGATCAACAATAAAAGCACTCCAAACGTCTGAAGTTTTCGAACCTCAGTGCTCTAAATAAAATAGCAGAAGCAACAGCAAAAGAGGAGCAAGAATAAGATGAACAAAGACAATTAGAAGCATGAAATTAACATAGAGTACGCAGGAAAAATGTACCACTATAATCTTTGTTTTAGAACCAATCCCATATTAATATGAAGGTGCATGCATGGATTGAGTTATTTTTCTGATTTTCATAATAATGGATCTCACCTTCTCCCTCACCTCAGTGATGAACATGATTAAATATGAGATTCTAAAATACAGGAATCCCAAAAGATAAACATGCCCAAAATAAAAATATCTCTCGTGTTAGTGTTATTGTATTATTCGTCAAAATGGACAGTACTTGACTACTGCAGCAATTCAAGAATCTAACGCTGCGGCACTCCCACCGTCTCAATCTCATGGTACTCATTAGTCTATATATTTTGCCCTCCCCGTCAAAAGTAAACAAAACTATGATATGAAGCATGTGTTGGAACTCGAAATTATCACCAAGAAAATTCTAGAATCCACCGGAGAAATCTCTATCCCCCTCCATTCCCCACCTCCCGAAATCCCAACAACATAATAAGCACCACATAAAATAATAAAAACATGGTATTAATCCAGCATGAAGAAACAATAAACAACTAATTCAACAAAGAAATTATCAATGGGGAGAGGGAGAGAGATTCTGTACATAAAACCCAAAAAAAAAAGTAATCAAACTAAAATGGGTTTTTTGCCAACAAGTTTTGAACTAAAACAAGTCTAATTAACTTGATCGATTTGCCAAAACATCAAAAGGGAAGCTAAACCTTGATTTTCTGCTAATTCACGAATCAAAAGTACATCAGCCTGTCCAGATTAACTAGAAACAACATTGAAATTCAAGGTTGAAGGCGCGCGTAGCACGTTTATATATACGTACATAATTTCAAAACAGTAATTAATTAGGGAGAACCGAGGTTCCATCAGATTTTCCTAGCTTTCTTGTCCTTACCGGATGCTTGCTTCTTGATCAAAGGCCTGGTCTTCATGTAGATGTCCAGAATTGATCGAAACTTCCTATTCCTTGGTGGGCAAGCTTCGTCGTCCACGTTTTCGTCGTCAATCATGGTGTCTTTCATGGCGGAAGATATCTCGTGATCAGCAGCGCTATTCCCGACGCTCTCTTCTTCTTCCTTGTCATCAAAGCTGCCATTGCCAACTTTGGAGGAGGAATCGCCGCTGAGCTGAATTAACTGCAAAGCTGCGTCGACTTCTGGCTCGGTGAGAAGGGAACCCATCTGGGTTTTTCCGTTCTTCCTGTGGGACGTTATTTTGGTCATTGAATTTTGAGCTGAATACAACAAAAAAGGATTTGGAGAAATAGAAGGAAGGGGGCGTAGGGATGGTGAGGGGGTCGCGGGGATGCTTAAATAGGATGTCTTTGTGACTGAGGGGACACGAAATTGCTGACCAATTTTATTCCTCGACTTCGAATTACCAAAGCCTCAGAACTCAGGACAACAAAATATATATATGGATGCAGTAATAATATTTATAATGATTTTTTATATTAAATTAATATAATAATTATTAAAAAAATTTATTTTTTATTATTTTTTATATTTTAAAGAGTATAATAATTAAATTTTAATTTTTTATATTTATCACATCAGTTACTATGAAAAGAAAGATTGAAAGAGAGATCATTATATGTATGATTATTCATATATATATATATATATATATATACACTGTCACACTTATCATTTTCACCTTGGAAAGAAAGACTGAAAGAGAGATCAATTTTGAAATATTTGAAGATAAGCTTTGGCAAGAGAACATCCCCATTATATGTATAGATATATGAGAGTTTTAAGAAACACATTAAGGTCTCGTTTGGATAGGGAGTTTGTATTTGTAAATAAAATTTTTTTTAAATAAAACAAACTATTCAAACACATTTTTATTTCAAAATTTAAAATTCAAAATTTCTCACTCAAATTCCTCTCACATAATTTTAAAAAATTTTCCCTCCTATTTTTCCTTTCAAAATACTTTTTCTATTAAAAAATACCCACTAAAATTTTTACACATTCCAATATAACTTTTTTCAAATAAGAACAATCCAAATATTTGATGCAAATTACACTCAGTATTCAAACAAGAATAAAGGAATCTTAATTGTTTTAAGGGAATACGTTGCTTTTTTCTTTTTCTTTTTTTTTTTAAAGAAAAAAACAAGGTTTATTGTTCTTGGTCTAGATAGGCGAATCTATATTTTATGTTATTAACATTTTGTAATTTCTTATACTACTTCGGTCTCAAAAAAAAGTATAATTTTGATACAATTTAATTTTTTTTAATTTATAAAATATAACATCGTTATGCATCATTAAATATATAATTTTATATTTAAATTTAAATTATTTATTATTATTAGTAAATGTAATACAAGAATTTCACATTAACAGTTAACATTTTTTGGGACAAAAAAAATTAAAATTAAACTTTGTATTTTAATGGAGGGAATATAAAATATGACAGATGATAATGAAATTCATACACTAAGTAACTTTTCCCTTAATCATTTAGTAATCATTTGTTACGCAAAATGTCAACTCAGTTGTTGCGATAATTTAAAAAAAAAATTACGGTAAATATCGTTACTCTTTATAACCAATTATAATTTCGACAACATAGAAAAATCAATAACAAAATATAGAAAACTCTGTATAATATTGAAATTCTACAACTTAAATGCATAACCGTGGTTTACAATATAGCTAAACCATGCCTTCATGACTTCTCAAACCGTGGCAGTTCTCCATCCATCATCGGGTAGAAACCTAAATCACCAGCAAAATTTACCGTCAATTTTCGGCAAAGTCATCGACAAATTACCAGGACAGTCAAAAACTGGGCCCTTTGTTATCCATTCGGGATTAGGTCGTTTCTTTGTGACCGCCAACAATTTTGGGGGAAAAAATAAAATAAAATTTAAAGTCCACAAAAAATATCCCGTCATGGCGTCATTCGGGTGGGTCATATATAATGTTAAACTGACTTTGATCATGGGCCTGACATGCCAGTGCCCATCCTAGCCCAGTGACTATTTAACGACATGATATGCAATTCTGAAATTGGGCCCGGAATATAACAAAATTAGGCACGTGTCATGATCTCACTTATTTTCACATGGAAAGTATGAGATTTTTATATGACCTTAGTTTCTTCCACCTCACAAGCTAGCTTTTATGGTGGGTTCCCTTAAGGACATGACAGCATGTTTGTAAAATTTCGAATGTATTACGGCCCAAAACTTATTCTTATATTTTTTTTAATGTAATTTTTTTAAAATCTTTTTCAAAAAAATTTATGTTATAACATTTAGCTCAAAAAGTGTAAGGACGTATTTTCAAATGTAATTTATACAAAATTTAAAATTTGTAAAAGAGTTGATTTTCTTCATCGAAGAAATTTTGTAAATATTTCATTCCAAAAATGAAACATATAATAATGTAAGGAATGAAAGCTCATTCTCAATTTTATGATAGTTCTTATAAAAACCTTTAATTTGCTTGATATTGTTATTCAAAAGTCCCCCCAACCATTTCAGAGTTTGATACTCAATCCATTGAAAAAAAAAAAAAAACTCTTTTGAATCATGTAAGAAATTCCATCCCATGTTCTGAAATAAAAACTTTGGTCACAAATTCAGAAAATCTTTCAACATGATATTCCCACTACGATTTTTGGAAATGATCTCAGTTTCATATATATGTAATTTTGATTATCTACAACTATGATAGATTTTAACATATGTCTATTTCGATTACCAATAGGAGTTCTTATGTAGGAGTTTTAACATATGTCTAACTGCCATTTACAAGACGTATTTGAATATTTTGTCCCAATTGTGTACATTACACTCAAAAAAACGATATTATTTTACTAAGTAAAATGACGTTATTTTGAAGTGTGACATATTATTAATACACTATATTTAGAATAAAATATTTGATTCATTAATTAGTTGTATTTTTTCTGAAATTTTATTATAGGCATATATATCTTGCGATGCTACACTACATAATATACTTGACATAAACTTAATTTAGAACTTCCATATCAAACCCAATCACCAATTCTTATCCCAGTTAATTTTCAGTTTATTTTTGTTTTTATTGTATGAATTCACACTTAAATTCTTGCAATAATATATAAGCTAGCTAAAAGATGTGGTAGCATAAATCTAGAAAGCAGGAATTGAAAATTTTTCACTATCTTTTTTTTTTAAAATCTTAGAAAAGGGCTTAGACTATCTTACTATTGCAATTCTTGATGCATGCTGCAAAAAAATAAATGGCAGACAAGAGATCATCAATTCAGGTTGGAATATATATATATATATATTCACTTGGAGATATCCTCACTTTTACTGATAAAGTATGTCTCGAACTCCATTGTGACCCATAAAAGTAGCCCGTGTCCTAATAACTGCCATGTAAGATCTCAGGTGTCATTGCGACTACATGACCTAGTATGCCAGCTACTAATCCTCCAAGAATATCTTACTATTGTAATTTTTTATGCATGCTGCAAAAAAAAAAAAAATGGCAGACAAGAGATCATCAATTCAGGTTGGTGTCTCATTCAATCACTCTCACAACATGCAGTCGAATGTTTGCTTATGTTTAGCAAGTGGCCAACTTTTTGTGCGCAGTCAAACCAATGGAATTACCAAGTCGTACGCATGCATAAGATTTTTATACCCAAACCTATTATTAACGGACAAGGTCAAGTTCATAATCTTATGAACATATGGACAATTAAAGAGGCCGATTCCTACTTAATTAACTATAATGTTTCCTTTTCCTAGAATACAAGTAATGTTGATGTATAAAATGTACATTTTAATTTGTCTATTGCATGCAACGGTTGTACATGTAAAATTGATATCATATGAGTAATTTATTAGTAAAAATGTAAATTTCTTAAATAAAATATATACAATTTGAGAAATCAAATTGATTTCTTTTTATTTCACAAATTTTAAATGTACAATGGTTATATACAATATTAATTCGCTACATGGCTTAATCATTAATCAAGGGATAGCAAGATTTTGGTTAGTTATTATGTACCTAAAGTTGTTAGGTACAAATTCCTATATAACTATGTAACGTAGCATTTTTTTTTTCATTAAAATTCAATGTACTCAAAATTCTCAAAAAAGTGAGTGCAACTGAGTGCATATGAATTACATTTTTAAATACATTATCATACTTTTCAATATAAATATTATAATATATAACTTGTTTTGAGAATGTAAAAAATTATATCGAAAAACTAAGATATATGTCTTGAGAGATAATTCATATTGAAGCATATCTAATAGTGTTATTATATCTTGAAGCACAAATTAGTGTTATGTTATATATTGCTTGCCCTAAAATCATTGGTTCACAAACAACCTATACCTTTTCTACAATATGCTAAGTACCAATGTACCACTACTACTAGCGGATGCTCAATGTTTACGTGCTTACTTTGTTAAATGGAAATGGCATGTATAATGTGCCAAGTTGACAAAATTTTTATCATCGCTTTTTTTTTGTTGAAAAAAAAATTTTAATTCACGCTATAAGATACTCTCTATTCTCTTCATCCTAATAAAAATAGTTCCAAAATTGAAAACATAACTTTAAGTGA
The DNA here is from genome assembly GCA_020080225.1 of Gynochthodes officinalis. NCBI lineage: Eukaryota > Viridiplantae > Streptophyta > Magnoliopsida > Gentianales > Rubiaceae > Gynochthodes > Gynochthodes officinalis. The sequence continues at coordinate 23,891,389 of CM034616.1, forward strand.
GCAAATCCCAAAAAAAATAAAAGATTTCATATATTTTTAATAGTAAAAGTATATAATTTAAAATTGAAAAGTGACGATGAAATTGGATAATTGTATATTTAATAGTGCATTGAATATATTATATTTATAACAAAAAAAAACAAAAATAGTATATTTTTTAAAAAATCATATCATTACTTTTCAAAATTGTAAGTCAAAAAAATCAAAGAATAGAACTATAATATTATAACATAGAAAGTGTAGAACTTTTTTTTTTTTTTTGGGGGGAGTGGGGGAAGGAGGAGGGTATATATACTATATAGCAGATCAGGTGGAATATTAAGGAAAAATTAAAGAATGCAAAAGTAGGAATTGATATGAAGTTAATCTGTCCAAAAAATGGATAGATCGCAATTAAAAGCGCAAAGCATGCACTTTTGCACCATTGCGTTGTGAGTCCACGCAGAGTCGCCGTGAAATATAAGCAATGTAGGTTACGTGCCTACTCCAAACCTTTGCTTTGGAAGAATCGACCCCAAAAATCAACCCAATTAAGGAAATTAAGGCTTCGTTTGGAATGTGTTTTATTTGGAAAAAAATTATTAAAATATATAAAAATTTTAATAATTTTTTTTAAAAAAATATTTTAAAAGGAAAATAAGGAGAAAAATTGTTTAAAATTATGTTAAAAAATTTAAATTTTTGAAATAAAAATATGTTTGAATTTTTTATTTTTATTTAAAAAAAAATTAACTTTTTATCGAAACAAAGCCTCAAAAAGAAATAAACGAAGGAAGGAATTGCAGATCTGCAAATATTTTTGTTTTTTGTGATTGTTAATGTTTATTGTATACAGACACCATCTAACAAATGTACATTCAAAGAAAACATTTTTGGGTTTCTCTCGTACGACACACAATTAGCATAACATCCTAACCCGTAATAAAAACTTTGTAGTCTTCCTTGATTTTTCGGCAAATCACCAAAGGCTTGGTCTTGGCATAGAGATCCATTATGGGTCGGAACTTCCTTTTCTTCCTCAAAGGGTAACCTTCAATCTCCCCACAACCATCTACCAAAACGTTTTTGGTAACATCATGATGATCCCTCTTCGTCAAGGGGTTGGAGGAGGGGGAGGAGGAGGAGGACAGCCGATCATGGTCAATCTTCTTATCATCATCATCATCAGCAGCAGCAGCAACAACAGCAGTACCAGTCACAGGAGTAGTACAGTCTCCAACGCTTTCATTAGTATCATCTGCTTCATTTGCATCTTCTTCAAAGTACCTACTCTTGGCCTTGCTGCTGTTGCTCCTGCTGCTTCCGTCTGCAATGATATCAGAAGGAGAATCTCCGCTGAGTTGAATCAAGATATGAGCCGCGTCCAATTCCGGCTCAGTCGGATACCTCATCATGAATTCCACCATGGTTGTACTGATCTACGGTACTGAAATTTGCGAGCAAAAGGGTGTGTGGAATGATATTTTGGTTGAGTTTTATAGGGAGTTGTGGGGAACCGCCTTAGTTGCACAAGATACGAGAACCGACCCTCTACGGAAAAATTAATTAAATAATCCTTCTTAAAATTATAATTAATTAGGCGGGTCCCCTGCCTAATTAAATTGTTCGTATTTCTACGCGGTCAATTGTAATTGGGCCAGATTTTTTGTGACAACTTGTATTTTTCTAATTGGCCCAAACGTATTACGGGCCCCCATCTCTTTAAATTTCCTTTTTGTTTTGGCCCTTTCTTTTTGTTTGTTTTCTCACATTTTCAGTAAAATGCTGGAATAAAACTAAGGATCTATGCGTATTCTGGGATTTATTTGAGAAATAAAAACTATTTTAGAGGAAGAATAAAATTTGTATTGGAATTTTTTTTAAAAATTATATAATGAAGATTTGAAAGGAAAATTTTGAAAAAAAAATGTGTTTAAATGTTTTATTTGTTTTGTGAAAAAAATAATTTGTTGTGCGTAGGAGATGCTCCAAACATTTGACAACATCGAACATACAAGTAATATTACCAATTCTTAACGATGTCTAAAATGTCAAAATCCATATGTCACCTCTCGTAACAAGGTCAAACAATTTATTTATTTTTTTGGGGTTCATTCAGTAACATTTTAAGAGGTAATTGAATGGCTTGTAGCATCATTCATTACATGTTTTCTATAAATGGCTACACATTTCATTGTGATAGTCCAAAACTAAAACTGGGCAACTCATGTTTTGGCACTTCTGGGCTCGCCTGCAGTTGCTAATATTGTAGAAGCGCACCATCCGGAGCTCTTCTGGTCTTTCACCAAGTTACTTGGCCCTGCAACTGTATATGCATTTTCACGTCCTTTGCCCTTTATCCATCTGTTTAACCTCATCTTGTTAAGCAAACCTAAGAGTTATTACTAGTCCTTTGGAGTTTGGACCAGTAATGTCCCTAGCTCCAGGTAAATTTTAGCAGATCAATAACATCGGTATTGCCATTTGCCATCTCCATCCTTCCAAAGCATTTATCAACAACAAACTTCTATTAAAATCAGCATCTTTGATGTATTCGGCTGAGACCATTGAATGCTGCAGAAACAAGAACTCAAATCAGGATTTATTTTTTTTACCTGGGAAATAGAAGGATTTCTTTAACAACAATGGAACAAACAGAAAGACAATGGAAAAATACAATTCTAACCTACAAAACGGCATGGCTTGAAAAGATTTCACATGTCTGCAAGCCTTAGGGATTAGCTGCATATGGAAGCTGATGCCATTCTTCTCAATCAGTATGCTCATCCATATCCAATCCATTCGTCCAATTGATGACTGAAAAAATAATAAGTTACAATTTATTTTATCCAATGGAAATAAACAAATCCTTGTCAGTAATGAAGAGATCCAATAGTTACATCTATTCAGTTTCTTTGAGAAATAGTCGAGTAACATAAACCGAAACATAACACTTCTCCCCTTGACATTCTACTCCAGAGAAAGTTCCAAACAAAACATAGTATCGGATAATATTATTAATACCATTCACATAATATGAATTTTCAACCCAACAAATTAGATGCCGCTACGTTCCTAAAGGGGTCGGTATCCACTCAAATTTCCCGTGACCAAGGGTACTACGAGTAGCAGATAAATATCCTAACTCTTTGGAAGACTTGGCCTGCCTTTCTTCAATTTTAACATTATAATTCTGCAGATGTATGGATACATAAAGTGGAAGTATCCAGTGAGCTTTTGGAAGCAGTACATGTTGGGAAGGATAGACTAACCACGAACTTTCAATAATTTATCCACCAACTTATTTCAAGCCAAATACTGTAATTTATGGTTAACAATTCCAGAAGGGCAGTGGAAGATAATGCACATATGGCTTGATACAGGAGGTTTAAGGGAAAGGCAGATTGTTGATTGTTTCAAAATGAATCCTTTAGATATTCAAATTCTGTGTTAATTACATACCAACATAATGACATTTTCAGTATCCATGTTAGGAAGATAGAGCAGATATTCAGAGAAAAACTCAAGATAGAATGTGCTTACCCCATGCTTATGTATAAAACTAGGACTGTGAACCCATTTTCCTCGAGGTTGAAGAATGATGTAAAATGGACTGTAGGCAATTGAACTGTTCCCAAAGTGACAAGCAGGCAAACGCTAATCAATTTCAATCAGACAGCCACTGGAATATCCATCTTGTCCTTCACAGGCTCAGGCCTCTTACAAGATGACAAGCCCGATTGCAATCCTTCTGATGCAGCTCTCTTTATCCTGTAAGATTCATGTGCCATCCCAGCCTTCACAAGACAAGATATTAAAGAATTTACAGTAATTTCATCAGGAACACAACCAACTACTGACATCTTGTTGAAGATGTTGATTGCCTCGTGCATTCTTCCTTTCATACAATGCCCTAAAATAAGAATTGTAAAAGTATATTTATCTGGACTGCATTTTTTTGCCTCCATTTCAGCAACAATAGCAATTGCTTCATCAACATTACCTGCCTTACAAAAACCATCAATCACAGGGTTGTAGATAAATGCTTTTGGTACAATATCATTTCTCCACAGTAACTGCCTCAATATATCACGGGCCTCATTTATTCTATTCTCCTTGCATAAAGCACCAATAACAACAGAGAAAGTATAAACATTGGGAAACAGCTTTATTGAAATCATATCATCCCACACCTTCAAACCCTGGTCTATCTCGCCAATCTGACAATATCCACTAATGAGAGATGTAAAAGTAATTACATCAGGATTATAATTAAGAGCAGCAATCCTATCAAACACCTTCATTGCTGAACCCATGTCTCCAACCTTGCCAAATCCATCAATTAGAATATTAAAAGTTATCAAATTTGGTCTGATGCCACGATGAATCATCTCATCCAAAAGAGCAGCAGCCTCCTCCATCTTATCCAACTTGCACAAACCAGATATAATTGATGTATAGGTTACAACATCAGGTTGAATCCCACCTTGCGAATTAATTTCTCTCAACAATTCTACTGCTCTATCCACATTACCAGCCATGCACACCCCATTGATAAGAGAATTATATGTTATCCTATCAGGTAAACAACCAAACCTTCCCATCTCATTAAAAAATTCAAAGGCCTTACCAGCCCTGCCTGTACGGCACAATCCTCCAATGACAATATTAAAGCTACAAGTATCAGGACAAAATCCCCTTAACCTCAAAATTTGATCTTGAAAAAATTCAACCGCATCATCTACTTTATTGCGCTTCACTAACATGCTCAACAAAATGTTATGTACAACAGAACTAATGATCATCTCTTTCTCGGTGCATAACTGAGCATGAGAAACCAAAATTTCTTGGGCCAACCTAAACTTGCCCGCATTCGCAAAACTCGAAACTAAAAATTCTAGAACCTGTTTATCCGGTAAAAGTCCATCACTTTTCATATACTGTATTAATAATTTAGCCAAATCAAGAATACCCATTTGACAAAGTGACCTCAAAAGCAAATTAAAAGTAGAAACTGAATGAAGAAGGCTCAAATTGAGCCTCGTGAATTGAAAAAATTCAAATGCTAATCTTGGATTGCTGAAATTATAATTTAAGTGCTGAATAACAAAAAAAGCAATCGTGGGATTCAAATGCCTCCGAAAATACTCTGAGCTAAAAATGGTCAAATCTTCAGAAGCACAAACAGATAGAGTGCATACTACTTTAACGAACCAAATGGTCTCAGCTTTGGGAAGCTGTGATTCTACCGGCGCGGAACCATGAAAGCAACGGGCAATGGATTTGAAGGCAATCTTTTTGGACGCCCTTCGGATCCAAAAGGGCATTATTTCCAAAGAGTCACTGAAAGTGGTCTCTCCTGACTTATATATATACTTTTTTTGGTTAAAGAAAAATCCAGATTTCCTTATGCCATTGTTTTCCTTTCCAGTGGGGAGAAGGGTTTAGGGTTTTTAGGAGAAGCAAATCGGAAAAGGAAGAGATGGGGGAGTTATGGGGTGCGAATAAACACTGATGTTAGGGTTGTGGGGGAGGCGTCCGGCCAAACGCTCATCTCGGCTTTGGCGGTGTTTGGCAATGGTTGGATTGTTGAACGCAGGCGCAGCGTATAAGAAGACTGAGGTTGAACTTGGGATTTAATTAAAATTTGTGCCCTTTGCAACCAAAAACAAAAATTATTACAAATACTATATTAGTAATCAAATGCAAGGAATATTGGGACCAATGAATTCACATGGAAAAAACTAATAATACTAATAATTGAATTATTTTTTTTTCCTTTTCTAAGGTGTTTAGATGTGATAAAATCAATTCTTAATTTTTTTTTTTTAAAAGAATCCTAAGATCTTAACATTGGCATTTTAATTTAGTTATAAAAAGTAAAATTAGGGACATAATTTTATATTTTTAAAAACAAATAAGAAGTGCCTATATCATTATGATGAGGAATGAAATTGATTTAAATTTCAAGTTAATTTGCACCTCAACAATTATCTTAGCGCCAAAAAAGAAAATCTCAATTATTTTTTTAATTTTCTAATTATTCCAAAATTTTACAAGTTGAATTAATTGAAATTAAGTTTTTCTCGTTATATGTCAAAGTATTTTAACTGTTCAAATATCCCTCCTTAAAGTGTTTATGAATTAAAAGTTCACTATCAAATTTTTTTTAAAATTTTGAATAATATTTAAAATTCTTTATTACTTTCTATTGTCTAATAAATCACTTCAAAGAAGCCTAAAAAAAATTATCTAATTTCTCACTTACCAAAAAATAAAAATTAAAATAATATTGACAGTCATAAAAATATAAAAATATATATTATTACGAAACCCCAAAATGGCAAAATCACTCTTAAACCCTGGCAATTGAAATTTATAAACCCTCCCACGTTGCCTAAAATAAAAGAATGGGAAAAGCCATTCTCTTTTCTCCCTCTTTCCTTCGGGTGAGAACGGAGAAATGGCAGTAGACAAGAACAAGCTGGAAGAAGAAGCTTGTGTTCTTCGCTTTTACAAAATCGTCTTAAGTTGGGATTACATTCGCCTCCTCAAAGAATCCCAAGTATTTTCATTAATTAAAATGTTGTATTTTTTAGTTATGTGCGTATGTGATCTTGGCATTGTGGAGGACTAATATTCTTGATTCTTTTGAATGTTCTTAAAGCAGAAGGACAAAAGGAATACGGGTGATGGGAGTAGCCTGGGTTTGAAGGAAGTGAAGAGCACGTATAAGGATGTGGATGACTATATTTCCACGTTTGAGCCTCTTATTTTTGAAGAGGTTAAAGCTCAGATTGTCCAAGGCAAAGATGAGGAAGAGGGTATTTTCTATCCGGGACAGTTATTTTACGAATGAATTTCTTTTTTCCATTTTATATATAATTTGCCTGTTTACGCTATTTGTTATTTGGGATGTTGGATGTTGATATTCTTGAGGTTTTTCATTGCTTCCAAGAAACAATTTTTCTCGTTTCCATGTATGGCTTGTGGATTTTTCTTTGGGTTGTGCTTATTTTGGGTTTTTTTGTTTTTTTCTTTGGTTTCTGATGTTCTGGGAGACATTTTGGTTATTCAATTTTTTATTGTTTTTTTTTTTTTTTTTTGGAATTTTAAAGAAAAGGCTGTGTGTAATTTGCAGCAACTGAATGGATGCAAGGGATAGTAGCAGAATGCAGTGAAGTCAATGGATTTTGCTTACCAATGGTCATATGTATGGATGCGGAGTCCATTTCACAGAATGATTTATTATTGCTGTCAAACAAAAAGGTGGCCATTTTAAAGTTCATTACTTATGTCGTATGTGATTTTAAATGGTTACTGACTTCTAAAAAGGCAAAATTAAGAAAAGAACGAAAGATGTTCCTGATCCTCTTAGAAACTATGCTACATTTTGCAGTTAAAACATTTTAGTTGAAATAATTGCGTTCTCCTTAGGTGTTTGATGTATAATTATGGTTGTCAACTTCTTTATCCTGCAGTTTGGAGAGGGTAAGGAACTCCCAACTGCGTATGCCTTTGCATTGGTTGAGCATCGTCAACAAGATAAAATAAGACTCAGGATGAATCTAAGTGGAGAATTCAGAGGGCTGAACACAAATGATGTCCAATCATGTTCAAGACTGCTGAATATGCAATCTCTAGTTACTGAAGTTCAGAGATGTTTGCTTATTATGAAGGTAACCTCCAAATACTTAACTATTTGTTTGATTGGAGTGACACCTTGTATTATTGCATAGACATCCTTTGGCAAACAGCTCATACTCAAGCTGAACTTAGTACAGAATCACTTGAAATGCACCTTTCTACTGTAGGTAGAAAGGTTAACCTTGTAAGGAAGATTCTTTAATCTTTCTATTGTCCTTTCATATCGACATCAATATGAACACTATCCTCTGTAGTTGTATTGTTTGAATTGCATGATTGAACCTATTAGTTCAGATTGCACGGTTCAGTGGAAGTTTCTGGGTCTATCCTGCCTTGAAAAATGGGATGTTGTTTTCGTGCCATGATTCAATGTCACAGAAATGTGAAACAAATCTGAAATTATTCTACATATAGCTGAAGTTGCAGCTTTTGGTTTTTTAACCAATTGATAATTGACCGCACATGCACTATTAGATCAACAAAATAAGAGGTACTCCCTGCTTATTGTGGTTTTTCTCATTGTTTCATGAATTTATTTCCAGATCAGCAGTTTATCAACCATTGTACGTGAATATGTGGCTTTGAGGTCAATTAGCTCTCTTCCATTCAGAGATTTGATACTTACAGCAGCAGAAAACAATGATGCTCCTGAAGATCATGCCTGGAAAATATCTAGACCTCTTAAGGAGTTTATTGAGAGCAACCATAACATTTCACAAATTCAGGCTATAAATGTGAGTTTCTTTAGGTTCATGTCATTTGTTTTTGTTATCGTATTAGCTCATTTCATGTAAGCATTGATGCAACATATGACTTCTTAATTGGGATGGAAAGGAATGGAATCAATGCATTACTTTCAGCTTCTTTCTTCCAACACTTTTCAGATGGCAGGAGTGCCCTTTTGTATGCTAGCTGTTGGACTTTAATAACCCTATTCATTCAAAGCTTCTCTATTATTGATTATGTTTGGCATTTGCTGCTTTTTCAATATTTCTCCACTCATCAATGTGGTTGTTTACTGCAGGCTGGTCTTTCACGTAAGAAGTTTGTTCTGATACAGGTTTGACATAATCCTCTGTGCTTCTAAATTTCGAATTCAGGCTATTATTCTCTTGTTCTGATGATCTAGCTTGTGTCAAAAGATTTTGGTTTCCTTGTCTTATGGATCAAAAGTGGAGATTGTTCTGTTATGAGGTTGTATCTCTTATCAGTTGTTTCTCCTCAGGGTCCCCCAGGAACTGGAAAAACGCAAACTATTCTTGGAATTCTTAGTGCCATTCTACATGCTACTCCTGCTAGAGTACACTCCGACAAGTATACTTAATTTTTGTTTCAACAATTTTGAGTTAACATTTTTTAACTAAATAATGACTACCTATGCTTGTCTAAGAGGTTGTTACGTTGTGAAGATAATGGTGAAATAACAACTTTGCTGATGTTGGTTTGCCTTTTCTACTTCTGCAGGGGTAAAATCAGTGGAGTAAAGCGTGGCCCTGAACTTTCAGTTAACGATAAGTATGCACATGTTGTTTGTCTGTGCACGTTGTAGTTTCTGGATTTTTAAAATTTTTTTATTAATATGTCAGTTATGACATTTTTCGCTTTAATCTGAAGGCAAAGTGTGTTGAGGAAAATATATTGGTCAAGTATACCTGATATGTTCTGTTAGAGTTGTGCTAAAATTTTCCCTTCAACAAATATTTTCTCATGGATTTTGATGATCGAAGTGTTTTTTTCATGCTGTCAGTGTTCTTATTGTAGTGCACTATGAGATCATGTGATTGAATATTTTGCAGATACAATCATTGGGAAAAAGCTTCTCCATGGTTATCTAGTATCAATCCTCGAGATGAGTTGATGCCTATAGATGGGGATGATGGCTTTTTCCCCACAACTGGCAATGAGTTGGTATGTTTCACTTTTATTTTCAGTACTGGTGAAAATCGAAGATTCATCATCTGACTTAATTTCAATGTAGAAACCAGAACTCGTTAATTCCAGCCGGAAGTATCGTGTTCGTGTTCTGGTGTGTGCTCCATCAAATTCTGCCCTAGATGAGATTGTCTTACGACTTTTAAACACTGGTCAGTCTACATCCTTTGTACTCATCTTCATGATTGTTTCCCTTTGGTAGTTGCCTACTTTGAGTTTATTGACTGCATATTAGCGCTACATCAGGTTTAAACTTCTTGTCCAATTGATTAAGTCATGTCATGTTTTTTCCCTGTTGCTGAACTCATGTAGCTTTCCCTGCTGCTTCTGCTTACATTAAAACTTGTGAGATTTCTTTTACAATTTGTCTGAGTCTAAAACTTTTATGAACTGAACTGTGTGAAAAGTTATTCAATCCCCAACTTATGTTCGTCAAGTTTTCAGAAACAGTTACAGTTCCAAGAAGGACCATTTGAATTATTTAAACTAGAAGGAAGAAATGGTGCACACATTAACATTTGTCTCTGGTTTCTTTTCTATGAATTCCATTCTGACACTTACAAAATGCTCAAGGTCTGAGATGTAGTAGCATTATCTTTGTTGGTTTTTCCTCTGTATATCTAGCAATCACTCAGGAAGCAGGAACTACATCTTTCTTTAAAGCATGTTGCTTATTATCTTCTGAAAATCCTTCTAATTCTGTGGTTTTTATATGTCTGTACTAAAATCTTTGAAAACCCATCATAGTCAAGTGATCAAAAAGTTTAACAATATCTGTGGACTGGTAGTACGTGTTTTTTCACCTATAAAATAGTCACCAGTGAAATATAGGGAAACTCCTTGGTGGATTTCTTAACGTCACTAAGTTATTCTTCTTTGCAGGTATTCGTGATGAAAATGACCGGGCTTATAGTCCAAAAATTGTGCGAATTGGAATTAAACCACATCATTCTGTCCAGGCGGTCTCCATGGATTACCTCGTGTGTGCTTTTCAGCCATAACACCTGATTGTTGTATTGACTCCACTGATAAATCATTACGGATAACATGGGATAAAATGTTGGGTGTGCAGGTAGAACAGAAACTTGCTGGTACGGACTCTCAAAGCGGTGACAAGCAGAAGCAAGGAGGGGCTTTAAAGGATAAAGACAGTATCCGAGCTTCCATTGTGAATGAAGCTGTGATTGTATGTATTCTTCATCAGTCCTCCATTGATACTTAACTTACTGATATTATTTAGTAACTCCTTGACTACATACAGGTATTTTCCACTCTCAGTTTTAGTGGTTCTCATATTTTCAGTAAATTAAATGGGGGCTTTGATGTTGTTATCATTGATGAAGCTGCTCAAGCTGTAAGTAACATTATTCATTGGGCTTTCACTTGTGTTTCATGTTCTGATTTTTCACCTTTAATCAGCTTTAACTTTAATCTGCTGAGCAAGTTTCTGATGACAATTGCTCCTTTATGAAAAGTGAGATGGGAAAATAATATCAAACAAGTAATTATTACTGTAATAGTGAATTAGAGTATTGTCTTCACATATTATAATGTATTTGGTTGATTTGATTTTATTTGAATGTGCCAACATTGGACTCGTTTGGATTTTTTTTTTTTTTTATTGTTTTGTCATTTTGGCATTAATCCACTTGGATAAAAGCAACTGGACATGTGATTATGTATCTTTTCTTCTCCAACAGGTGGAACTAGCAACACTTGTTCCATTGGCCAATGGATGCAAACAAGTATTTCTGGTATATATATGTCTGGAATTATTTTAGTTACTACATAGTTATTCTGACCTTTATTTTTCGAGTGAAAATAATGAAATAAAGGAAAACAGCATAAGGTAGCATTGGATATGAGATCTGGTTGTTGGCCAGAAATTCAGAACCTTGAGTGAAATATTTGTGTGAGTCTAGATGGCCATAAAACTAATACATAAGAGATTTTTAAATATAAACAGAAATTTTTTATATGAGGTTCTTTTTTTTTTTCTGGAGCTAATAAAATATTTGTCTTGCCCTTTTCCCCTAGGTTGGTGACCCAGTTCAGTTGCCGGCCACTGTTATCTCTCCAGTTGCTGAAAAGTTTGGGTAGGTGTGTCATGATACTTTTATTATTATTATTATTCAAAGATACGGAATGAGTTTTATACTCTCTCTTTGATGCTTATTTGAAGATATGGAATGAGTTTGTTTAAGAGATTCCAGAAAGCTGGCTATCCTGTTCAGATGCTGAAGACTCAATATCGCATGCATCCAGAGGTCCATTGAAATTTGCTAAACTTTTACACTTAATCTCTCATTAGATACTGAGGTTCTTGATTCAGGGGAATGATTGCAGTCCTGGTATTAGTGCAGATTTTAATCTTACAATAATTGTTGTAAATATTTTTCTACTCATCCAATGCAGATAAGGAGCTTTCCTTCAAAAGAATTCTATGATGAAGCACTGGAAGATGGACCAGATGTTCTAGACCAAACAAAACGGTCGTGGCACGAATACCGCTGCTTTGGACCTTTTAGCTTTTTCGATATCCACGAGGGAAAGGAATCCCAGCCTTCAGGGAGTGGCTCTTGGGTTAATGGTGATGAGGTTGAGTTTGTTTTGGCAATGTACCATAAACTGGTGACTAGATATCCAGAGCTCAAGTCAAGTTCCCGACTTGCAATCATATCTCCATACAGACATCAAGTCAAACTCTTCCGTGAAAAGTTCCGGGATACTTTTGGCGTGGAATCAGAAAAAGTTGTGGATATTAATACAGTTGATGGATTCCAGGTAGAGATTTGATCAATTCTTCAAACTCTTGACAGTGTTGTGCATTAGAGGAATCTGCTTTAATTAGAGTTGCAATTCTGAACTCTTGTTGAGGAGCTTTTATGCTTGGTGAGTCATCATGCCTCAGATTTAACCAAAACTTTTTAGGGCCGTGAGAAAGATGTTGCAATATTTTCCTGTGTTCGGGCAAGTAAAGATAAAAGCATTGGGTTTGTGGCTGATTTTAGGAGAATGAATGTTGGAATCACCCGAGCAAGATCTTCAGTTCTGGTATGGCTCTATTCAACCTGAGTTTTAAGAAGCATGATCTTAGAATGTTCAAAATGCTTGTCTGTTAAACAAATTGTTTTTGCTTTTCATTGTTTTACTAGGTTGTTGGTTCATCATCAACACTGAAAAGAGATAAGCACTGGCAGAACTTGGTAGAAAGTGCTGAGAGGAGAAATGTGCTTTTCAAGGTAAATAACTACTTGGAAGAAAGAATCATTCTCAGATGTAATATTCTGATAAGCAGTAATCAGCGTTCACGAGAAAACTCTTGTTTCCCACTTGATTTTGTTTCACCTAATCATATAACTAAAATGAAATTTTAAGTTCTTCAAAGAGCTGAAGCTCATGCCTTATTAACTCCAGCCTGAACTTCTTTTCCCCGAGATCCAATGATTTTACTCGTTTAATATGCAGTGTTTCCTTTTTCTCTGAAATGATAACACAGAGTTGCTCTTCCTCTCACAGTTATGGGGCCTGATTATGAGTTTGCATGTGTTGGATATGATGTGCATTACTTATTATTAACTAGTTTTTCCTGTAGGTTTCCAAGCCCTACACCGAGTTCTTCAGCGATGCCAATCTCAAATCACTGGAAGTAAAGGAATCCATGCCAGAAAGAGTTGAGGCGCCCCCTGAAGCTATGGAAGTTAGTGAACCGCCTATTGATGGCGCTCCTGATTTAGCCGAGCAAGGTCAAGCAGAAGACCATGACTGGGGAGATGCTGGAGAAGGAGAGGGTTTTGATGGTGGATTTGACGAGGATTAAATTCTAACTGTTCCCATCAAGGGATGGATGGGAGCTCAACTTAGGATTTCCCAGTAATATGGCCATGTTGCCAAAGTTTTGTTTCTAAGCAAAAAGCATGCATCAATGATATCAATGACAGACAAATGTGAAAGAAGCATTGAAACTGGGAATATTCAGATCAGTAAAACTATGTATGTAAAGAAAACAGCTCTGTAGTCTGTAGCATCGTCTCTTGCAAAAACACCATTGAACTGCTTCTTGGATGTTAAAGGGTATGAAAAAATGGAGAATTCTTGTAAACTTTGGATCATTAGTGGCATTTCGATTTGCTGAGTTTACAATCAAATCCACAAACTCATATTTTGGACTATTAAGAAGGATTCACCATATTGATCCTACTATTTTTCAATGCAACATTTGATTTGGGCTCAGATGGAAAAGAATGTACAAATTGGTTTCGTTTAGCCATTGCAACATGGCATTCCTGTGTTAGCAAAAATTGGCTGACGGGTATATGCAAAAGCAGGTAAGGCATCTGGGATGCTGGCGTGATCAATTCCATCAATCATTGTGCATTCGTAGTTAGCCTCATCGAACGGCTCACATTTCTCCCACGAATTTCCCATGATCCCGGCCATTTCATCTGTCGCGGTTATCGGAACACGATCCCATGACTCGCTCTTCAGTTCATCCTCCTCTATTAGCGGCAGCTCGTTCTCCTTCATCAAATTTAATTCTGAGGCAGTCGCCACCATATGAGCACCTTGTATTTCGGTCGCCGTCGGTGGAAAGGACATCGGATCGTCGTTTTCAGAGAATTCCGGCGGAGGCCCAGGTTCAGTGCTGGGAGAGGAGACTGCGGAAGTCGGAGCGTCAAGCCATAAATCATACGCAGGGGAAACTTGTGGAGGAAGATTAGCTGGTGCCGGCGAATGCGAAGGAGAAAATCCACCGTCCACCGTTGGTTCAGACTCTGAAGAAGAGAAATCTCGGTGACCGGCTTCTGTTGGACTCGGCGACTCGATGTGATTGGATAAATTCCACGGTGTGGGTTTAGCCTGACCTTCACTAATAACAGGCGAGTTGAAACCGTGATCATCGAGCAAATTCGCCGGCGAAGAGGATGGCGCTTTAGGATTCTGGACGGTTCCGGAAGTATTAGAGCCAATTTCAGAAGAGAAATTCAAAGGCGGCGGGGGATGCGTGTGGCCACGATTCCTCGCCCGCGAATGAGAATCTCGCGTCGAATCTTGAACGGGTGTGCAATTAAGATTTCCTCTGAGGCCATGAACCGCTAGGTTAAGGCTGTAAAACAAATCAGGAAAGACGATGCGAACGCCGTTGATAGTGATAAAGTCGTCGTCGGAAGTCCGGGAGCTTGGGGTCTCCAAACGAACGGTGGCTGGATGGTTGTTGACAAGAGTAGGGAGTGAGGATCCAGAAGGAACGAGACGGAGCTCAGGGAAGAGCAAACGGATGGGGATGGCGTGGCAGCGGAGGGTGGAGATGTAATCAGACGCCGTATTGGTCATGTCAAGGGTGAAAAGGGAGGAGTCGGTGGGAGCAAAAAACGTGAAGGATCCGCCGGAGATGACTTGGTAGATAATGTCTGAAGTGGAAATGGCGTTGCTGAAGAGATTGTAGCCTCTGGCTCTTAGCACGTTCAGCATTGACTCCATTTCATCTTCTTCCACGGAGAAGACGGTGGGGGTGAGGTTGAGGCTGAAGAGGAGGAGGAGGAGGGTGGTGGCGGCGAGGAGGCGTGGGGCGGACGCCATTGTCTTCGGTTAGTTGTATTTGGCGGGAAGCCGCTGCTTGAAAATGACCGACTCTGTAAAGTTTCTTTTTGCGGTTGCAACGGATTTGACATGTTATCGGGTATTATAAAGAAAAACGAGGCCCAAACGTTTTGGGCTTCGAATGAGACAAGTGGGCCTGTTTTCTTTTGGTGAGAATAATCTTTATTGAGAAGGCATTTCCTCATCTGTACTCTTGCCTAAAATTTGGTGAGATTCTCTAATTGAATTGACAAATGAGATTTTTAATGATTTTTATAGTGATTAATGTGAAAAAAATAAAAATATTTATCACGCTTTTTTAAAAGTGCATAATAATATGAAATGATTTTCATTACTGTTGAAATAATAGTTCCAAGTTTGTAATCGTATTAGTGAAAATAGTCACATCTAAGACCAACATACATATCATTTCAACGGATACTACTGTTCTCTACTCTATCTGTCCCCTTTCAATTAACAATTTTTTGTTGATGAAACATGTAATCATTATGTACTAAGAAATTTATGTTAATTTATTAAAATGTGTAATAAGAATACCACAAGAAAATATAATTTTTTCTCCCTTTCCCTCACTTCTTTTTTTTTAATTTTTGTATATTTGTATTACTTAAAATTTTTTTAATAAGTTATTTTTTTTAAAAAAAAAAAATCTAAAAGGAAGAGTTGACTGCAGAACATAGCAACCAAAAAAAGCAGAAGGCAGTAAATATGGAGTATATAGTAAATTTGAATAAGCGGTTGCTTATCCTTTTGAATAATCTTGTATTTGTCGTTTTTTTTTCTCTCATCTTTTTTATTTCTTAGTCAACACGAGAGTTTTATTTTTGATTATCATGAAAGTTTTACCTTACATTACGTGAGACACATATTTTTGTAATACAATAAAATTTTTAAGAAGAAGAAAAAAAAAAAAACCATCTGATCATTAGTTTATCCATCCCCCCAAAAGTCCACACCGCCGTAGGTAAAGAATCTTCTTGGAGTGGCAAAAAGACTTATTTTGTCTGATTTATAAATATGTACACTCTACCTTTGGATGAATTGAAATCGGTAACTTATAGTTGTGGGATTTGAGAAATTTTTTTATTGGAGTTTGTAATTGTATTTATTCTTCTGGGTGCCTTATACTGTTATACATAGATCGGATAGACCTGGGCCGGCAGGAAGAATAACCTTATCCCCTCTGAAAGTTTTGTAGCATAGTAAAATACGAAAGGGCAAAATTTTTAATATTTTAATATATATATATAATAATTATGAAATAAAAAATATATTTAAAATGTAAAAATTATATTAAAATATAAAAACTTAAAAATAATTTTGAAAATGCTAACTAAATTGGGCTTTATTTCATCCCATAGAGTAAATAAATAACATTATGCTAACTGTTGTAGTAAAAATTTAAAATATTCATATGAGTAATGACACGTGTAGTGTAGTGTAGTGACTTTTTATAGTGATTAATAATGTAATAAGTCTGAAAAGTTAAAATTTAATTATCATATTTATTAAAAATATATAAAATAATAAGAGAAAATAATTATAAAACAATTAATCATAAATATCATTCCTTTATTTGAGGAAAAAAATATTATAAAAAAATGCAACCCAATTGATTATTAGTGAGTGGACTTAGTTTGAGGAGGGATAAAAATAACATTCCGGCTCCTTTGAATATCATTATAATAAGTTGGGAGTAATGATGTTTTTTAAGGATATATTACTATTGTTTCCATAGTCCTAGGGATTGTTTTGTAATAATAATAAAAATCTACAATGGTTGTGTTTAGTTTATTAATACTTAATTGGTCCCACAAAAGTGTCAAAGCTTTTTATAGTCAAACTTATTTTTTAATATTTGGGGCTCCTATCTCACAAACATTTAAGAAAAAGAAGTTTAAAGATAAGTGGTATTATTAAAATTGACACTTTGACAGAACCAACAAGCAAATGAATTCGACACGACAAAACTCTTAATATACAAATGGAATTTAATTATACATAATTTTTTTTGATTATGACTCCTAGATCGTCCACTTTGTTCCACCCCTCTAAATATCTAAAAAAGATTTTAATAAATATCTAAATAAGATAATGAGAGTAAAGGTCAAGTTAGTAATTTTACACTCTCTAAACTAGCATTTTTAAACACTAGAAAAAGAACACGTAGTATACATATTACGATTTTTATCTAAAATTTTATCATTATAATAAAACAGGTCAAAAATCAATTCATTTGACTTTTCTCATATTATATTTTTATTTAAAGAATATATATATAATACGTTTAATATATTAATTTTTAAGAGTAATACATATATATATACTCATTATTTGCAGTAAAACGTCCAGCTTTTTTCCAATGACCATCGTCGATTCGTCGTCCATCAGATCGGAGTAAAAAGAAGAGTCTATCTCTATCCAGAAGAAGCCGCCCGCAAACACTACGTCACTCCATCGCCAGCGGCCGCAACCACCAACCCCCACCATATTACAAGCACCGGCGCAGCACAGCCCATCGGTTGGTTCTTCCTTTCAAGAGACAAAAATGTCCCTGCAATAACTGACATGCCGCCTATCCTCTATCCCGTTGAAAATCAACCCCCTCTGACTCAATTCGTCTGCTCCCCTTTTACCAGCTTTTGATTTTATCCTATCGACTCCTTCAGAAAAAACCAAAGCCGCGCCACCGTGGCCGTCCCTTTTCTTCTTTTTCTTCAATTATACGTGTATGTGCTGAATGCGGATATTTAATTAGTGGGGGGAATGCAAATATAGAGAATTCAAAGATGGCGAACGAGATTATCGTTCGTATTCTCTCTCACACACTCACGCACTGAGTTTGGTTAATTGTTGTTTTATCTAAAAAAGAAAAACAAGGAAAGAAAAGAAAAGGGGTTCTGTAAACTTACCATATATATACAATAGTACTTGTATTCAGTAGTAACATATAGCAGGTAGTAACTAAACGGAACCTCCTACAAAGCCGGCAGGGATGGCGTCGTCCAAGGTGATGTCTTCTACATCACCTGCCAATCCGGATCTGCCACGCCACTCCACCACCTCTACATCGAGTTCTCTACCCCCACACTCATCCTCCTCCTCTGCTGATGTCCCACTTCTTCATCGTCAACCCCACCACCACCACAATCATCATCAACCGGCACCGTTTCAAACCCAGAACTTCCATAATCAAACTGATCACGCCGTCGTTTCCCCTTTTGGCTCTATGAATATGGAGGAAATTCTTAAAAACATGTATTCTGAACCTGAGTCCCTCGCCGGAGCTGAATCTGCAGTGGGCGCTGGAGGGTCCGTTGGGAATCATGCGCCCGGCGTGGGGAATAAGACGGTGGATGAGGTCTGGAAGGAGATTGTAACCGGTGCCGGAGGAGCCGGGAGCAAGGAGCCGAGGATGACGTTGGAGGATTTTCTTACCAAGGCCGGGGCTGTCAGTGAGGAGGATGTCAGGGGAGCTCCTGGTCCGGCTCCTCCGCAGGCGCCAGCAGGTTATGGTATGGAGCCGATGATGAATGTGACTGCTGCTGGGGTTCAGTTCCCGGCCGCTCCGGTGCCGGTTGTCCACATGCAGAATGGCCCCGGGGGGTTTGCTGTGGAGGCACAGTTGGGGTTTGGGAATGGGATGGTGCCGGCCCCTGCCGCCTGCTCTATTAGAGCGGGTAGTGGTGGTGGTGGAAGTGGCAGAGGGAAGAGGAGGGCGCCGCCGGTGGAGGATGTGGCGCTTGATAAGGCTACGCAGCAGAAGCAGAGGAGGATGATCAAGAACAGAGAATCTGCTGCTAGGTCCCGAGAGCGCAAGCAGGTTTCTTTTTTATTATTATATATATAATTTTCTGTCAAAATTTATTCTTTTTCACAATTTCAGTTATTTTTATGAGTAATTCTTGAATTTTGATTAAATTCTGTGAATGCATGGCTGAATTGGTTAATATTTCAGGCTTATACCGTGGAATTAGAGTCTCTGGTGACGCAATTGGAGGAGGAAAAGGCGAGGCTTTTGAGAGAAGAGGTGATAGTTTTAATTTTCTGCTCTTCATGCGTGAAAAAGTTTCCTTTGTGCTAGTTAACACCTGGTGTCACAGAATTATGGAACAAAAGCTGGATTCATTCAAAATGTACGATGAACTGATTAGTTAAGACTTAAGAGTGTCGTAATCTAATATTGTCTTGCCATCAGACCCAAATTTGTGCGATAGGCTGAGTCGTTCATTTTCTTTTAGTCCTGTTAAGATTGAAGATTGAAGGGTTTGTTTTCGTGTTATACACAGCCACACTTTGCCCTTGAAACCTAATGAAAATACAATTCTCTGAACCAAAAAACTGTTGTTTTCTTTCTTTTGTATTCCGGTACTTGAGTATTACTCAAAATTATTTCGGCAAGTTCCTAAACAAGGAATGTTTTTTATGCAGGCTGAGCAACACAAAGAGAGGCTTAAGCAGGTACAATTTTGAGTCTTTTTGTCTCTATATGACGTCCTTTATTCTTGACATTATCACATGTTAATTTTGAAAGTTGAAAATTTATCTGTTTCTAGCTTGTTTTCCCTCTTGTTGGAACACTTTTTTTCCCATTCTGCACTGGTTATTATTTCTGTCCTTTGGTTGTAGATATTAGGTTTCTATTCAGCTCTTTATGTGTTTGTTTCCTTGCAATTCATTTTTGCTGCTGAATGTTTGAGATGAATGCCAGTGTAGATTCTTTTTGTTTGTTCGCTGGTAATCAATTTTCACTGTTGAACTTTTGAGATCATATTTACCTTTAAGGATACTGGTGTTGTTTGCCTTTAATGTATTTAGCTGTTAAAACTTTTGAATGGCCAAATGACTTGTAATTTGCATATGATTTAAATATTCGATCAATTTCCGCCGCCAAGTTTATGAACAGGTACTTTATGAACAGTGGTCTCTTGTAATTGATTTTGAGATGAATGCCTATGTGGATTTTCTGTTTGGTCGGCTTGTAATCAATTTTTGCCGTTGAACTTTTTGAGACCCAAATTACCTTTTCTGGATATGATTTTTTTTCGCCTCTAATGTTTTGTAGCCATTGAAGTTCTAAATGATTGAATGCCTTTTCATATGCATATGACTTAGATAGGTGATGAGTTTTGGCTGCCAAAATTATGAACAGGTTGTCTCTTGTAATGATTTGACCTTTTGTATTCTTAGAAGTTGCCATTGGATGGATATGCCTGCCATATTGTCTTTGTTTTTAGTGCCATCCTTGCCTACCGTCGTTTACACGAAGTAGACAAATGTGGAAACACACGTCACATGAGGCGTGTTACTTTAGTGTTTATGCATGCTGTGGATGCTTGTTAAATGGTTAACACGTGGTGCCCTATGAACATTATGAATTAAGGTGATGTGATAGTATAATGTATTGATTGCATCAACCTGAAGTTTTTTTCTCGATGTTTGAATGACAGAAATATATAAATCAACGTGTTTGCCCCCATCAGATTCACCTGTTGTCTGAGTGGCATCTTCACACGTAGCTTTTCTTGTGTTTCCATGAAGCAGAACAAAAGAACAAGCTGATAGGGAAGGGAGTTTCTCTCTTCTCTTCGGAAAATCTAGAGTCAGCTTAAATGAATTATTTTCTTTCGCATAGTCATAATTTTCTTTCTGTCACAAAATTGGGTTATTCAATTTTCAACTTGACTTAGCTAGTTTGAGCTTTGGTTCAATATATTGCTGTCCTTATTGGTTTGCTTTTCCTTATCTCTGCCCATTAGTGACTCCTATTTACATGCCTTGCAAACTCTTCGTTGATCCTGAACCATGTTTTATTTGAATTTTGAAACTTTGTTTTCTGACATGGGATTTGCAAATATGCCAATTCTAGAGGAATTACACCCGTTTTTTCCTTCTGTATCTTGTTTTGTAGTCTACATGCAGATTATATTCCATTCAATTCGACAATCCAGTGTGACTGTTATTTATCCTGTCTGTAGTTGAAGCTATTTGAGATCCTGCCTCTTGTACCTCTGTTTGACAATGTTATTATGCAGCTAGTCATCAACTAATTTCCATTGTTGCTTGTTCTTATTCTCTGTTATTCAGGGATTTTTTCAACTCTTTCTTTATGTGGTTATTGGAGTGTTAGTGTGAAGGGGTGGCTGCTTTTAGTAAGCAAGAGTATGAGCTTATCTAGCCACTTGGCCGCAACCCTTTTCTACTTATTGATTACCCTTTGGACAGCTTTCAAATGTAATTTTATTTGTCAACTATATTGGTGCAAGGTAAAGTTGCTTGTGGCACAATTTCGAACTGTTTAATAGCCTAAAAAACTGATGTGAGGTCCGAAACCTTAACATTTTAAACCTTGATCCGAATCTAGCCTGATATGTGACACCTTAGATGCTGGTGGAGGTAGATCATTTCCCTTATAGTTCCCATTGGTATCCTGTTTTTTTGTGTAATGTGCTTCTTATACGTTTGAACAATTTCATTTTTTTTTTCTCTGAGGCTGCAACTTTTATAAGACATCTTGTATTTACAGTTCCAAGTTTACTTGATGTAACATGTTGATTTTGTGTAATTTATGTGCAGCTTATGGAAAACTTGATTCCTGTTGTGGAGAAGCGAAGACCACCGCGCGTTCTGCGGAGAGTGCAATCTATGAGCTGGTAGGCTGGCTTAGATGTTTATAGTCAATAACAAATGTAGAAGAAAATGGTTTCTGATCCGTTGGAGGAGATTCTGGTGTGGAAGAAAATGCTTGCTTGGAGCATTTGCAGATAGAAAGGAACAGAAAACTAAAAGGCGCCATTAGTCATCTAGGAGTTTTCTCATCGGTCATTTATGATCAAGCATGAGGTCTATCTCATAGGTTTGCATAGCTAGGTGTAGTAGAAGAAGGGAAATCCTTCTCTTATACAGGAATTATAGCGTCTCTTCAAACTTCTTGAACTTTAGACTAATTTATATTTGTAATGTACTTCTGTTTTATTAGACTGAAATATCTGGTTATTTCAGATCATATTGATGGTGATATTGCGTTGCAAAACATGCAAATATAGAATACATGCTTTAATTTTGTGGATGCTCCTCCAAATAATGATTTTCCATACTTGATCTCTTTGCCAAGTTGGATAGAAGACTAAAAGGTGTAACAGATAAACGAAAATTGAGGTTTATTCTGGGTGTCAAGAGTTCTGTGTCAGAGTTTCCCAGTAGATGAGAATCCAAGAGATAAGCCTGGAGTTGCATCATGAAAAAGAGAAAGCGTCTTGTTCATGGGTTGCTGCCTTGGGCTTTAGTCCAAGGTTTTAGTGCCGTTTGATCCCATAAAAGGTGGTGCAACTGGACATCGCATCCCTGTAAGTCTACCCTACTGTTATAATCTCCTGCAACAAATCGTAGCTTTTCTTGGAGCCTCTCTTTCTCTTTTCTGGGTGGGCATGGACTGGAAACATTGATGGCGTCAAGTTATGGTGCCAGCCGCCTCCATAAAAACTTAATAAACGATGTATGTGTAGATTCAATCAGCAACATCTATTTTATTGGAAACGACGACTTAACCACTATACACTAAATTAAGGAAGTGCATGGCACGGTGGCACCATTGTTAAATTTTAAAGTTGGTGTCAAAGTCTTCCTTCTCTTGTTGCTGGCCTAAGCCCAAGGGCTTTAATTGAGAGGGAAATCATTTGGTTCTGATTAAGTCGCCAGAGCTGATTAGACATCCAAACTCCCAAAATCAAATGATTGTGTTTGGTAGCGGCTTACAAGACATTATGGACCATTGCACGTGGCATATGTTCGATTCTGAACTAATCAGCTGAGTCCTAATTCTACTCAACTCAACTGCCATTTGAAAGCGGATGGGCTTTTTGATAAAGACTAGTGGTTTTTTTACACCATCACTAGGTGAAACTGTCAATTTCTTGGAACCGGGACATGCACTTCTTGCCATTCAATCGTTCACTGGGTGCTGAAGGTGCTATCGCTTTTTTTTTTTTTTTAAGGTATGCTTTGTTACAATTTCGATTATCAACTTTCCTCAAATGGTAATAATTTTGGCTATCCAGCAATTCAACATATACAAAAAGCACTACGAATAATATATGACGAGAGTTAAGGACCTTGCAGGTATTCAGTTTCTTTCATCCAATGCGGTTTGTGGTGCACTGGTCCAAACGACGTCTTAATTTGTAGGTTGTAATTTGGTCGACTCTAGTTAGACTAGTGGTCGCTGTTGTAGATCCTTGAGGCTGGTTATTTTGTTCTGCATCATACGAGTGTTTTGTGTTGTTTTCCCGCTTTATGTGGGCTTTTTCCTCCTTAGGAGGTGCTAATCTTTGTAGGTTAGATTTCAATCAACATCACGAAATTTCATTAGCTTTTTGTATATGTATTTTTTGCCAATTATCCATTTAATATATCCAAAGTTATTGGAAAAAAAAAACAAACTGCCATTTGAAATCACTCAGTCGTATGATTACGTCCCATCAGCATTGTCCCAAAATACTAGAGATGACGGATGAGACATGCATCAGAAGAATACCAGTTCACAGCAGAATTTGCAATTTACCATTCTGGCTTTTGTCTGTTCACTTTCTACCAACCATGGAAGGATATGATGCATCATTTTTTGCTCATATCATTCTGGGTACCAAATTTGTATGCTGGTTTCTCTTTGCTCAAAGTTCACATGGTATTCCTACCATCTATCAGGCAAACATTAAAGGCCAGGAGATCGAACTGTCTAATTTATGGCACCCAATCTTTCATTATTGATGCATTGGAGAGAGGAAGGTTTAGGCATGTGAGGGAGGCTGGCTCACACGAATTATTTTGCTCTAATAATTGACCCAGAATGCCATGTTCGCATTACAACTTGGGTCTGAATCATAATTTTGTTTCTAGGATGCAAACACAACATTATGCCTATCATTTTCCTCCCAAAAGTTCTGCGCTTCGCTAGTTGTGTCGTTGAGGTTTCATGACCCTACAGCCAAGCTCAACTTCACAAACAGACATGGCCATGATGAAACACAGAGCACAAGCTTTCTCATTATGCCATCCGTATAATTAGACGGCGGGCTTCCATTTTTTTTTCGCTGTCCCTCTCCCAAGATATGTTCTCTTGTTTCCGACAAACTGATGAGAACCATGTTGCCATGCCAGAACAAATAATTATACTTCACTGCTCAGTCTAATGTTTTATGTTGGAGGATATACCTTAACCTGAAAGTCTGACACAGTTTTGAAGATGTATCTGTGTGTGTGTGTGTGTGTGTTTTTTTTTTCTTTTATTAATGTTTTCTATTGATAAGAAGGGTATCATTGAAGAGCACCATCAGATGGGAATACAAAACTTTAGACAGGAAAAGACAATAATGGCATCTACAACATTCGATAATGTGCATCCACAAATATTTTTTTGAAAAAAATCGTCAGTAGTCAATGCAAGACAACGTAGAACTGAATACACGAACAGATCAGCAGCATCAACCAAAGAACAAGTGCATTAGCGGCATCTGTTTCATCAATTTAAACTAGGAAGACTATAATGGAGAAGAAAGCAAATTGCCATCACACCACTGATCAGAAAGTTCAATTAAAAATGAATAAACCGAATGACTTAATAGCTTGTACATAGGCACAACATCCAGCAAAAACACAGTTACCCCATTGCTGGAATATAATAACGAGAGAAACATCAGAGCTGATAGCAAATCAAGCTGGAACCCAAAAATTATGGAGTCAGTGTATCACACATAGAAATGTTGGTTCTCTATTTTTCTTTTTCTGTTTGTTTCCAAAAAAAAGGTATATTAACAAGTCCAAACAGTTTACTAACGAGTTCATATGTAACGTTGAATATCAAACAGCTCTCTCCAATAACTTATGACAGAAAGGTGAAAAACTAGATCAGGCATACTCCACTATTTTTACATTTGTCCTTAAGTCTCCGTTTGTCTACCATTGTCTGTCATGGTTGTGTAGTCCTTCCTAAGAATTGAAGACCCTCTGTCCTACAAGACATCATTTTACGGAAGGCTTCCCTCAATTTGCGTTCCAGTGGATCAAATTCAGAATTGCATACCTCACAGACCAATGATAATTCTTGCACACCCTCTCTCACTTCTTCTCTTTGTTCCTCTGTCAAAGGAACCTGAGCAGAATCTACCAAGTCTGTCAGGTGATGAATACATTTCTCAATCCGCTGGATCTCCTTCAAGAACCCATTGCTCTCCCGCCATCCGCGTTTCTTGGATTCATCCATAATCCGATTATGAAGCAAAGAAACAGGAGTGCTCCACAGAAATTGCCGAGGGATGGTGAAAGTAGCTTGGTGACCTCGGTCTTGGCAAGGAAATGCAGCAACAAGAATCCACAAAACAAAAATAAGAACAAAACTCATTGTAAAAACCACAATAGAAAGACCATTAACAGCAGCAAGTTCATTTCCACGAGGAACAACTAAGTTGTTTGTCATTGATTGAAGCTGCTTTGAAGCTGACCAAGAATTAGGTACACTCCAAGACAGAGACCTCGAATGACCTGACCCACGACGATTATGGTCCTTGATCTTCTGAACGCGTCCGAATGACCGGTTGCGTTGTGAAAATACAGAACCACTTCCTTTATCATCTAGCATGAAAATAGCCAAATCCATCAAAGCTTTTCTTGCCCTACGAATGTGGCCTTCACCCAGAGTCTTCTGATGACAATCCAGTGCTGAAAGGACAATCTCCAAATGCTTCTTCCACTGTCGAATCTTCTCAATCCCATCACGGGTTGCATTGCATATATCAAGAGCCTTAATAGTTCTGTCAAAGAACTCAGATAGGAATTTATCTAGGGGTGGCTTTGAGAGAAACTCTTTGTTATTGCATAAGATAACCCTGAATTGTTCGTGACAACAGGCAAGCGCATCCAATAGCTTCTGGATCCAAGAAAGACAGAGGAACTCATCATCATTAGCCACTGAGAGTTCATGAAATTGAGTGAGAACTAGCTTCTGAAATGATTCCATCTCTAAATCCTGGGAATCAAAATCACAACTTGATCCCACAGAATGGACATTCTCACCTCTAATAGTCAAAATAGGTCTACGAAATGAGACAAACGGCATGGGAGAAACCTGCTTATCAGAGGATGGCATAGTCCGCCAAAGGCAAAACTCTCAAAATTTACGACTCCTCCTAAAATAACGGTCAACACCAATATACGCTCAACCTTAGCGATCACCAAGTCCCCAAATCAATAAAAAGAACAACCTCAGCTCTCAATACAAAGAAACCAACACATTAAGCATGCTAAAACAAAATCCCATCAATTCCTTGATATGAAATATGAATCTCTCAAACCATACTCAGTTCCTATAAGGGAAATCCAAATAACCACCTAAATAGTCTGTGCATAAACAGCTCAACTCCCGAAAGTTTCCTATACAAGAGCCTGGAAATCGAAGAGCCCAGAAAAGCATTTAATAAATCAACAAACTCCCTGATCAATCACCCTCCAAACCCACATTTATCCCAAATCAAATCAAGAACTGAGAATACTGCTACAAAACAAGAGAACAAAGATCCCAAACACAAAGCCAAACACAAAATTTTCAACAACCAGTATATTTCAAAGAGGAAGCTCTAAGAAAGGGGCCAAAATCCATGATTCTCATGCCTTCGAAGAAACCCCAGATCAAGAAAACCGTCAAACCCGGATCTACACCACCAGAAGGAGAAAGACTCTGCAAATTCTGAAAAACCAATAATCATTTCAAACTTAATCAAGGCAAAAAACGAAGAGCAACACATTCATAGCGTAAGGTGAGGGAAATACTTTTGTATAGGCTACGAAAGATTGTACCTTGATGAAGTTACGTAAGCTCCAAAGGCTCAAAGCAAAACAAAAACGCAGAAGGAACCCTAGCCAAGGACCATGAGCCTGCCCCCTGGCTATGGCCTCACCGAAATTCGAGGTAACTTGGAATGAGGTTCTTCGATATAAAAAGAAGTGCAAACAAAAATATTTAAAAAGAAAAAGAAAAATAAATAAAGGAAGAAGTTAACGTTAATTTATTTAGCAAAGGGAAAAAAGAGAAAGGAACGGACTTTATTTTCTCTCCCACTTTTTACATTTTGGGTGCTATAGTTCCGGTTAATTCCGGATGTTTGTTTTATTAGCGGTTGTGCTCCTTTCCGCTTTGGCCACTCTATTCTTGGGCTCTTTCACTTTCACCCCGTAAGACACTCTTTTATTATTTGTGAATGAGATACAAACACGTTTGCGCTTTGGCCACTCTATTATTTCTCATTTGCAAAAAGTTAACTTTTTTCAAACAAAAATAAAATATCCAAACATATTTTTATTTTAAAATTTAAAATTTAAATTTTCCTACTCAAATTCCTCTCACATAATTTTAAAAAAATTTCCTTCTTATTTTTCACTTCAAAACACTTTTTCTATAAAAAAAAAAATACTCATCCAAATTTTCATACATTTCAATATAATTTTTCTCAAATACATCATTGTCCAACCTGAAGCCTTAAGATTGATTAGTTTTTTTTTTAACCTTGTTTTGATTCTCTTGAATTGGTTTTCTCTATGACATGGATGATTCATAGATATGATATTTTGTGTGGTGTAGGATTCCAATTCTATGACATTATTTTTTTATTTTTTATTTTTTCAAGTAGACAAAATTGTATTCCTAAATTTGGCTAATTAAATAAAAGTGTGTTTAGATTGCAATTCAAAACATATTGTGCTTTTCAAGAAAACTTGTTACATTTTTAATATACCTTCTATCTCACAAATGCTATTTCAAAAAATGCAAAAACACATTTTGAAACGCGAGCTATTGACACCCCAAACGTATTTAATAATCTTTTAATGGAGAAAGTGAGGTAATTGTATACGCTATGGTTTGAACTTGACTAAAATGGGCGGAACATTTGCACACTCTCCCTCCCTTCCACCGACGCTTATGCAAGTCCACAATGAAGTCTCTTCCCAAACGCAGAGGAGGAGCCTCGATAACTCAAAGAAACTACCAAAGACAAAACATAAGTGATGGACCTTAAACATAGTTCATTAAATAACCATTCTGAAGTTAAATCTAATACAAGGATACCAATGATGTAAGATCTGCTTCTACAACAGTTGAGCTCCTGACATCCGAACAGGGCCCAAAAGATCATAATCGAATTGCAAGATAGATTAGTAAACATCTCAATTCTAATGATGAGAAGGAAATTAAGATACAATGGTGAAAATGATGGCACGGAATTGAATGGTCTTTGGCATACATATGTAAGTTAAAAACCTAATCTTGCCAATCTTTTTCCTTTATTCACATGCCAATTTGGTGTCAAAGCTACTCAAACAGATCGCAAAAGCCTGAAATGCAGATAATGGATAGCGGTAATCCATGGTAAACATGTCTTTGCCCACCTTGCCAAACTGCAAGATGATTTTGTCATGGTCTGATTGAGCTGGCTGGGAGGTGGTTGAAGCACCTGCAACTGGCTGTGTGGCTGCAATCAACTGAAAATTCTTGACAGATGCCACAGTTACACGCCCACGAAAATTCAGGCACCAGCACTGTAGTTGTTCATGCCATCTTGGTGACTTGTTCTTGAGTACTAAAGGCTTCACTTTGCCTTCCTCATCCTCGTTGCCAGAAACACCAATATCAGAAAATCTCGAGCTGCTGAATTCTGTAGAATGGTCAAGAGATTTTGAGAATGAGATACTCCGGAATGACTCCTCTAGAGACCTGGGAAGAAGCTCTGGTTGGCCAGGTACTGAGCCACCGGCATCAAGTGCTGACGCAGGGATAGAATGCATTACACAGTGCATTCTCCTTGGTCCCCGTGTCCCCAATACATTTAACTCGTAAGCAATCTGAGATATGTTGTAACTTCCAGTTGGGACTTTTGGAGAAACTTTCTTGGAATAGAATCTACGGCTTGTTCGCCCAGGTGGAGGGATGTTTGTACAGGTATATGGAGGCTGTGTGTCGTATATTATGAATTTTGTACCGAGAAAATTCGATCTGTGGCAAGCAATAAATTTCAATCTTTAAACTAGGCTTCAAAAGAAAGCGCAACTAGCAGCAAACCAGGAGTACAGATAGCAAAAGCAGCGGATTGAGAAAGCACCCTCAACTCTAAATAAAAACAAGCAAGAAAGACAAAACTATCATGAAAATAAGAACTTAATCCGTTGATTAGCTGGGATATAGAGACTGTACAAGCCATAAATCATAGTAACTTTAGAGTCCAGCAATAAAAAGATCAAATACAGGTTTGAGGCACCAGCATTTGGCTGCAGAAATAAGCACTAAGTTATCAATTGATGGCAATTTACACTATAATTATCAATTAGTTCACTCTAATTGTCAATTTGAATGGTATATAATATATGCATATTAGTTGGAGGAATAATGAGTAACATCATTCCTCAAGTTTCACATTGAATCCTTAAATGAGTCCTATGAGTGGAATGCTTTGCCATTTCAATTTTCTGAAGACATTCTTATTACGGGATCCAAATTTACTTCCAAACACACTTGAAAGAAATTAAAGGTAATTTGGAAGATTATAAATGAAGGAACAAATGGACCAAACCTTAGCTTTCCAATATATGTGCTGCTCGATCTAGATATGTTATCGGCATCCATTGAGATAACATACTCTGTGCATGTAGTTCGTCGAGTTCTTTTTGCAGAGAGAAGAAACTTTCCATTTTCAACTAACAAAGCTGTTAATCACAAGTAATAGAAAGACACATCTCTTATAAGAAGAATTACAAAAAAGGTAGAAGTTGAAGTAGAAAGACTATTTGCTTTGACCCTAATCAATATACATTGGCTACAGTTTGTTACTCAGCAACAAAACTTCCAAGCATACGAAGCAATACAATTAGGTGAAACGCTATGACTGTTGGCACTTAACAAGCTACAGACATAAGGAAACCATTCACACAATTGGTGCACAAAGAGTGTTTGTGAATTTGTTGCTTGAAGTTTTCCTTTAAAAGCCACATCCATAAAACACGGTATGCTACATCTCTTACCAGTTAAAATTAGTAAAGATCTTGAAACTAAGTCATTGGATCAGAAATCCAAATGTAAAGGTATATAAACAGATTTTTGTGAACTATAGAGATATCATACTGCAGAAGTACACCAGAAAAAATTCCAATTAAAAGGTCAAAAGTAATGCTGCTTACCAGGACTAAGACACAAGAAAAGATGGTATGTTAGATTAGACTTGTCCCTTTTGATGAAGCACTGGATAGTTCCATCACGAGGTCCAGGCTGCAAAACCAAAATGAATGAAGATTAGGGTACTTAATGCCATATTCTACAATATCAAGGTGGTACATAATGATTGTATAACCAAAAGATCAAACAAATTCAAGTAAAATTTCAAGTGGGATTTTCTGAAATGTAGCCCTAATTCATTCTATTGGTCATGTACAAGGACAAAGGGAAGAAAGCTACCTGCTTAAGAGAAACAGGAAAAGTAATTTTTCCACAAAATTCTGGACCTTTTACAATTTCCTTGCACATACTCCTCCATGACCTGCAAACAGCAGCACATGCTACGACATGCTTACGGCCAGGCCAAGTGCTCTCACTCTCCTCTAACCTTCTAATTACATCAAAAAGCAGCTCTGGTGGAAGATTAGCCCAATGGCTGTTTTGAACTACCAAAGGTTGGTCACTTGAGTCATGGAAGGAACCATGGGACTTCCCGCGATGATGACCAGATAGTCTGACATTGAAACTCCGCCTGGATAAGCTCCCAAAACTATCTCTTACATCACTAACTATGCTTCGGAAAGACATCTAGTTCCCAACCAACAGGTAAGAACTTAAGGGACAGAGATATCCTGCACTCTTTTCTGGTTGTGATTCTGTATGTATCTTTTTCCAATTTATTCCTGCTCCTTTGACATGAAAATCTGGCTACAAAACAAAAGAAAATCACGTTTTAGGCTGATAATAAGAATCCAAGAAGAAAGAGAAAGATAAAAAGAGAAAAGAGCATTTAAAAGAGAGAAGAAGAGAGAAGAAAGGAAAAGGGGGCAGATAGAAAAAGACAGCATCACATGGACCACAAAGTGAGAAAGATCACAAAACTTACATCAGATGAAACTTTTTTAGGTTCTTAAAGTAGATCTAGATTAGTTCCCGGTTGCCACTCACAAGAGAAAAGTTGAGAATCATCTACTCGGAGCAAATATATAAATAGTATGTAATGTGCAGATAAGCAACGTTGATTTTCTCCGACAAGCAATAATATATAACTACTAATCAAAGGAAAAGTGAGTGCTGGAAAGTGTAGTGTTTCAGCAGCAGCACCACTCTAGGAAGAAATAATTCAAGAATACTGCAAAGAGAAAATTGAAAACAGAGGTCAAAATTATCAACAAGAACCTAGCTACTAAAAAATATGAATAAATGAAAATGAGGAACCCTACAACATATTTGCAAGTTGGTCTTTTACAAAAGAAGATCACTTTCTGCAGCCCCTGCGCATAAGTGTAAATCAAACATGGCCTCCACAACTCATTTGCGTTTTTTCATGCCAAGAGATGTTCAACAGAAAAAAATTTCAAAATGTGTTATTGTTCAAAAAATTGTTCAAGTATCACACGATGTGCCAAATTTTCACAAATACTTGTAGACACTAACTTTGCTAAAGACCCAGTAAGCTGATCAAAGCGTTGAAACTCTCTAAAAATCTGCAAAATCCCAAAAAAGACACAGAAATCATCAAAAAGGATAACAAATTTGAGCTCAAATATCTAAAAAGCCACAAGCTTTGACAAGTTTTCCTCCTGTAGAAATCAAGAGAAATTCAACTTTCGAATAACCCGAAAAAAAAGAGTAAACAAGTATAAATTTCTTACCCAAAAAGGTTAAAACCCAGAAAAAAGAAACTATAAAAATGGAAAAAAACAAGTCCTAACGAACGAAATAATTCCTCTGAAAATTCTTCAGACCCATTAGTAGTGCAGGCAAATATAAAACGGAGGTCAAGACCAAAGATAAGAACTTTGATACATGTATAGATGCACAGAATCCTTCATCTAAGATCTGAAATAGAAGAAAGAAGGACAATAGATCTGTACCTGAAATAAAGAAAGTCAGCAAACCCCAATGAGCGAGCGTATGGAATGAATGAATGAATGAAATGTCTCCTTGTCTGTTCACATTCGGATGAAAATTTACAGAAAAACCTTTTCAACAGAAGAGAAGCAGCAGATCATAAAAAAGAAAAAGTGGGTCAGACCCACAAATATTCAAGTCACACCCTCCCTTTTGGGCTTCTACTTCAATCACAGACAGACGCAGTGGTTCCTTTAACACGGACTTAAAACCAACATTAAATGTGGTTCAACGAACCAGAGAGAGAAAAGAAACAAGAAGAAAGGGGATGACAAAGAAAGGAAAAGATGTTGAATATTAAAAAAAGTAGAAACACGGTACTACTAGAGTATGAAACAATTACTGGGAAAGGGGGCCTCTAAACATGCTTTATTTGATTGTTTATTTGATTGTTTATTAGGTGAAATGAGAATAAAAATTGGGACACTACTTGACCTTAAAGCTGGGCTATGAAGCAACAACCATAGAATGGAGTTTTTGACTTTTAGAGCTACTGCTGGGAAACTTCTTAGGAATGCGTTTGGGTCATGCACGCTTTATCTTCCATTGTCCACTGTATATTCATACTAGTACTGATTCAACCAAGTTGCTCAGAGAATTTGGTGGTATTCTGAACAAGACATTGTTTTTCTTACAGTATAATATTACTGATTCTTTTCTCTTTAAGGGTTCTTTCGTTCATTTTGGGTTTTGGATTTTGGATATTCTTTTCGGCATGGCATGTAGGTACACTGAGATCGTTATTCTGTCACTCCTGTCTCTTCAAATGTTGTATTGTCATTGCAATTTTTTTAATTGGGTTTCCAAACTCAGATGCCTTGTCACGTGGATGAAGATTCAAGTGCCTGTCTAATTCTGCAGTACAACCATGGTGCTGAATACACATTTACTCCAATGAAGGATGGATGATAATGGCTGTTAATGGTTTAACTTTCAAAATGCCTTTACTGATATTTCTAAAATGTGTTTTGACACCCAAAATTTCTTACGTGGTCATATTATATGGTTCTTGTTTGATATTTCCTTGCAATAATTCCATTTTGGCCCTACTCATTTTTCTTAAAGTTGTGTATATTTGCATTTTCAAAAGAATAATAATACTCACAATTAATGAAAATATAAAATAACTCTTGTGGTAATAGCAAAAACATAAAATTTTTTATTACATTAACTAAAAAAATGCAAAATATTATTAGATAATTTTATAATTTTATATTTATCATATTAGTAATTATAAGTTTTCGCCATGATAGTTTCATTCAAACTATTATTAATCTTTTGAAAATGAAAAACTTTAGAAGTTGGTCACATTTTGGTGAGCCTAATAATGGTTGCCACGGCTAATGATTTGGCACATAGCAGGTGACCAATAAAGTAGATTTGGACACAAGTGAACCAAAGTAAGATTGAATTTGTATCACAAGTAATTAAGGATGTCCCTTTTATAGCTTCCTAGGATTTTATGGAATCGCAAATAAGGAACTTTATATTGTCGTACGTAGTTTTTTTTTTAATAATGAATGTTGTTGAATTTGGAAGTTTGAGTAGGTGATTAATTAAAGAACTATACTGGCTTTGGCATTATCAAGAAATTATTGACTAATCTTAATTAATTTTCTACATCGAGACGTTCATTTCTTTATAAATTTACGAAATTTCCAATTAGAGATAAGTTATTAGCTTTTTTTCAACGAATATTTAATTTACTCCATAATAATCAAACAGTCATTATTGACATAGATTAGTTCAAACAAGTAAGAAGGTGGGATAATTTTTGAAAATGGATGCCAATTTATCATATGCTTTTATTGGATTGGCTTTAATAATCCGTGTTGTGCGGCAAATCCATTGGTTTGTCAAACTAAGGTACCTAACCACCTCGTGAAAATAAAAGACAAACATGTATCTATATATATATATATATACACACATTAATTTGTCCCAAAAAAACACTCATTTCCTAAAAAAAAAAATCACTTTATTGTAAATATAATTTTTTATTAGTTATTAAATACAATATATTTAATATACTAACTAAATGTATAATTTTTATATTTATTTTTTAATTATGAGTATATATAATTATTATTAATAAGGATATTATAGAAATTTGATTTAAGAGTGGATTTTTTTTAAATAAGAAAAAAATTGAAAATATTAATTTATACTCAAATTTTAAAAGAAAATTTTATATTATTATTATTATTATTATGAAGACTATGCATAATTTATACTCAAATATTAAGAATAAAAATATAAATTTAAAAAATTTAATACACATTAAGAATATTTTATTTAACAATTAAAAAAATTATACATAATTCAAAATCTATTGGGAGGAAAGGAGTATTACATATAAGCATGGTACTCAAAACTTTGTTGGTTTGTTTATAATAACATTTTAAAACGTTTTTTAAAATATATTTTTTTAATTTTATAACTATTAATTCGATTTTTTTTTTTTTTTGAAACGACGTGAATGCCCTTATATTTTATTTTGACAATCTTTTTTGATTTTCATCATTGCGTAACACGTTGTGTACTAGTACTAGTCTTTGAATGGGTCCACCACCTTATGGCTGTGAAAGACATGCACTGTTAAAAGAACTGTCCCTGCGACTTCAATCTCCATTCAAAATTCCTAGAAATCCCACAACATTAACATTGACCGTTCTACGACACACAAAAACGTTGTAGAATGTGTTTAATCATGATTTTTTCTCTTTTTTTTTTTTTAATATTATAATATATATATATATAATAAATATAAATTAATAATATATAATGATGAAAGTGATGACTTATGTCTAACCGAACCAACAGAAAAAAAAAAAAAAGAAAAAGAAAAAAAAAATGGAAAAAGAAAAAAAAAAAAAAAAAAGAAGAGAAGAGAAGAAAAAAGGCAAGGAGAAAAAAAAAAAAGAAAAAAAAAAAAATTATATTATATTTAATACTATACAAACTGTGATTCACTACGCAACTCGCCGTGGCATTATCAATAGCCATTAGTGATGTTTTACTAACCATAATTAATACAAAGAGGGATGATTTGGAGCAAAAATAACAAACATTTAATATTTGATGATTGATGAAGCTAAGCAGTGGTCGTCGGGTCACCAGATCAATTCGGGTTGTACTTCACCTGAAATTAACGGTGTAAAAATACTATAAGTGATGAGTGTTAAATCTTAAATTTCATGTACAGACGAGGTGAGGTAAGATTTTTAAATAAATAATTTATCATAAATTATTAAATTATAAGAATTGTATAACGTTGATGTGTAAGACATTATTTTTGAGAACAGATGGAAACATTATCACTTGCTATCAAAATTAATTTCTCTCTCTTTATTTTTTTTTATCCCAAATTGTTTTGATAGAAAATGTTTTTGTGTTATATGTGTCTGTAACCATAATGGGCAGAGTTTATATATTCTTAATTTTAATTTGGTACGTTCATCAAGTATCTAGATAAACGGTTGAAATTTGTTCCTCTATTAAATAAATAATAAAAGTCAATTAAGAAATTGTAATTAAATCCAACCATTCTGGTTACATTCTAACAATGAGATGAAGTTTTATCCTCAAAAAGACCTCTCTAATATTTAATTAAGTATGAATAATAAAAGGGAGATAATAAAATAAGAGTATATTATTATTATTTTTCTTACGAGGTGTATTTATAGAATTACATGAATCCGTACAAAAATAAAATTTATAGAATTACACGATCGTCATATGATCTATTAATTTGATTGCTCCGAGTGTCGATAATTTAAATGAATGTTATTCCACTTTAAGTGTCAACATTGAAGCGAATGTTATTTTTTTTAATTTGTGAAAATATATTATCATAATATGTTACTTATTTACGATATATTAATGGTCGAGTGCAAGTCTACATAAAAAGTTATGCGGCCCTCTCTCAACTCAATGTCTTATCTTTGCTTTTGGTGGTAGTATTTGACTTAATAAAACAAAGGAAGAGAGAAAAGGAGGTGCCGAGGGGACGGGATGATAAATGCGGAGTAAGTTTAAGTCATTGACCTTTTGATCCTAATTAATTTTAAATGGTCACTGGAGCAAACCCAGTGATTGGAGGTCGTGGTCGTAGTCGTGATTGTGGTTGTGGTTATGGTTACGGGGGGTTTGCCCTTTGCCGCTGGTGAGTGTGAGAAGAATAATTGGTCCACGTACATGCTTACGTTGCTTTGCTTTCTTTTTGGAGTTTAGACTTCCATCAATCACCATGAAAAGCCGCGTTCGCTTGCTATTTTCGGAATCACAAATTTAGGAGCGACAATTTGTAATATAATACGGGTATACGATATGAATTTAATATATATTTAGGTGATATTTGATTGGTAAGTTTAGGAAGAAATAAATTAAAATAGAAAAGAAAATTATTGTTTGATTTGTGAGTTTGGACTTTGGAATTGCAAATTTAGGGGTGATAATTTGTAATATCATATGGAAACACGATATGAATTTAACATGTATTCAGTAAGTATAAATATATTCTTTTGCTGATTCAAATCAAAACTAGGTTAGTACGAAAAATAAATAGGTCCAATCAAGTCAATCCGTGGGTTAACTCGTTTAACATATTATTAGATAATTTTAAAAATTATCTAATAATAATGTTATAAAATTAAAAGGCATTATATAAAATATACTTTTAGATATTTTTGGTATTTTAATATTTCTTAAGTATATAAGTATTTTTTTTATTGTGTTACCCATGAAAGAAATAAATAATTAATTAAGTTTTCATAAATTTCACACGTACACATATATAGGTATTTTCGTGTTATGTCGTGTCGTGTTACCCACGAAATAAATATGTATTATGTTACTTAACACATATAATTAAATAGATCGTGTTCAAATTCGTGTCAAACCTATAATACTTATATTTAAACATGACACGCGAACCTAAAACACGACCTGATTACCACTCTTAATCACAATGCTACCCAAATGCACATTTTTTAAAATCAATATCAACTGGAGTTGAGTTAATTAGGAGGGAGATTAGTAAAGTGCCTAAAATAGATTCACGTATGTCCTCATTTTTGAAATCATTGAATGCATACTCTAATCTCAATTACAATATATATTTATATTTTGAGTAATGATACACGTAGTGACTAATTACAGTGACTTTTTATAGTGAATGATGTGACAAATATAAAAAAACAAAATTCACTAATCACCCTCCTTAAAAAATACAAAATAATAAAGGATAATTTTGTTTTTTTTATACTTGTCATATCAGTTATTATGAAAAGTCACTATAAAAAGTTATTATGAATATCATTACTCTTATATTTTACATAGAGTAATGATAGAGATAGTGACAAATCATAGTAAATTTGTATAGTCCTATGAAAAAACAAAATTATTCATTCATCTTTATTACAAAATATAAAATAATAATGAATAATTTTATCTCTTTATAGTTGTCACGTTAGTCACGATACAAAGTCATTATGATTTGTCATTATCTCTATAATTACTTTGATTTGGAGAAAGTCTTCCTTGCGAAGGCGAAACTCTCCCACTTGTACCAGAGGCCCCTTAGCCAGGCGGGATGTAAATCGAGGAATGTGTACGAATTGGCAAAGGCTTGAGGGAGAGAGTCAACAGACCAAACTTCATGATAGACTTCCACAATATTTCAGTGGAAAATCTGCCCCACGCGAGGTTTGAACCTGCGTTGCCGGAGGATTTCTCTCCAGTCCCCACATTACCTTAGGTTTGCCAACTCGCCTATGCTCCTGCGGGTAAATAAAAAAAAAAAAGTGAAGTTCTCATTTCTTTTCTCAAAGAGAAGGAAGAAAGAGGCTAAAAAGAAAAAGAAATGTTATCATGAAGAATCAAAACCTAGCCATCCTTACCCCAAAACTCTAATGAGTTTTATTTTTTTTTTTAATCCCCTAATCTATCATATTAATTTGTTACAAATACAAATGTTGATAATCCAATTTCTGATTCCTCAATTACCTAATGAACATATTTAGGGCTGAACCTAACTACGTTCTCATTTTTAGAACCTTCACTTCTAATGTTTATAAATTTAACATGTGTCAATGCATTGTCTTTCTAATTTAAGTATTAGTGACAGTAAATCCGGCGGGAGCTACTGCACTCTTTTTACCTGGAGATTAATGTTTGGAAATCTAACAGTATAATGCACCCAATTACTAGCGATTCTAACTTCATGTTCTCGAATTGCATATAACAATTCGAACCGAGGCAATCTTTGCTTATTAAACCTATAAATTTAGTAGGTACAAGTGCACCGCTCTGGCCTAGAGCCTAGAGGTGGCTTGGTTGAGAGATGCCTCAGTGCCTAACACAATCTTAAGTCACAATCTAAATTTAATGAGTTTATAATCTCGCTATGTCATACTACATTACTTTAAGCTTGCTAGATAAAGGTATATCTGGGGGGCAGCCAATTTATGCAGCGAATTTTTTGATTCTTTAATCCACGTTTTGCCAATTGTGAATGCACTTTTATTCTATGCATTATAGACGAAATGTTTCGAGATGACCGAATGGGGGCGCCACGTCTCATCACTAGCTCGCCAATTTCGAGCACTACTGAGATCAAGCGCGCGCCGCTCCGCTTTCGAGGTGGGCCAGAAGCTCCACGCCACCGCCATCACTACCGGTCTTTTAGCCTTATCTTTTCCCAACTCATTCCTCCGAAACACAATCCTCCAAATGTACTCTGCCTGCGGGGACTGTCGGTCAGCACGCAGGGTGTTCGATGAAATTTCTAACTGGCATAAAGATACCGTTGATTGGACTGCGCTACTGAACTGTTATACACGATCAGGTTTTCCCCTTGAAGCCCTCAATTTATTCATCGATATGCGAAAACTAGGCA
This sequence comes from Gynochthodes officinalis, assembly GCA_020080225.1. Taxonomy (NCBI): domain Eukaryota; kingdom Viridiplantae; phylum Streptophyta; class Magnoliopsida; order Gentianales; family Rubiaceae; genus Gynochthodes; species Gynochthodes officinalis. Next base: position 23,930,610 of record CM034616.1, read on the forward strand.
CTCCAATTGACGAAATCACATTGGTTTCCTTCTTCAGTGCTTGTGCAAAAATGGGTAACGGAAGGTTGGGGCATCAAGGTTACGCATGCTTGAACAAGATGGGTTTTTGGAATAGCGAGAAGACTTGCAATGCCGCCATGGATATGTACGTGAAATGTGGATTAATGAATGAGGCTAAAAGGGTTTTTGAGGACATGAATGAAAGGAGTATTGTTTCGTGGACTGTGTTTCTGGAGGGTGTGGTGAAATGGGAAGGTTTGGAACGTGGGAAGGCGGTGTTTGATGAGATGCCGGAGAGAAATGAGGTTGCTTGGACGATAATAATCGTGGGGTATGTTGAAAAGGGCTGTGCTGACGAAGCCTTTAGCATGCTGAAGGAGATGGTGTTTGATTTTGGATTTGGGTTGAACTTTGTTACGCAGTGTTCAATCTTATCGGCTTGTGCGAGGTCCGGGGATGTTACGATCGGTAGGTGGCTGCATGCCTACGCACTTAAAATGCTAGAGAACGAGATGGATATAATGGTGGCTACATCTTTGATTGACATGTATGCCAAATGTGGTAGAATTGATGCTGCTTGTAGAGTATTCGAGGGGATGACTTGTAAGAATGTGGCCATGTGGAATGCCATTTTAAGTGGGCTTGCAATGCATGGAAAGGGTAGGATTGTATTGGCAATGCTAGATGAGATGGTAAAGGAGGTGAAACCTGATGATGTGACTTTGACTACTGCTTTAAGTGCTTGCAGCCACTCAGGCTTAGTTGATGAAGGCCGATTTATGTTCTCAAATCTTGAATCAAAGTATGGGATAAGGCCTTCAATGGAGCATTATGCTTGTGTGGTGGATCTTTTGGGTAGAGCTGGACATTTGGAAGAAGCAAAGGCTATAGTGATGGGTATGCCAATGCAACCTAATGAGTTTGTGCTGGGATCGCTTTTAGGGTCTTGTCAACTCTATAACAAACTAGATTTAGGGGAAAGAGTCATGCAAGATCTGCTTCAAATGTATCCTCGGAACATTGAATATCATGTTTTGCTTTCCAATATGTATAGATCAGTGGGCAAGCCTGATATGGCTGATTCTTTTAGAGGGGTTCTTAAAGTTAGGGGTATTAGAAAGGTGCCAGGGAGTAGTTCCGTCCACTTTGGTACCCAGGCTCCATGGCTGACCCCTAATGTAGGAGACATGCCTCAGTCTGTGCAGTAGTATACATCTGCCTGCCTTACAAAATATCACTAATTTAATTCTTTTAACCAAGTTTTTGTGCAAAAATAGATGACAAAATTGAAATAGACTATTCTAGGACATGTATGGACAGCATTTAAAAATGTATTTTTACATTTTTTTGACATAGCGTTGCGAGATAGGAGATGTATTGTAAACTGAAAAAGTGTATTGAAAAATACAAAAATGTATTTTAGAAGATTGTTCATATTACTTTTTAAAATAACTTTTTATATTTTTAGTATATTTTTTATTTCACAATCATTATTTGGAAAAATGTAAAAAAATCTTAGAAAAAAATCGGGGATAAATACAAAAAAAGCGGTCCATTACTTGTAAAATTATATTGCAATTTTCCGAAAGTGTAAAAGGGGGTATCATTCGACGCCTGGACAACTCAGCCTTGGGGTATGTCAGGCGCAGGCTTTCAGTAGAATCGACCAAGTCATTGCTTTACGCTGCAGTGAAGCAACCACAAAGTTTACAACTTATGAACCAATTGAGGTTGAAGCAAATACATGCATTCACCCTCCGGAATGGCACCAACTTCAGCAATTTTTTAATAACAAAGTTGCTGGAAATTCCGGACCTTTCCTATGCACGCAAGGTATTTGATAATACACCAGATCCAAATGTGTTTCTCTACAACAAGCTCATTCAAGCCTATTCTTCTCATGGCTCTTCCCTCCAATCCTTGTCTCTCTATGTCCAAATGCGGCTCAGAGGCATCTCACCCAACGCACACTCCTTCAACTTCCTCTTTGCTGCTTGTACCAACCTTCCTAATCCACTTTATGCACAAGCGCTTCATGCGGATTTCATTAGATTGGGTTTCGAAATTGATGTTTATGCCTCCACTGCATTGGTCGACATGTATGCTAAGATGGGTTTAGTGCATCTAGGGAGAAAACAATTTGATGGAATGGAAAGAAAAGACTTACCCACTTGGAATGCGATGATTGCAGGGTATGCAAAGAGTGGGGATATGAAGAGAGCTTTGTGCTTGTTTTCAGAGATGCCTTCGAGAAATGTAATTTCTTGGACTGCAATGATATCTGGATACTCACAGAATGGCATGTATGGAGATGCATTGGCAATGTACATGGAAATGGAGAAAGAGCAAGGAGTGAGGCCCAATGTGGTGACCATAGCTAGTGTTCTGCCTGCTTGTGCCAATCTTGGAGCATTGGAAATTGGTAAGAGGATTGAAGACTATGCAAAGGCCAATGGATACTTGAACAATATGTTTGTGTGCAATGCCATTTTAGAAATGTATGCGAGGTGTGGTAGAATAGATACAGCAATGCGTATCTTTGATGAGATTGGTGGAAAGAGAAATTTTTGCTCTTGGAATACCATGATAATGGGGCTAGCTATCCACGGTAAATGCAAAGAGGCTCTGAACCTTTTTGACCAGATGCTGCTGGAAGGCATTGTACCTGATGATGTCACATTTGTTGGGATAATCTTGGCGTGCACCCATGGTGGCATGCTTGCCAAGGGTCGAGAGGTTTTCAAATCAATGGAGCAGAAATTTTCTATAACTCCCAAACTGGAACATTATGGATGTATGGTTGACCTCTTTGGTCGTGTAGGAGCACTCCAAGAAGCTTTTGATTTTATACAGAGCATGCCCATGAGACCTGATTCTCTTATTTGGGGAACAATGCTGGGGGCTTGTAGCTTCCATGGCAATGTGGAGCTGGCTGAGAGGGCGGCAGAATCGCTTTCCCAGCTAGAACCATGTAATCCAGGAAACTATGTTATTCTTTCTAATATTTATGCATCAGCAGAGAGATGGGATGGTGTTGCCAAGACGAGGAAGCTAATGAAGAGCTCCCAAATAGTGAAGGCAGCGGGGTATAGCTTCATTGAGGAAGAAGGCCGTATCCATAAATTTATTGTTGGTGATAAATCTCATCCAAAATCTGATCAGATTTATGCATTGTTGGATGATGTCCATGTAAAAATTGAATTATATACCACTGACGTTGACTCCATTACTGAAGACGTATGGGTTATAGAGATCACATGACATATTTTCCTTGTCAGCTGATTGTAAAATTATGATTTTGATTTATTTAAAATTTTTTATATTAGAATGTGTAAAAAATTTGGTTTGAATTTTTTTGTAAGAAAAAGTATTTTGGAGGGATAATAAAAAATGAATTAGAGGGAAAAATTTTTAGAATTATGTGAGGACAATTTGGGAGGAAAATTTTGAAATAAAAAGGTGTTTGGATGTTTTATTTGTTTGTTGAGAAAAAATTAACTTTTTGTAAACAAACATTACTCCAAACGTATTGTTGTTTTCCTACTCCCTAATAGTGAAATTATTATTATTATTATTATTATTTTTCTTGGCTTCATTTGAGTACATCTTTGTTAGGAAATTAACATATTTTTTTGTTAGTAAAAAGAACTTAGCTTTTTGTATAAAATTATATTTTTTGTGGTAACTTCCAAATCTGATATTGATTTGGGGTATTATTATTTGATTATAAATCAAGTAATGTTTATTGTTATAGATAGAGGAATTGGATTTGTACAAAAAATATAAAGGGTATTACACACAAGGAAGAGATGTAATTTTTGAGAGTGAGAAAGATAGTCTAGAATTTTTGGAATGGCATAAATTTGATTCTATTAGTGGATGTTGGATTTGAAGTTAATTCGAATCACATTAAATCCCTATGTTATTAATGTTTTGTGTTTGGCTTATTTTTTTTATTAAATTATTGTATTTTTAAAACGTCAATAGTTGTGTTTGTTTCCGTTCGTTGTTTTCCTCCAACAATCTTTATACGTTTTTTTGTCTTTTTCTTTTGCAAATCAATTCATTGGTTGTATATAAGTTTTAAACTAATAGTTTAAATACTCCACCACAGCTCAAAGTACAACTCAAAATACAAAGTAAAATGAAAAGAATGGATCTTAATTCTAATCAACTGCTTTGATTAATTTCCTCGTGAAAGAAAGAAAGAACAAATTCAAAAGTTATAATCTAGCTAGGGTGTCTTGATGAATATAGCTGTGTTAACACCCAAAACTCTTACATATTTCAGTTCTGAGCAGTTGCAGACAAAATATGTTTACTGAGTACTTAATTAGGAGAAAATTGTTGGTGATCTCTCAATTTTCGTCATTCTGTGCTGCATCAATTTTAGGACTAGGTAGAAAATTTGGAGCAACTCCAATAGACATCATGTTGCAACTTTTTTACATCTTTCTCATCTCAAAGTGCTATTGATCATCAGATTTCCCAGAGCACGATTCTTTTCATTTCTTTGGCATTTCCCATAGCACTAAGTACAATCTGCACGCTAGCACCAAAGCTCCCACCAGACTACTTAACAATTTAAAAGGCACAAAAAATTGAATATATGATATCAATTAACGGTTTAGAAAGGTAAAGAAAGTGCAATTTTTCTTCAAGAAACAAGAAGCTCACAATGCCAACCAGCACAAGCATTAGAGGGCTAACAACATATATAAATAGAGGACCTCTCACTCTTACACACCACATGGTGACGATCACTATTAGGCCCGATGTGATACCCAATCCCACATTGAAAAATAATAAATGAAAGTAATGTATATAAACTACTAATAACTTGGTTTAAATATTTGGAATTAGTAGAGACAAAGTCCAAAAAGTTATTGGGCCAGTTTGTTGGATTAGGGCATTACAATTTGTATGAGCGGGGTAAGCAATTGTGAAAAGGGAAACAAATTGAGTAAGCAAGTGCGAGGAGTCTAATATAGAACTGCAAAAAAGCAACTGCAAGGATCCTGACTAAACCAAAGCTGTGCCCGAATAAGAGAGTTAGCCAAAGTTGTGCTCGAGTAAACCAAAGCTGTGCCCGAATAAGAGAGTTAGCCAAAGTTGTGCTCGAGTAAGTAGAGTAAGTCAAAGTTGTGCTCCACCAAGCAATCGAAAGCCAAAGTTGTGCTTGAGTAAGGAACCAAAAGCCAAAGTAGGATCTTGAGTAGGCCAAAGTAGGATCTTGAGTAAGCCAAAGTTGTGGTCGAGTAAGCCATTGTGCTTGAGTAAGGAACCAAAAGCCAAAACTATGCTTGAGTAGGATCCCGGGTAAGCCAAAGCTATGGTCAAGTAAGCCAATCGAGCAAAACTGGGAAAAAATCGTTGTCAAAAACATTCGGAATTTTATCCCTGATGACACTCTTTTAGTTAAGGATAGTAATGGAGACAGTTATTCCATCTATTTTGATATTGAAAATCCAATTTTTGAGATTGACAACAATCATTCTTTTGGGGATGAACTAGAAAGTTCTTTTTATAGTTATTATCCGAATTCTAGTTGTCTCAATGATGCATCTACGATTGACGATACCTACTCTAATCGTTACATGTATGATACTCAATATAGTTGGAATACTAATATTAATAGTTGCATTGACAGTTATCTTCAATCTGCAAATGAGTAAGCCAAGCTATGCTAGAGTAAGCAACCGAGATGCTGGCTTACTCTAGTAAAGTTGTGGTCAAGTAAGATGATCGAGCAAAACTGGGAAGCAAATTGAGTAAGCAACTGCACTCTAGCAAGCCAAAACTGTGGTTGAGTAAGCTGATCGAGCAAAGTTGGGAAGCAAATTGAGTGAGCCAAGTTGTGCTCGAGTAAGCAACTGCAAGGATCCTAGTAAGCCAAGCTGAGTTGTGCTCGAGTAAGCAATTGCAAGGATCCCGCCAAGCTGTACTTAGCTAAGCAACTACAAGGATCCCAAGTAACCAAGTTGTGCTCAAGTAAGTGACCAAGATGCTGGCTTACTTGAGCAAGCAGATAAGCTAGAGTTGTCCTCAAGTAAGCCATGAGTAAGCCAGAATTGTGCTCAAGTAAGCAATTGCAAGGAGTCTAATATCAAAATCCAACCTTAAGCCAGAGCTGTGCTAGCTCGACTAATTAATTGCAAGAATTCGAATCACCACGAGTAAGCTACAGCTATGTTGACTCAAGTAAGCAACTGCAAGGATCCCGAGATCCGAGGATATGAGGGGATGGAATAGAATGGAAAGAAAAGACTTGCCCACTTGGAATGCGATGATTGCAGGGTATGCAAAGAGTGGGGATATGAAGAGAGCTTTGTGCTTGTTTTCGGAGATGCCTTCGAGAAATGTAATTTCTTGGACTGCAATGATATCTGGATACTCATAGAATGGCATGTATGGAGATGCATTGGCAATGTACATGGAAATGGAGAAAGAGCAAGGGGTGAGGCCTAATGTGGTGACCATAGCCAATGTTCTTTTGGCTTGTGCCAATCTTAGAGCATTGAAAGTTGGTAAGAGGATTGAAGCCTATGCAAAGACCAATGGATACTTGAACAATATGTTTGTGTGCAATGCCATTTTAGAAATGTATGCGAGGTGTGGTAGAATAGATGCAGCAATGCGTATCTTCGATGAGATTGGTGCAAAGAGAAATTTGTGCTTTTGGAATACCATGATAATGGGGCTAGCTATCCACGGTAAATGCAAAGAGGCTTTGAACCTTTTTGACCAGATGCTGTTAGAAGGCATTGTACATGATGATGTCACATTTGTTGGGACAATCTTGGCGTGCACCCATGGTGGCATGCTTGCCAAGAGTCGAGAGGTTTTCAAATCAATGGAGCAAAAATTTTCTATATCTCCCAAACTGGAACATTATGGATGTATGGTTGACATCTTTGGTCGTGCAAGAGCACTCCAAGAAGCTTTTGCTCTTATACAGAGCATGCCCATGAGCCTGATTATGTTATTTGGGGAACAATGTTGAGGGCTTGTAGCTTCTATGGCAATGTGGAGCTAGTTGAGAGGGTGGCAAATTTGCTTTCCCAACTAGAACCATGTAATCCAGGAAACTATGTTGTTCTTTCTAATATTTATGCATTAGCGGAAACATTTATCAAATCGAATCCCGTGGTTTAAAAAATAATAATTAGCCCCCTTGACTAACTGTCAATACAAGTTACTTAACTAAAATTGGCAAAAAGACGAAAAACTCAAAAAATCTGAGTTTAAGAAACAAAGTAGAGTAAAAAGCAAAATTCTTTACAAGTGCAAACAAGTTTTGCACAAATTCTCAAAACGATACTATTTTTTTGTCCTTTTTGCACAAGTTTTGAACTTTTTTTCATTTTTTTTTTGCCAATTTTAGTTAAGTAACTTAGGTTGACTGTTAGTTAAGAGGGTTGATTGTTATTTTTCAAACTACGGGTTCAATTTGATAAAAGTTGAAATTTCGAGGGAGATAAATGATATTAACTCTATTTTTTGGTATTGATATTAAGAAACTATTATCATTTAATTTAATATTTAGACTTTTAAAGTTGTATATTTAATTAAGCATAGGTTTTTAAAAAATTAATCTAAAAAAGTAAAGTTATGTTTAAAAGGTAAAGTTACTTTTCTCTTTTTAGAAATTGAGAGAAAATTATTCCATTTTTATTTATTAGATAACTTCCTTATCATCTTAATTTAAAAAAAAAAAAAAAACTTAACCTAACAGGTCATTCTTACCCAACTCAAAAATTACGGGTCATTATATGACCTAATCACTTAATGACTCATGACTGAAATGACTCAATTCATTAGGCTAAAATAGTGGACAGATTTGGTTGATTTATTGAGTTGAGTCTAATTTTACCATTTCTAGCTTGAGTGTGCCAAGATTCCTACATTATTAGGAATTGAATTTAATCAAAATGAAGGATGTTACCAGGAATTACCTCGAACAGGTGAACGAGAATAAATGCAGTCATTATGACTTGCAAATTTAGTGATCACAAGTGTCCAAATTATAACTTCAGAGTGGGTGTAATCTCACGGATTTATAGTATTGTAATGTGTAGGAAGTAGTGTTACGCTACCATTTTTCTTCTTCGCAATTATTTTGTAGTGTGTCCAACTCTTTTTGTTTGATAAAATTACCATAAAAGAATTGGTTAGGCTATGTTTGGATTATTATTTATTTGAGAAATTTTGTATTAAAATATGTAAACATTTTGGTGGAAATTTTTTGATAGAAAAGTATTTTGGAGGGAAAATAAAAAGAATTTTTTTTTAAAAAATTATGTGAAGAGAATTTGGAAGTTTAAAGAAAAATATGTTTGAATATTTTATTTTTATGTAAGAAAAACTAACTTTTCGCAAATAAAACTCAATCCAAACATAGCCTTAGTTTTTGGGAAGATTCGCACTTTATGGAGATTAATTGGACTTATAAATTTCAATGATTACCGGAGGCCTTTACCAAATAATGACTCAACAAAGAAAAATTTTGGTTCAATTTTCTGTTTTAACCATACAAAAGAAACTGATCAAACTTTGTTGAATTTGGCTCATTTAGACCATAATTAAGTCAAAGGATGTGAAACCACATTTGGAAGAAGCAAATGCCACAGTAGTTGATATGCTAATGTAGCCTAATGAGTTTGTGCTGCGATCACTTGGAGGGTCTTGTCATCTCCATAACAAACTGGATTTTGGGGAAAGAGTCATGCAAGATCTGCTTCAAATGTATCCTGGGAGCACTTGAGTATCAAGTTTTGCTTTTCCATACTGTGTAGATCAGTGGGGCAAGACTGATGTGGCTGAGTCTTTCAAAAGGGTTCTCAAAGTTAGGGGTATTAGAGAGGTGCCAGGGAGTGGTTTTTTCCACTTTGGTACCCAGATCCAAGGCTGACCACTAACGTAGAAGATATGTCTTGAGTGGGTGTAGTAGTTATAGAAACAAATCTTCATCTTGATTTAGTATAAAACAAATCTTTATGTTAATTATCATATACTAAACGTGTGTCACACTCCAAAATAATGTTGTTTTAGTTGAATAATATTATTTTGCTTAACTATAAGTAAAATGATGTTCTTTTATAATTTTATTTAAATTAGTTGAAATAAAATGACGTATTTTTACACTGTGATAGACAATTAATACATATATCATAATTGAGACATAGAATCTAAGTCCATAGTAGTTATTTCTGACTTTCTTATAAAGTAGAATTAATTTAATTATTTTAACCAAGTATTTGTGCAAAAAAATTGAAATAGACTAATTCTACTACTCAATTTGTTAGTTTAGTATTGCACATTGTTGGGCAGAATCCAGGGGTTTTAGACAGTTGATGTATCTGAATTTTCGATTCTTATAATCTTTACTTGAAACTCAAGGTAAAATAGTACTTAAAATACTCCATTACAGCTTGTGATACAAAGTACAATGGAAAAAAGTGATCAAGATTATAATCAATTAATTGGAAAGAAATAACAAATACAAAAGTCATAGTCAAGCTGGGGTGTCTTGGGCAGTTGCAGAAATATATACTCTTATTGAATACTTGATCAGGAGAAATATCTTAATAATCTCTCTATTGCATCTGGCTAAGTTAGGGCTTTCCTTTGGGAACTGAAAGTCCCTCTTCCAACTGATGATCATCTTCTTTGTCATTCTCTTCAGCATCAATTTCTGGACTAGGCAGAAAATTTGGAGCAACCCCAACAGCCATCAGATTGCAACCCTTTACATCTTTCTCATCTTCGGCCAACTTGGATATCTCAAGTTGCTGTTGCTCAACAGTTTTTTCAAAGCTTGGAACTAATCGAGTGATTCTTTTCATTTCTTTGGCAGTTCCCCATAACACTGAGTACAACCCGCACACTATCACCAAAGCTCCCACCACACTGCTCAAAGATTTGAAAGGCACCAAAAATTGAATTTGTGTTATCAATCAATATATTTACAAAGGTTTAGGGTCTTACGTACCTTCCTAAGTGCAATTTTTCTTCAAGAAACAAGGAGCCCGCAATGGCAACCAATATAAGCATTAGAGGGCTAAAAACAGATACGAATAAAGGACCCCTCATCCTCACACACCACATGGTGATGATCACCATCAGTCCAGAAGCTACTATTCCCTACACCAAAACATTCACATTTACAAACAAATTAATTACTGAATATGGAAGCATTTCAATTAACTGCACAACTTTACTAAAAGCAACTCATTTTATTGACCAAAAATTATTTGATGTGCTCATATTTGGGCAAAGCTAATAAGGTTACACTTTGTATTTTCCACAAATTAATACTATTTGGTGTAAAAAATCGTAAATGATTAGTAAATTTCGAGGATAGTAATTGACAAACCGAGTAAGCAACTGCAAGAAGTCTAATATCAAAATCCAATTTCCACTCATTCCAATGCTTATTTTCGGTGCAAAGAGCAAAAACCACTGCTTGGAGAGAACCCATCAAGCATATAAGAGCCGTGCTTGAGTAATGGTAGGGGTACCTCTTACTCATTTTGGCCTGATCAAAATAAAAAATTGATAATTTAATAAAATGGGCTTTGTAATTGGTGAAGAAAAAAGTTTTTTTTTTTTTTTTAAATTTCTTTGAGAAGAAAACCTGAAATATTAAACCGAATGCACACGAGAAAGCGCTAGATATGGCAAGAATGGGACCGATGATATGATGTGAGGGCTTCTGGAATGTTGGCAAGTGTGCATCTCTGTGCAAAAGGTGAGTGTGGGTTGACCATAGCTTAATTTCCATGCCTTTGTAAAAGGTTAGAAGCATAGCCCCACCCATGCAAATTAATGTTCCCAGCACCTTCGCTTTCCCTGCCATGGTTTTCAATTCAAATCTCTCCAACCTGATGAATTGGGTCAACAAAAATCAATTAAAACATCATATTCATGTAGGATTCCTTGAATGTTTAGATTGTTATTATTTTTTTAAGAGTTATTTGGACAAAATATTACCGAAAAAATACAGCCATGATGAAGGTCAATGCAGGTATGAGATTTGTTGTGGCCGAAGCAAACGTTGCAGAAGTCATAACTAAACTTTGTCCATACAGATTTTGGGCTAGCGATCCCCTGCGTTCAAAGTCAATACTTATCAATTAATTTGTACTGACAAGTGTACTATTTCATCACCATTAATTTGTTGATTTCCAACAACACGTGATGATCACAGCTTTGGTAGGATATGAAATTTCTGATGATGTTAATCAAACAAAACATATATTGTATGAAAAGAGAGAGATGCATAATTGCGTACCAAATTAAAATTTTGCCCAAGGTGGCAACTGGCAAATGCAGATGATCAAGTAATTACTCAAACACCAAAAATTTGCAGCTTACCCAAAGAATGCAGAAATAAATGCTTGGAAGATAACCATCCATGTCAATTTTGGCCTGCTATTCCTGCAAAGGAACGGAAGAATATACACCCTGTCAATTAAAAAGTTAAATTGCACCTCCATTTCTGAATCAATTAATTTATCAGGGGAGATTTGCATATGTACAAGCATACAACAACACGTATCAATTGCTTTTTCTGGCATCTTTGATATGATTGTTAAACTTAAAGAAAGATGGAAACTTTCCATGATTTTTATTTTTTAAGAACAAAATAATAGAGCCCGAGTGTATAGTCTTATTATGCTTGAAGAGAAAAGGACATTTGGTTTGGCTTTCTTACGGCTGGAAATTGGATGCATCTGAACAATTAACATGTGTAACCAAAATAACGCATGACACATATCAGTACCATTAATTGAAAATTTTGAAAATCACCGTTTTGCCGAAATTGAATGAAAAAAATTTGGTCATGAAGAGGAGTGGAAACTCTCTCACCTCTCAAAATAAAGGGCAAGTGGTACAACTGCAGCAGCAGCAAACATGAGCCTGTAAGCCACCATTATCCTCACACTCATTCCAGCGTTTGAAGCCAATTTGTAGAACACATTCACTCCTGCCAATGCTACCTGAACTGTTATCATCATAATGGTCGGCTTCAACCCATGGATCATGTTAAAAAAAGTAGCCATCGTCATCTGTTTTTTTGCTCTATTCCAACAAAATCAAGAATTAATTATTCTGGCACTATATATGCAGAAAAACAAGCAAGAAGAACAAGAAGCTTAATTATCTCGTCTTCTTGCTTCTTGTTGCTCTTTCCCTCCTTTCTAAAGCACCTTTCCCTATGATTTTTTCTATTTGAGAAATGCGAGGGTGGGTTTCTTGGAGGGCTAGTGATGAATCAAAGAGAAATTGGCTGGACAAGGCAGGTTGAGTGAGTGAAGGGGTAATCCCATCGGTGGAATTCTGGATTATATATAGGCAGACGAAAGGGTTAAAATCTTGACATGCACAGAGGAGTAAAATGGGGCTAATGCGGTAACAACAGTATTAATTGTGATGATCAAGAATACGAGGCATTTGCTATTTTCCCACGTCAGAAAAGCTGGAGTGTTTTTCTCTTCAAAATTTGCTCGCATTGCTGGGGCACAGCGACACGTGCGAGAACGATGCAACAACAAGGCCCTATGCTGGAACACACGAAGAGAGAAGGAGAGACGTATTGAGTTTGCATGGCGATGGTGTTTGCATTTATTCTTTTTTGGGTTTTTGGTTAATTGGTTTTTGTTTCTTGCTTGAATAATAAGCTGGAGTGCACCATTCCACCAAGATTTTCCAGGTCACAGGCTCACTGCAGCCTGCGTTTCGATTCACTTTTGACTTGGAGAGGCAGCAATTAGGAGTTGAATTTAATTAAAAGGACGGATGTTACCAGGAATTACCATAAGCAGGTGGAGAAGAATAAATGCACTTAGGACTCTTGCATGGTGGTGAATGGTGAATGGTGATGACATGAGGTGGATGGATGATTTAAGGGAGGAGCAAAGCTACCACCCTTTTCCAAATTAAAGGGCCAAAATCTAGCATGCCTTTTCATATGTGACCATACATAAGTGGCCAATTTATAACTTCTAACTATAAAGGTTTGGTGGAGTATGCAATTCATTTTGCATTTTGGTACTCTTTTAAGTTTATAAATACTCCATCCTTAGTACTCACAATATTGTTGTTATTTATAGCGATAATATGGGATCAAATATTATTCAAAAATTAATATTTTTTTGGAAGGAAAAAAATAAAATCTTATATACCTAATCCAGGCTTTACGATTACCTATAGATGCCCTTTTATTTAGTAAAAGGGAAAAAGAAAAAAAAAGGAAAGCAAATCAAATATGTTATTCCACAAATTGTATCATAAAGTTTTGTTAGTGGTATTGCGCTTGCATTTTGCTTCTTCTTTAATTTCTCTTTTCTCATTTTCGTCTTTAAAGTAATTACACTACCTCAACAACCCACTCCCCGTTGTCCAAATATTTGTAATCTATCCAATTCTTTTGGGTTGAAAAGGAATACCCTAAAAGATTTGGTTAATTTCCACCAACATTCGAACTTTTATGGAGATGATTTGGACTTATAAATTTCAATAATTATAAGATGCCTTAACCTAATAAAGCAAAAAAAAATTTGGTGGGAGAAGATGATGTATCAAGTGAATTAATAAAGCATGCTAAAGTCATTCCAAAGTCAAGAACACCACTCATGCAAAAATATTCAATACATGAAAGCTGCAATTGAAGTTCGTGTCCAACAATGTTGTGGAATTTTTGGGAATTCAAATGGTCAAGAATCATGTGTATATGATAATGTTCTCCTATGTTCTTCAGAAATGGTCAAGAATCATACATACTTCATGTATGGTAATTTTCAGAATTTTAAGGATCCAAAACCCGTTTCAAAATCATAAATTTCACAGTCACAGTCAGTTGTGTTTTTTGTGAATTCTTAATTTTATCTTAAACCACGCAACGAAGAAAAAGTGATGTATAAATTCGATTATACTAAACTTAAAAAATTTAGATCCTCAATTTAGCCTTGAGCCTTGAGGATATTCCCCAAATTAGAAATAATTGAGCACACTTAAAAAAGACTGCAATTATAAGCACCTTCTTTTCCAGTTAATTAAAAGCTTGTAGAATCTGCCAACTACACAAGACAAGTATTAATTACTGTGTTGTGGGATTTTGCGACCCAATATTAATTACTGTGTTGTGGGATTTTGTGACATTCGGCGCCCAACAAGAGGTTTAAACGGTGAACCTTGTCCCGTCCATACCGTGTACAATATAAGGTGATCATAGTTATCATAAAAAGGGCTCAAAATCTTCCATTAGATATAAATTATAATTATTACACGTAATATTTATTTTTTTTATAGAAGTAACTAACAAAATGATTCCTCACAAATTAACGAATAATATTTTTTATTACTCATATTTAAAACGATGAAAAAAATCATTCACACCTCATTAGTGCATTTTTTTAGTTTTCCGTCATAATTCCATTCAATTTTCCGTTAAAATAGCAACGAAACAGAAAAGAACGTGTAGCGCACGCTCACCATTTTGAAGGAAAATTAGATGAAATTGTGACAAAAAATTAAAAAAAGTACATTAATAACATGTGAGTGACATTTTTTCATCGTTTAAATGTGATGAATAAAAAAAATTATTCGTCAATTTGTAAAAGATCATTTTATCGGTTATCTCTTTTTTATATAAAAATTTACATGACATGACATTTTACTATATAATATCGTTTCAAACAATAAATATAAAGTATACCTTTTCATCTTAAAAAAAGTTTATTTTCACTTTTAAATAAAATTTGTATAATATCTTTAATAATAAAATTACTCGTAATTAAATTCTCATGACTATTTCAGATTCTTCTCTGACGCTGTTAAATTTAAAAAAAAAAAAACAAAAAACAAAAGAATGTTTCAAAATCAATTAAGGGGAAGAGTTTGTGAAAGAAAAGTCCATTGTCGAAATAGAATTTGCATAACTGGGCAACATCTGCATAATCATGGAAACGTTTTGTCCCAGAAAGGCAATACTAATACGTTTGCAGACAGAAAATAAGAACGTGTGTGAGTGTTGCGTTGGACTCTCTCTGGTTGTCAACGTTGGTCGAAACGTGTACGTACTTCCTGATGGATTTTTTTTTTTGTTTTTTTTTCTTTGGGATCTCTATTAAACGCAATATTACAACATGAAAAAGCACACCACAGGGATTTAAATTTCATTTGTTTCCAACAGAAAATCAAAATTCCTATTTCATCTCTTTTAATATTTGATTATATATGACTTATAAGTAAAAAATTAAAAAATTAAAAAAGTAAAAAAAATAAAACCTGGATCCTTAATAATTAAATTAATAATATCTTATAACTAAAAAATAATTATACCCATTTAAAGGTAGTGAACTATTTGTTAAGAATCAATGGAATAATAATCATGAGATAACGTTCAAAAATTTACCGCTAAATTCTTGTATTTTCTTTTTTTAACCCCACTTGTATGATACTGTGTCAGAATGTGATCTAATTTTTAGTCAAATACTCCATTTGCTTTAGAAAAAGAGTCCAATTTAATTTAAGTATAACTTTTTATCAGTCATTATGTACTACACATTTAATATACTAATTAAATATATAATTTTATATTTTTATCTTTACTTTTTAATTGTGAGTATACATATTTATTCTTAGTAAAGATATTTCAAAATTTTAGTTTGAAATTGAACTTTTTTTTGGGATGGAGAGAATACTTTTTTTGATGATCGATCTAGACTTAGAGGCAAAATGTCGACAGATAGTTACTCCATCTGTCCCAGAAACAACCCACTCCATCCCAACAAAGAGTCTAATTTTAAATCAAAATTAAAATATCATTCATAATAATAATTATATATATTTATAATTAAAAAGTAAAGATAAAAATATAAAATTATGTATTTAGTTAATGCATTAAGTATATTATATCTAATAACTAATAAAAAATTATATATAAATCAAAATAAACTCTTTTTTTTTTTTTTTGGGAACAGAGAGAGTATGAAGGTATAAAGCTAATTTAAAAGATGTAATTATGACGTAATTAAGGATGCAATATTCTTTGGTAATGATTTGATTGATTTCCTCCAGTGCAGTTAGAGGTTAGTAGAGAGAGTTCATTTTTGGATATAAACATATATGCTTTTTAATTTTTCCTGTCTGCCTGTCATATATATAATCACTATGTTCTTACAAAAAACTTAAATTTTAAATTAAAAATTTTAAAATATTTCTTTTACTAATAATAATTATGTATATTCATAATTAAAAAGTAAAAATATAAATATAAAATTATGTATTTAGCAGTGTATTAATGTGTTTTACTTAATAATTAATAAAAAAGTAAACTATTTTTTTGAAATGGAAAAATATATTTATAATTAAAGAGATATTGATAATTAGTGGTATCATATTTTTTGTCCCTTAACATTTTAACGCCACCAATTTGCCAAGCAATTAGAAGATTCCTCGTTCACATATAATTATACACCTAAATCATTTATTGTACCCCAAATAGTTGAGCTCTAATTTGATCTTAATTGCATTAATGAAGAACAAAACTAAGGTAATAAATAGGATCTTTGTTGTTCTTGAATAATAACCACATGTAATAAGCTAATTAAAACTTTCACAATCGTGTTCCAAAATATTTATTTTGAATATCTGTAACTTTTCTTTATTTATAAGTATAACACACTTAACATATCATTAAAATGTATAAATTTTTTATTTTTAGTTTTTACTTTTTAATTACGAGACATATGTATATATACTATTAGTAAAAATAATTTAAATTTTTTATTTCAAACTAATTATTTTGAAGAAGTCAAAATTCAGTGGAGAACAAAGGAGGGTTTTCTCTACTCATTCCCATTTATGATAGGAGAAGCGATTGCTGGCTCGCAAAAGTTCATTCCGAGTTTGCATCTTTCAATTGAACCATCTTTGATGGTACACGCACGTTAACAAGTTCTTGAGAGAGCTTCATCATGACAGGGCATATATTCTTATCCATCCAAGACATGATTAAGGTACTAAAATTCAATTGTGGAAAATGGATCACAACCAAACCACTAAACACACCAGAAAACTGTATAAACCATAAACCATTACAAGTCAAAACAAAGTACATAACTGAGATTTCATCAACTCTGACAATGGAAATCTCTATAAATTCATTCAAAGCAGCAAAGAGAGAGAGAGTTTGGTCGTTTTCAAAGACCTAATACATAAGCAGTAAAATCTCCTTTGCTATCATTGATCAATCGAAAAATCAGTACAGATTCAATTTCCAGCCGAATTCTTTGCTCGACGGTCTGCAATAATACAGAGAAACCATAATCAAATAAGCATATTCCCAGTTTCCATTAGCCATGTGCACTTTTTATTCCATCTCCTTTGAGTTTTGTTCCAAGTTTCTTTACCAATTCTTGTAGTTAAAGTTTTATGCATTCCAATCTTCTTCCACTAGCATTCACAACTACAGTTTTACCATTTCATTTCAAATAAGAACATCCTCCCAAGAGGTACCAATGATGAGCCTAGAGCCACCTATGGAAGAAAAATGTTCAACCACGGAAGTTATCTTATTGTACCATATGCAATTAAACCATGAAGTTCTGTCTGCAACTTTAACTTAACATGAACTCACTTTGGATCTATTTCAGCCATTCACCCACCATGGTGTCCCAGAGGTTACATATGCATTTGGCACCAGAAAAATCCACTTATTATCAGCTCAAAATGCTACTAGACATGAGAAAGAATAACAAAAGCTATTCTGGAATTGGCAATGAGAAATTGGAAAAGAAACGCACTCAAGTCTCCAAAATGGATTGATCATTAAAAGTTACGAAAGATACATGAGATGCCAACACAGAGTACAAAGTAGAACAAAAGGTGTTTTTTCCTCCAATTGTAGTTCCTTAATTAGCAATGCAGGCCACTACTGCATTTGAGCTCCAAGACTGATAAGAATTAAGCTTCTGTTTCCAGAAATCATCATCCAAACGCCCAAACTTGCGGTAGGCAGATCAAACCTAAAAACCCAACAGTATATCCGTTCTACAGATCCATAATTTTCATGGTTTTGGAGTAAAATCACCTTTTCAACTGAGGTGGGGTGGGTTGGGTGGCGAAAGTACGCTAGAAAAAAGAGAAGACAACATTTGGTAAAAGCAGCTGATATGTACCTGGACCGCACCTTATCACGCACTTGCGCTCACAACGAGCCTGAAGCCTTGCTGAAAGATAAGAACACAAGGAAAGAAAGGGTGAATCAGCAAAACACAAAGTCAGTCACTTCTGCTAATGATG
Source organism: Gynochthodes officinalis (assembly GCA_020080225.1). Lineage (NCBI taxonomy): Eukaryota > Viridiplantae > Streptophyta > Magnoliopsida > Gentianales > Rubiaceae > Gynochthodes > Gynochthodes officinalis. The sequence continues at coordinate 23,948,919 of CM034616.1, forward strand.
TTGCATTGAAAAAACCCAATAATTTGGGCAAAGCCAAATACATCCCAAAAAAAAAAAAAAGGAAGAATTGTTTCCCGTCTCGGTTGACGCAGCCGGTTTGACAAGCATCCAGGCAGCCTATTTGGGCTGAAACGGGAACTTCCAAAGAGACTGACACAATGAAAAGAACCAGGACGAATGCAAGGGCCAGCTCCTTCTTCTCCATTTTTGCTGGGATTTTGCTTTGGTTGCCGTGTGAATTTTCTGCTTAGCATACTACTCAAATGGGAAATGCCCACTAGATTGCTTAAATAATTAATTACACGCCAATTGTTTGTCCATTACGCACTTCCAATTCCACATGGGCAGCAGTCAGCAAGCATAGATGCTGGCCATTTTCGTAAAGGCAACCCCGTCTAGTTTGAATATGTTATGGTCCATCTTGACTTGCTTAGATTAGCGTTTGATATAGACAGGCATTCTAGACAAATTCAAACTCTCACAACCCCTTTCCTTACTGGGCCTGAAGATCGGATGGTTTAAACCCAAGAACGAAAATCTTAAATTCTTTGTTGAGGAGAAAGACCCTTTACGAAGGCCAAACTCCCCTCTAGCTAGGATGTAAATCGAGTGATGTGAAACCCCCTATGTTTTTGCTTTACGAATATGATATTTTTGGGGTATTTCTAATAATATCAAGCCTTATTCGTATTTTGACATTTTTCATTTCGGGAGTTTTAGCTCAAATTAGCAAAGGGCCAGAGAAACTTTCTAGTTATGAATCAGGTATAGAACCAATGGGCGATGCTTGGTTACAATTTAGAATCCGTTATTATATGTTTGCTTTAATTTTTGTTGTTTTTGATGTTGAAACGGTTTTTCTTTATCCATGGGTAACGAGTATGTGGACAAGTTAGAATAGCGGCGAGAGCGCCAATAAACTATAAGATTGATCCTCATCAATGGACTCTATCAAATCTTGATTTTGTTGTACAAGAAAAATCTTTTCTCCACATCGATAATGGAGATGTGAGCATAGCTACGGTGTTTACATGAACAATAAAAAGATTATGGTTTCTTCATGAACATAACTGTGTTGTTTCACCCAAAACTCCCACATTTATTTCAAAATTTTGGGCAGTTAACGGGGTTAAATCAAACATCATTAACCGTCCTTACAAACATATATGCAAGTATTGAAGACGAAAACTCTGGATTTCCCCAGGCTGTGTAGCTTTAAGAGAAGGTCCTTTGGGGATTGGAAGTCCCTCTTCTTATTGATGAACATCTTCTTCATCAACATTATTATCTAATGCATCAAATCCAGGAGTGGGGAGGAAATTTGGAGCAACCCCAATGGCCATCGTGTGGCAACTCTTAACATCTTTATCGTTTCCAGCAATCCTCGATAACTCAAGTTGCTGATCAGCAGATTTTTCGACTCTTTTCTCTTTTGCATTTCCCCAAAGTACCAAGTACAATCCGCACACTATCACCAAAGCTCCCACTACACTGTTAGACCCAAAATTGCTTCCTTTAATTTGCAAATGAATAATAACAACCAAATTATATGTACAAGATAAAAAGGAGGAGGGCATGGTTATACCTTCCTAAGTACAATTTTTCGTCAAGTAACAAACAGCCCATAATAGCAACCACCACAGGCATTAGAGGGAAAAAAACAGATACAAATAAAGGACCTCTCATCCTTACACACCACATGGTTAAGGTCACCATCAGCCCCGAAACTACTATTCCCTAGGCCAAAACATTCACATTAGAATGGTAAATGATTAGATTCATTGGAAACCAAAAAAAAATTGACTTACCGAGTAGGCGACTGAGAGGAGACGAATGTTCCACCCCAATTTCCACCTATACCAATGTTTATTTTCCATGCAAAGAGCGAAGGCTGCAGCTTGGAGTAAACCCATAAAGCACATCAGAGCTGAGCTTGAATAATGGCAAGGGTACATTGCACTCATCTTGGCCTGATAAAAAAAATTTAAAAAATATATTTTGAGAATTTAATAAAATAAGATTTTATATTGTTAAACAATAAATGCAAATAAGAGAAAAGAATACCTGACATATTAAACCAAATGCAGCAAAGATGGCACTAGCTATTGCGTAAAGAGGACCCATGATATCATCCATGGCCTTATGGTGAGATGTTGCCAAATGTGCACCCTCGTTGTTATCCTTATGCAGAAGTCCAGCATGAATTTGCCACAATTTAATTTCGACCCCTTTGTAAAGAGTCAGAATCATAGCTCCAGAAGTGGAGATTAATGTTCCTATTACTTTTGCTTTCCCTGCCTTGGTTTTCAATTCAAATTTCTCCAACCTGATCAATTTGGTCAATAAAAATCCATAAAAAAATCTGCTTAATTTGATTTATAATTTTTTAAATATGCTTTCTGGGTTTTTTTTTTCCTCTTTTCATTGAAGAGTAGTTTTGAAAATTACTACCGGAAAATTACAGCAAAGATGAAGGTTAATGCAGGGACGAGATTTGCTGTGGCCGAAGCAAAGGTTGCCGAAGTCATGACCAAACTTTGTCCATAAAAATTCTGGGTTAGTGTTGCCCTGCATTTAAAGTTCATACTCATCAAACCGGATTCACTACAATACTATCCCACCACCATCGATCTCCAGCTCATGATGATCAGTTTCCTCGAAGTTCATTTTTATGTAAGCTAACTTAAATGATACTTGTGATATTATTAGCATTTTTGTGGCATGAGAGATGTACCAAATTAATTAAAATTTTGCCAAGTTGGTATAAAACAATTTCACCAAAAGCACAAGTTTGCAACTTACGAAAATAATGACCAAACAAATGCTAGGAAGATAATCCTCCATGTTAACTTAGGCCTGCTATTCCTGCAAAGTAACAGCAGAATATAGTCATACCATCCTGTAAATTAAACAGTTAAAATTGCCCCTCTATTACTAAATCAATTTATTTATCGATAGGGAAATTGTGGCCACCGCCAACCACCGCCGTTGTGGCTGTGCTATTTTATCAAACGACCGTTTTCCAGGCATTGCATAAATGAACCAAATCTTCGCATCAGGAAAAGAAGAAATCTGACCTCTCAATATAAAGGGCAAGCGGTACGACTACAGCAGAAGCAAACAAGAATCTGTAGGCCACCATTACCCTCACCGGCATTCCATTATATAAAGCCAATTTGAAGAACACATTCACTCCTGCCAATGCTACCTGAACTGTTATCATCACAATGGTCGGCTTCAGCCCATGAATCATGTTAAAAAAAGCAGCCATCGTCATCATCCTTTTTTGTTTTTTCCCTATTCCAACAAAACCAAGAATTAATTATCCTAGCACTATATATGCAGAAAAACAAGCAAGAAGATCAAGAAGCTCGATTTTGATGTTTTCTTGCTTGTTTTCCCTTTTCTGTTTTTTCCTCTAAAAAACACTATCCCTCCCTGTGATCTAGTTGTGGTTTATATGTCGGTGAGATTTGAGAGAGAAAAGCATGGGTTGGGTTCCTGGTGGGATAGTGAATGATCAAGGAGTGGGTGGTTGGGCGAACAAGGATAATATTATGGGTGAATCTCAGTCATACTTGACATGCATGGTGGACTAATGATCTAAGGATATTAATTGTGATGATCAAGAATACATGCCATTTTGCCACGAACTCATGCATGTAGAAAGCTAAGCTAACTGGGATATTGTTTTCCCAATTTATCTCGTTTTTCTCTTCCGGGCTAGCTTTAATTGCATATTTTTGCATTGCAGGGCATAGTGACAGGTGCCAGGAATAGCCAACAAAGCAAATTTTGCTGTAATACTGACGGAGCGTTCAACGTAGAGAAATATTTGAGAAAAATCAATTCCAAAAAAATATAGTAATAATAATGAATAATTACGAACCTTATATAGGCCTACAACACAATTCTATTAGGTATAGGTTTAAGATACTAAAACACAATTCTTCAAAATTTAAGACACTTTAAATAAAAATCCTAAAATATATTTAAAATAAAAAAGAATAAGAAAATACTAAAAACTAGAAAAGTCCAAGGAAACGATCCTCATCATTCTCCTCCACTTGAAGAAAACTCGCCCTCGACTGAGAATCAGAATTCGGATACATCGGTTCGGTGAACTCATGGAACGACGACAAATCAGCAACATTGAAAGTATTGGAAATGCCCATGGTACGTGGGAGGTCAATCACATAAGCATTGGCATTAATCTTCTTGGTGACAGTATAAGTTCCATACTTCTTTGGTTGCAATTTGCTATAAGACCCAGCTGGTAATCGCTTTTTAGAAAGAAATACCATGGCCTGATCTCCAACTTCAAACTCCTGCTTTTGACGATGCTTATTCGCGGCTGCTTTATACTTCTTATTAGCCTTCTCCAACTTTTGCTTGACTTCATGATGCACCTCTACGACCTGTTGAGCCATATGATTGGCTACTATACTCTTGTCGGTTTGTTTAGGCAATTGTATCAAATCCAAAATATGTTGAGGCACCTTTGTATACACAACAGAAAAATGTGACATGCCAGTAGAACTATGAACCGCATTATTATAAGCTAACTCTGCTTGTGATAAAGCCACGTCCCATTGCTTCGGCTTATCCTTGCAAATACACCGAATCAAATTACCCAGAGTTCTATTGACCACCTCTGTCTGCCTATCAGTTTGTAGGTGAGCTATACTACTGAAATTCAAAGACGAATCAAACAGCTTCCACAAAGTCCACCAAAAATGCCCTAGGAATTTGCTATCCCTATCAGAGGTAATAGATTTAGAAACGCCATACAAGCGAACTACCTCCTTAAAAAATAATCTAGCTACACTTAATGCATCAGAAGTCTTCCTACAAAGAATGAAGTGTGCCATCTTGGAAAACCTATCAACCACAACGAAAACTAAATCTACACCCCGTTGGGTTCTTGGCAAACCAAGCACAAAATCCATGGACAGATCTTCCCGTATATTGTCAGGGACAGGTAAAAACATATATAGACTCGTATTATTAGATTGCCCCTTAGCAGTCTGGCAAATATAACATTTCTGCACATACCTGCTGACGTTTCTACGTAACTGAGGCCGATAGAATCACTCCTTAACAGCAGTGATGGTTTTGTCACGGCCCAAGTGTACAGCTAGTCCTCCCTCATATAAATCACGAACTACCTTCTCTCGCAACGAAGTCTAAGGAAGGCAAAGTTGATTGCCACACATCAAATACCCATCTTGCACATAAAATTCTCGCACAGGTTGACCAGCAGCACATGACTCCCAAATCTGTCCAAAGTCCACATTACCTGAATAATATTCTTTTATTTGCTCAAACTCCAGCATGTCTTGACTTAAGGTAATTAATAATCCAGTTCTCTTGCTCAATGCGTCAGCCACCATATTATGTACACTTGACTTGTGCTGTAATCTAAAAGGAAATTTTTGCAAAAATTGACACCAACGTGCATGCATATCTTTGCTAATTCTCTTCTGACTATTCAGATATTTCAAAGCTTCATTTCCTTTCGAATCGATAAAATTCTTTATCACTGGCTTCGCACTACTTAGCTTAACAAAAATAGCAAATGGGTCTACGTTCTTGAGATAAAACAGCTCTTACGCCCACACCACTAGCATCACAATCAACCTTGAACAGCTTATCAAAATCAGGTAAGGCAAGGACAGGTGCAGTACATAATTTTTCTTTTAATATTGCAAAACTATTCTCCGCTTCCTCTCCCCATAAAAACTTACCTTTCTTTAGGCATTCAGTAATTGGAGTTGTAATAGTACTGAAATTTTTTTTATAAAACACCTATAAAAGGTAGCCAACCCGTGGAAGCTCCTAACTTCAGAACCGATTTTAGTGGTAGGCCACTCTCTTATTGCTTTTACCTTCGTCTCATCTACCTCTATTCCTTCAGCAGTGATAATAAACCCTAAGAAAAGTAGCTTATTGGTTAGAAAACTGCACTTCTTAAGATTTATATAAAACTTATTATTTTGTAAAGCTGTCAACACCTCTCTTAAGTGTATTAAATAATCCTCTTTAGTCTTACTATAAATCAGGATATCATCAAAATAAACTACAACAAATTTGCCAATGAAAGATTTCAAAACCTGATTCATAAGCCTCATGAAGGTGCTTGGAGCATTTGAAAGCCCGAACGGCATCACTAACCACTCGTATAGCCCCTCATTTGTCTTGAAAGCTGTCTTTCACTCGTCTCTAGGTCGGACATGAATTTGATGATATCCGTTCTTCAAATCCAACTTTGTAAATCACTTAGCTCCATACAACCTATCCAATATATCATCCAATCTAGGAATTGGAAATTTGTAGCCCACGGTTATCCTATTGATGGCTTTACTATCCACGCACATCCTCTAACTCTCGTCTTTCTTAGGAGTTAATAACACCGGAATAGCACAAGGACTCATGCTATTCTGAACGTGCCTCTTTCGCAGCAACTCCTCCACCTTTTCTTTTAGAATCTAGCTCTCCTTATGACTCATCCTGTAGTGCGGGAGATTGGGTGAACTAGCACCAGGAATTAAATCTATATGGTGCTGAATATCGCGCATGAGAGGCAATCCATCTGGAATTTCGTCAGGCATCAACTCTTCAAATTTCTCCAACAAAGGCTTGACAGCTTCAAGATGCTCCTCCACTTGTAATTCAGTACCAGCCTCTATGGTTTGCTTCACAATCAGTATATGAATTTGCCGAATATCTGCAACTTCCGTTTCAAATTTCCCTGTGAGAGTAATGAAATTACTACTTGCGGCCTGCTTACTTTTATTCTTCAGGGGTAGCAACGTATACTTTACCCTATCTTTCACGAGGCTATACTGATTAATCTTTCCCGAATGCTGAGCATCCACATCAAATTGCCACGGCCTTCCAAACAATACGTGATATACATCTATATCTACCACATCGCAATATATCTCATTATAATCATAACGTGTAGGGGTTGGGATGCTTCTCAACCGGTATCCCCAACTTCTTTACTGTCTCCTTCCTAATAATATTCTTCATGCTCCCACTATCAATAACCATAGCAAAGATCTCACCCGGAATAGTGCATCGGGTTCGAAATAGCTGATGACGATGTGACTCATCCTCCCGTTTTGGGGATAACATCATACGGCGCACTACACAATTCTGTTTCCTTTCTTCCTCTTCTTCAAAGTTTTCGGCATTACCATTCGGTTCGCAGCAATATTCATCTTCCTCCTCTTCTCTTGTTGCCATGTTCACGGTCTTCCTTTGAGGGCATTCATTAGATCGATGCCCTAGCTGATTGCATCGATAGCATTTAAACCCAGCCGGCTTAACATACGGGTTCGAATTGGTAGATTTTTGTGCCGGCGTCCCTTTCACCTCGGTCATAGAACGCTTTTCCGTTGCCTTGTCTTCTTGATTTCGCCCTGCATTATAGCGATTGCTGTAACTGCTCTTTTCAGCAGGACCAGCCGAACTGCTACCTTTATTACTCTCGTAACCTCTTTTATTCCGTTCTTGCTGCATCAACTCGACCTTCATGGCCATATTCTTTGCTTTAGATAAATTTCGCAAAAATTGCACTCCGATTTTGTCTCGAATGAAAGGCTTCAGTCCCTCAAGATACCTCGCCACCTGCTGTCCCTCCGTTTCTAATAGGTTATTCCATTCGGCCAACCTTATAAATTCGGCTGTATAATCATGTACAGTTCAATTACCCTGTTAGCAGCATTGGTATTGTTGAAACATAATCTGCTCGTAATCTGGTGGAAGAAATTCTTGTTTCAATAGCCTATTCATCCTATCCCAAGTCCGAACTCTCTCCTTTCCTTTTCGCTTCCTCCTATTTTGCAATCTTTCCCACTATGCACACGCACTCTCCTTTAATCTACAGGCCACTAATCGCACCTTTTTCTTACTAGGGGTTTCCATGTAATCAAAGAATTTATCTATATCGGCAACCCAATCTAGAAACTCTTATATTCTTAAACTCCCATTAAAATAAGGAATATCGACTTTTAATTTAAAGTCGTTACCTTCATAATCTCCTTGGCGCCATCGTACGTTTCTTTCATCACGTCCCATTCGAAATCCTCCATGGTGATTTCTGTCGCCACTTTCGTCATTGGAAAATTTGCTTTCTTCCTCTTCTGAACTCTCTGAAAAGAGAGGGTTGTTCTGCTTGCGATCAGGAACAGGCCTATTGACAAGTTCACCGCGAGCAATATATGTACTCGGTCTTTTGCCGTTCCGCCGATTCCGGTTCACATCAACGCCAAGATCCTCGAACCGATCTGTTATTTCACCAAATTGTTCTTCGATATGATAAAAGCCCTGATCAATTCGCTTATTAATGCGTTCCATTAAACGCTGCTCCAATCGTTGCAGCGCGTCGTCGTCCCCAAGGATTGAGGCTCCAATTCCCTGAACATCGTCACGAAGACCACCGCCAATGGCCATGGTCTCTGATACCACTTGACGCAGCGTTCAGCGTATAGAAATATTTGAGAAAAATCAAATCCGAAAAAATATAGTAATAATAATGAATAATCCCTGTCAAAGAAATTCTAAACAATCTTGTATAGACCTACAACACAATTCTATTAGGTTTAGGTTTAAGACACTAAAACACAATTCTACTAAGTTTAGGACAAGTCAAATAAAAATCCTAAATATATTAAAAATAAAAAAGAATAAGAAAATATTAAAAACCAGAAAAGTCCAGGTAAACGATCCCCATCAAATACACCAAGTAATCAGAGAGAGAAGTATTGAATTCGCATGGCGATGGAGGTGCATTTTTTTTTCTCTTGTTTTGGGGTTATTTCTTCCTGGTATAATTAATAAACTGGTGGACAAGGAAATTCAATGATGCTGTCTTGTAAATGCTATAAACTCTTGGATGTCAAATTTTGTTCTGGACATATCCACCGATGTATCCAGTCAAATTAATAAAGGAGATGAAGTCATTCCAAAGTTGAAAAATCCTAAGAATTATTTATGATACTAACATTTAAGTCATGAAAGTTGTAATTGAAGTTCGTGAATATTAATGTTGTGGAAGTTTTCAGAATTTAGATGATTGACAGGTATGGTAATGTTATATAAAAGGAAAATATGCATTAGTAGTTTTGATTAATTATAGGGGATTTTTTAATGCGGAAAAGGATATAATGAAATAAAAAAAATTGAATCAGAAGAGTTGAAAGTCTCATGTACTGTTCTGTTCTTTAAAGTGACAGTAAATATGGCTTTATCTCTCAACTCTTCCAAACTTCTAATTTGGAATTTTGAAGTTATTGGGACTAAATGAGGAGTGTAAACGAACTAGTACGTTCGTTGAACAGTTCATGAACAAACTCAGTTACGTTCGTTTATGTTTATTTATTGAGTTAAATAAATAATAAATGAACAAATTTTAATGTTTGTTTAATAAACGAACACAAACACGAACAAATATATGTTTGGTTCGTTTATGTTCACAAACAAACTCGTTTAGTGTTCATGAACAAATTCGTTTAATATTCGTTTATTGTTTGTTTATAATATAATATAATATATATAATAATATTGTTCGTTCATTATATTTAAATATCTTCGTTGTAGTATAGTGGCAAGTATCACCCAGGAGACCCAGGTTCGATCCCCCGTAATGGCAATGGTGATTATTTTGTTTAATTGTTCGAGAACATATTCGTTTAATCATTTGTAAATATGTTAACGAGCTATTTGTGAATATGTTTATTTAATGTGTTAATGAACATGTTCACGAACACTTATAAACAAACATAAACGATCTCAAACACAAATATAAAAACTTAAATGAACACGAGCCGATCTCGAACAGTTTTAAAAATAAACAAGCAAATCTTGAGCTTTCACTTATCGAACACTAATAAATGAACATAAACGATCTCGAACACAAATATTAAAATTTAAACAAACACGAACCGATTTCGAATAGCTTTAACAATAAAACTTAAATGAATATGAGCCGATCTCAAACAGTCTTAAAAATAAACGAACAGATTTTGACCGATATCCATTCATTTATATTTGCCTCGTTTACAGCCCTATAAATGATTTGTCATTTCTATTTTCTTAAAAATTGATTATAAACACGAATTAAGGAGTGCTCAGATGGCTAATCCACTCATTAGTTGTATAACTTCGTGGGAAACTTATGGCCAAATGAAATTAACCTTAAAATATCATCAAAATATGCTTAAAAATATGTAATTGCTATTATGAACGATGTTTGGTCCATGAAAGATAGTTTCATCAATACAAATTCATTATAATTCCATATATTATAAATGATGGAGTACAATTTTTAAGGGGGGAAAAAAAGATTATTGGTGTATAAATTGTTTTGTCACCACTATAATTCACAGAAATTTTATGCTAGTCCAACTTGTAAATCTTGTTTGAAAAAAGAAGGAAAAGATCAAAACGTGAAGTATTAATTTAGTTACTAAACTTGACAAATTAGATGCAAAGGTGCAATTAGATGTGAATTCTGTGGACTTTCCCTAAATTAGAAATAACTGAGCACTCTAAATCTGGTCTGTTGGCAAGTTTAATAACGGGTGTTTAGATCTCGTTTCAAAATGAGTTTTTATCATTTTTAATGTAAAAATTAAATTATTTTAAAATTTTTAAAAATTTAAAAATTTAAAAGTATATTTTAAAATATAATATATAAAAAAATAATATTTATATTTACAAAATTAATTTAAATTACAGATTGTGCGAATTATATTCAACTGGAGTGTCATCTTTTGTGATATAAGTATATATATAATATTTATTATTAATTTTCTAATGTAGATTTCACATAACATTTGTCCACATGCCATATTTTTAAATTTAATAATGTGAGTTTTACACCATCACTACTATTAGCATAAAAATACTATTTCCATTTTAAAAACAAAAGAGTAGAATGAGCAGGAAAATATAATTTATTAAGAATTAGAATATTCAGCACACCAAATAGGTTATTATTAGATAATCTTATAATTGTATTTTCACTTTTTTAATTATGAGCTATACATAAATATTATAAAAACTTTATTTAAGAGTACATTCTTTTTTTTTTAAATAAAAAATATTACTTCATCTGTCTTAAAAAAAAATTCGCTTTTAAACTAAAATTTTAAAATACATTTACTAATAATAATTATGTATATTTAAAATAAAATATTAAATATAAAATTATAAAATTATACATTTAATGATATATTAAATAATTTATATTTAATAATTAACAAAAATTAACTTTTTTTAAAGACGAAATAAGTACATGAAAATATGCTATAACATAACGATTTATAAACTAACGCAAACTATTAGATGTATTTGCTTCCTTCTAAATTTTAATTGCATCCTCGTGAACCATATATCAGATGGAAGATCAATTGTATCCCAAATAGTATTGGTAACATTTTAAAATACGTTTTATATTTTGTAAATAATAATTATGAAATAAAAAATATGTTAAAAATTAAATATTATATTGAAGATTTTTATATATGGCAATAATATTTTAGTACAATATTATTATACACGTACGAGAAATAAAGCATTAGGACAGTTACATTACACGCGTCTCGTGCATTACACCTTATTTTGCCTTGCACGTTCCACAATCCACCCTTACAAAGTACAAAGACGTAGAGAGAGGGTGATAATAGTCCTGGCAAGACAAGAGAGCAATAGGGTGCATTATTAAAGTGTCCTTTACTAATAGATCACTGAGAAACTGGAAATTTGGAATAACATTGCATCGCCACTTCAAATGCGGTCAACATGCTGGACACAGATTCAATTTCCACCTCAATTCTTAGCTGCAGGATCTGCATTAATTCAGAGAAACCATAAATCAAATAAGCATCGCCAAATTAGCTAAGAAGATGGACCACCAATAAATCTCCTTTTGGATATGTGCCATAACTTTTAGTTCTGTTCCAATTTTATTTTAACCAATTATTGCACAGGAGTTAAATTTCATATTGTCCAATCCAATCTTCTTCTACTAGGATTTGATTTACAAGCACGATTTCATTTCCTAAATAAGTGCATACACACAAGAGAATCAAATGATGATCCTACAGCCTCCTATGTATAGGATAAACATGTTCAATCCAAAAAATTCGTTAGTTGTCTCTGCATCTTTTACCTCACTTCAGTTGGAGCCATTCACTCTCCATAGTGGCCATTGTTGTTGTTGACAAGTAAGTTAAGCACCAAAAGACCACTGAAATTGGCGATGTAAAATTGAAAAAGAAACTCACCCAAGTCCCCATATTAATTAGCAATACAGCCCCCTCCTACATTCCAGCTCCAAGACTCGTAGAGATTAAGCTTCTATTTCCAGAAATCATCATCTAAACTACCAAACTTGTAGTGGGCTGACAAACCACAAGACCCAAAAGTGTGTCGGTGCTAGAGACGCATAATTTTCATGGGTTTGGAGTAAAATCACTTCTTTGATATTGAAAATATGGGCGTACAGAAAAGGAGAAGAGAACAATATTGGTAAAAAGCAGCAGGGGATGGGGATGTACCTGGATCGCACTTTATCAAGCACTTACGGTCACAACGAGCCCGAACCCTATCTGAAAGATGAAGAAAGAATTGAAGAGTGAATCAGCAAGACACAATATCAAACACTTGTATTAATGATGTTGCGGAAAACCCCCAGATTTTGAAAAGCCAAAATATATCAAAGAATCATCTTACCGTCTCTATTTGAGACGCAGGCGGTCTGACAAGCGTCGACGCAGCCGATCTGGGCTGAAACAGGAACTTCCAAAGAGACGGATACTATGAAAACAACAAGAATGAATGCAAGGGCCAACTTCTTCTCCATTTTTGCTGGGAATTTGCTCTGGTTGCGGTGTGAATTTTCGGCTTAGATACTATTGGAAATGGAAAGCGCTCATTATTAGATTTGACTGAGTGATTAACAACACACCACTTTTCAATTCGTTATCCACAAGTCGGCAGTGCAGCTGGCCACTTATCCACAAGTGGGCAGGACAGCGGCCACTTTAATTCAAATAAAAATAAAATATTTAAATATATTTTTATTTTAAAATTTAAAATTTAAAATTTTTCATTCAAATTCTTCTTACATAATTTTAAAAAATTTTATTCATATTTTTCTATTTAAAATATTTTTTCTATAAAAAAAACTTGTTAAAATTTTTACACATTCTAATATAACTTTCTCAAATAAATTATAAATATTTATCAAAAAATTTATGTATTCTAATATAATTTTTTTTCTAATAAAACACAATCCAAACGAAGCTTAAGGTATATTTGGACAAGGAATTTATATTTACAAACAAGAAAATTCTCAAATAAAAACAAACTATCCAAACATTTTTATTTCAAAATTTAAAATTTAAATTTTTCCACTCAAATTTATTTCCCGTAATTTTAAAAAAACATTCTTCTTATTTTTCTCTTCAAAATACTTTTTTTATTTAATCAAAAAATACCTACCAAAAATTTCATACATTCCAACATAACTTTTTCCAAATACATCACACACAAACCCTTAAATTATTTAGGCCAACAAGTCACCCGTAATACAACTAGTCCATCGTGGTCAATATATGGTGTCTTCACGAACAAAGCTATACTTTACACAAAAATCTGGGCAGTCGCCAGGAATTAAAAGAAACAACAATGACAGTTCTAGGAAACACATGTGCATGTACTCTTAAGTCTCTAACTGAAGCCTTTGTTAGGAGAAAGCTCTAGGCTTCCCCAGGGAATGTGGCTCCAAGCTAGGCCTTCCCTTTGGGGATTGAAAGTCCCTCTTCTAATTCATGATGATCATCTTCTTCACCATTATTATCAGATGCATCAATTCCTAGAGCAGGTAGAAAATTTGGAGCAACGCCCATGGCCATCATGTCGCAACTCTTCGGTGATTCAAATTGTTGATTGGCCGGTTTCTCGAAGCTTGGCTTTGGGATCCTTTCCATTTCTTTGGCATTTCCCCATAGTACAATGTACAATCCGCACACTATCACCAAAGCTCCGACCACGCTGCTCAAAGATTCAATAGGTACCAAAAATTGAATACTACAATACGGCATCGGCCAAATTACATATGTAATTAAAGTGGGAATGGTTTTACCTTCCCAAGTGCAAATTTTCTTCAAGAAACAAGAAGCCCGCAATTCCAACCAACACAAGCATTAGAGGGCTAAAAACAGATACAAATAAAGGACCTCTCATCCTCACGCACCACATGATGACGATCACCATTAGTCCCGAACTTACTATTCCCTACACCAAAAATTCCTATTGTCGTAATATCTGATAGGTGTACAGAAATGGTAAATGATTGCACTCACTTGACCCTAAAAAAGTTGACATACTGAGTAAGCGACCGCGAGAAGTCGAATATTGCACCCCAATTTCCACCCATACCAATGGTCAGTTTCCAAGCAAAGAGCGAAGACAACAGCTTGGAGAGAACCCATCAAGCATATCAGAGCTGTGCTTGAATAATGACAAGGATACCTAGCACTCATTTTAGTCTGATCGAAGATCAAAAATCCAAAAAAAAAAAAAAAACTGAAAGTTTAATAAGATTGGTATTTCTATTGATGAAGAAAAAAACACCAAAATAAGAAAAAAAATAATAATACCCGACATATTAAACCAAATGCTGAAGAGGTAACACTAGCTATTGCATAAATTGGACCCATGATCTGATTTATGGACTTGAGGTGGGATGTTGCCAAATGTCCACCTTCGCTGTTATCATTATGCAAAAGTCCAGCATGAATTGACAATGATTTAATTTCAACTCCTTTGTAAAGAGTTAGAATCATAGCTCCACCACTGCAAACTAATGTTCCTATCACTCTTGCTTTTCCTGCTTTGGTTTTTAATTCAAATTTCTCCAACCTGATCAATTTGGTGAATGTAAATCCATCAAAAAAATCTGTCTAATTTCTTACATTATTTCCTTGAATACGTTTTCTGTGAATTTTTTTGGACTAAGGGTATAAATGAATTAAATTGAACGCAAACATTACTATATTCGAACTCGGTTCTGGTTTGGACAAAATATTACCGAAACAATACAGCCATGACGAAGGTTAATGCAGGGATGAGATTTGTTGTGGCAGAAGCTAAGGTTGCAGAAGTCATGACTAAACTTTGTCCATACAAATTTTGTCCTAGTGATCCCCTGCATTTAAATTTCAACTTATCAATTTGTACTAACAACAATACTATTTGACAACACAAAAGTAACATGTTTTGTTGAAATTTAATTAGTTCAAACTTTTAGATTCAAATTGTGCAACCACTATTTATTATTAGTAGGGCGTTCTAAAGATCTTTCCCACGAAATTTAGTTGTAGTTGCCAACAAATGAAAAGTTTGATATGCATAATTTGAGGCAACTAAAGTGAAAATTTTGCAACTTACCCAAATAATGCACAAATAAAT
Source organism: Gynochthodes officinalis (assembly GCA_020080225.1). Classification (NCBI taxonomy): domain Eukaryota; kingdom Viridiplantae; phylum Streptophyta; class Magnoliopsida; order Gentianales; family Rubiaceae; genus Gynochthodes; species Gynochthodes officinalis. The sequence goes on from CM034616.1 coordinate 23,964,405, forward strand.
GCTTGGAAGATAACCATCCATGTTAACTTTGGTCTCTTATTCCTGCACAAGGTTACACCAGAATTTGCACTCTGTCAATTAATGTTACACAGACTCACAGTTAAATTGCCCCTCCATTAGTGAATCAAATAATTAATTTATGAAGAGAGAAACTGTTCCCCGCCGCCAACCACCGCCGTGGTACCTGGCTGTATTATGAATCAAACAACGTTTTTCCAGGCATTGAATATATGAACAAAATCATCACCATCAAGAGAAGTGGATTTAAAAGGATACTGAAATCTGACCTCTCAACATAAAGGGCAAGTGGTACAACTACAGCAGAAGCAAACAAGAACCTGTAGGCGACTATTACCCTGACAGTCATTCCATTATTTGAAGCCAATTTGTAGAACACATTCACTCCGGCCGTTGCTGCCTGAACAGTTACCATCATTATGGTCGGCTTCAGCCCATGAACCATGTAGCAGAATCTCTCCATGGTCATCATTTTTTTTCTCTAAATTCCAAGAAAATTAACCAAGAATTATCTTAACAGTACTATATAAACAAGCAAGAAGATCAGGAAGATGGATTATCTTGTCTTCTTGCTCGTTTTCCTCGTAAATTGTTGCCCCTATGATCTATTTTATTTATACATATATGGCCAGGTGAGATTTGAGAAAGAAAAACTTTGGAGGGGCTCTTGGAGGGATGGTGATCAAAGAGAAAATGGCTAGACAGGGAGACTTGTGGGGGAACAAGGATAATATTATCGGTGGATCTCACCTCATCAATACTTGACATGCATGGAGGAGTGCTATCTTCCCACGTCAGAACTCATGAAGAAAGCTGACTGAGTTATTTAATTTTATCTTCCGGGTTTGCAAATTGCAATATTGCATGGCATAGTGACACGTTGCTAGAAACATCGAACAAAACAAACTTTGCTGTAACGCACGAAGAAATCAAAGAGAGGGCGAGAGGAATCGAGTTTGCATGGCGATGGAGTTTTTTTTTTTAATTTCCTCTTGAACAATGATAATCACTAATCAAAGTAAAATATTTTTAGTAATTTATGTGGCATGCCTACATGATTTTTATTAATTATTAAAAGGTTGTTAGAATTTCACTTTATTCCCTCTAATTTTATTTTATTTTTTTTAAAAGAAGTTTTTGTAAAAGCTCTTTATAAGTGATTGGTAGGAAGTGTAGATGCCCTTTTTAAAGTAAAACAAACAAACAAAGAAAGGACCAAAACGTTGGAGCACAGGGTCAATTGAAAGCAGTGAGGTCAGAATATGTCCACCGATGGGATGTGTCAAGCGAAATTAACAAAGATGGTGAAGTCATTCCTAGGTCCAAAAATACAAGTACAAAAATTAATGATAAATATGTTAAGCATGTAAACTGTAATTGAAGTTCGTGGGCATTAATGTTGTGGAATTTTTCCGAACAAAGATGGTCAACAATCATGTATGGTAACGTTCTTGTGACTAACTATTTACTTAGGAATTGGCTCAGCTATAGCTAATTACTTCCTCTTTCTGAGGCTATCCTCTGTGATCTCAATTCTACAACCAATGGCATCATTTTTCATTTTGTTGTTGTTCAAGGGACTCTAGTTATCTCGTGTAGCTCTACTTCATTGGCATTTTGGGCATGCTCTACTTGCACATTATGATAGCTATTTGTGTCTTGGGGTTTCTCCCTCATTTGATCTTCAGCCATTGCATTTTCCTCTGGCACCAATGGAGGAATCTTCTTGTGCTCTTTGCTTTTCCCCCATATCACCACGTATAAACCGCTAATTATGACAAGGGCTCCTAGCAAGCTGCTTAAGACAAAGTAATTCACAGTAACAAGCTAATAAAGACGAGAAAATATTACAGTACATGATTAGTTTCCCAATGTAAGCAGTTAATCGACCTATTTAACTGCAATTTGGTACACAAAACTTACTTTCCCAAGTGTAGGACCTCATCCAACACAAGTGATCCCGCAATTCCCACGAGTAGAAGTTGTAAAGGATTGAAAGTTGCTGCAAAAAGTGGACCTCTCATTCCTACCACTAGTGAAATTAAGGCAAATGTAATTGCCGAGCCGAAAATTCCCTGCAATGGTGGCAACATATGTATGCACAAGATCAGTAACAGAGTCATGCATTTATATATTTTGTTGCCTTTTGGTTTTAACATCAAGGACCTACCGAATAAGCTACTGTGAGGAGTCTTATATTCCATCCTAGTTTCCATTGACTCCAATCACGTTGCATACACATTGCAGCGACGAAACTTGCAACGAATGACATCAAAACCATAAGAGCAGAAAATGATAGTGGACATGGATACAGTCTATTTGCCTCAGCCTGTTTTGAGGGCAGAAAAAATGGTTGCGTTAGAACATTAGCTTGACTCGTGATCTAATAGTGGAGATTATGTGAAGTTAATTCGTTTGTTGATGATCATTTGACAGCACCTGAACAATCAACATCAGTGAGTAAGAGACACAACTCAGCATTGCGAGGATGATTCCAAGTACTAGATTTCCACCCCCTGACTTGTGAGATGATGCGTGATGACTAGTAGTTATGTCCAATAGGTTTACGTTTGTTTTCCAAATGGGGATTCTTGGACCTTTGTAGAAAGTGAACAGCATTGCCCCACTAATGCCTAAGAATGTCCCGAAAACCTTAGCTTTTCCTGCTGGCGTTTTCCAGGCCAAATTTTCCAATCTGTATTACACATCAAACACAGAATTTTAGTAAAACTAGAAACAAAAGTACCGCATGAAAATTACTCTTTGCTCATCTTTGACAAATGGGGTTGTAAAATTTAAGAATAATGATATTCTTGCAATGTCACATGACATATTACTGAACATTAAAGTAGCTCTGAATAAATTCCAAAGGGCAAACAAGCTAGGAAAGAAAATGTGAACTATGATAGGAATATTCGATATCACCCTCTATCTTATGTCTCTCAGATATAGAATTTTATGGAACTCTAATAGTACACAAAATGCAATAGCATATACAATTACTGTTTCGAGAAAATGGTGAACAAACCTCAAGCATACTGCTAGTACAAAGGTAACCCCAGGTACAAGATTAATCATGGCTGAAGCAAATGTTGCAGATGTAAGTGACAAACTTAGTAAGTAAAGATTTTGTCCAAGTGCTCCACTGCAATCATCGGAAGACCAAAGTTAGTCAGAGACCAAAACATCAAATACTACACTGGCTAATCAAGGCCAGATTTCCTCATCAAAAAACATTCAATTAATAGAACAAATAATTAAAGATATTTAACTTACCCAAATGATCCAGAAAGACACGAAAATAAGAAAACCTTCCAGGTTAATCTTGGCCTCCCCTTCCTGAAATAAATAGCTAATGATATTAGTATAACATCATGCGTTGTTGTGTCCAATTTATCAATGCGATCTTTTCAATAGAACTATTGAGGATTAAAAAGGAACCCAAATCGGTTAGATGTCCAATCCTCTAATGTTATGCAGAATCAATCATGGCAAAGGAACATATAATCAAGAAAGAAAACCCATGCTAGACATCCATTTTAACTAAACAATAAGATTCTTAATCTTAAAGAAATATAAGAATTGTGGATTGGCTCTTGTCCATAGAGTCAATACCTACAAGGGAACTGCTCGCTATCTCCAGCAGTTATCATATTCCTGGCTAAAACGTGGTCCTCCTTTGCACCTAATTAAGAGGAAAACCAATATGTGATGATGAAACTAACAGAATTTACTTATGCAACAACTACTATACGTCCAAGACCCAGAATACATTGTCTTAACCAATTTCTGAATGGCATTAACAACTAATAGTGTACATATAAAGCACCAAATTTTTTTTTTTTTAAAAAAAATGGGATGGATGAAATGAATCAAAAGAGCAGACCTTTCAAGAAAGAATGCAATAGGAACCAAGAACACAGCGCCAAAAAGAAAACGATAAGCCACCATAACCCGCATATCCATGCCATCATAGGTTGCCAGTTTCAACAATATATTCATCCCTGAAAAAATTACCTGTACCCCAACCAACATTAATATTGCTTTCCACAACTTGTTGCCACTTTCCATTCTTAATTCTTATCCTTCTTCTTCTTCTTCTTCTTCTTCTTCTTCTTCTTCCCTCCCGCGGCACAAATATTGCCCACTTTCGATGTGTCATAACGTAGGACGTGTTCAGACGCAGAGCGTACATAAGTAGTACTTGCTAAGACGGAGGTAGTATTCTGTTGAGATATTCATGGGACGACAGCTGGGATTTTCTGGTTATCTTCACTCACCAAACTACTAACCTAAACACGTGTTTATTAAAGTCTTACAGTTTTGTTGCTACTTTGTTTGTAGTAGTCACGGCTGTAGTCTTCGTATAGTTCATGTTTGACCTTTTTCTAACCTTTCAACGTGTTTTTTTTTTTTTTAAAATCTTAAAAAAATTAGTTTTAGATGAATTTCCTAAATTATTCTTATTAAGAATGAGTATATATAATTTAATACTTCTGCCATTCTAAAAAAAGAATTCAGTTTTAAAAATTTTATTGTATCATTTTACTAATGATGACAATATAGAATTTAAATTAAAAAATAAGAATATAAATATAAATATATAATATATTTAATCATGCTTTAATTGTATTTACCTTATAAGTTAAAAAAAAAAATTGTACCAAATTAAGAGTGAACTCTTTCTTAAGATAAATGAGTAATAGATTAGATATATTGTATTTAATCATTACAAAAATTGTACTTAAGTTAAAGTAAATCTTTTTTATGACAAAAGGAGTATTATTTTACAATATTTTCTATTTTAATAATCACAGTTTTTATGACAGGTTGTACCTCTGTGAGCTTTAAAATCTTCCTCCACATTGAGGATGCATCTTATGGGATTTTCCGTTCCCAAAAAATTTGTTAGTTATATTACACTATACATGTAAAAAATTTTATTTTTATTATTACTTTTTAATTGTGGGTCATAATAGTTATGATTAATAATGATAATATAAAATTTTATTTAAATGCAAACTTTTATATATATATATATATATATATTGAGATAGAGAAAGTAATACAAAAAATTTGGTTTAGTATGATTGGATTTCATCCCAACTTTAAATTAATCCTAAAAGTTGTTTTAAGACATTAAATAGTAATTCCTTCATCCCTGGAAAAAAAAATTCAGTTTTAAAATTTTTCTTCATTTCAAAGAAAAGAGTCCATTTTTCGATTTTTAGAACAAATTCCTATCTTATACTCATTAAAAACAACTATATATGACGTATATTTAAAAAATTAATAATTAAAAAATTATGCATTTAATCGAATATTAAATTTATTGAAATTTATAACTAGAGAAAAATCGTTCTCTATCCAGTGATAATGGTGATGTATCCCTATAAAACTATAAGGTTAAAATGTCTTTGTTGACTAAGGAATTTGCAGCCGCTATTAAGGGTGCGTACTGAGTAAACTCTGTCCCTCTATAATAATCCGCAAATCATATATTATATTTAAATCACATAGGCGGGCTCAACTAAGAATATGTTGAAAGGGAATTTGAACTCGTGACCTTATAGTCCCGCGATCGCTGTTACACTAATTCGGTCACCCTCGAAGGGGCAATGTGACGTGAATTCTTAATATTTGAGATTTTCCGCTAACGGTCAGTCTAAATAAGGGATTTCAAGTCCAGAAGATTGGGAATGGGAGAGGGAGTTAATTATGTAATCCTCCCTAAATGTTCCATTCCCTTATTTAGTTCATATCGTTAATATTTCATAAAAATCACTCATTCCACCAAAGAAGAACAATTTTGTTGACATAATATGTAAGTTAAATCGAGAAAATTGTGATATGCTATTAATTTTTTTTTAAAAGAAAATTAGAGTGGTATAAATACAACTTCTATGAAAACTACTTCATAGAACTTATTGCTCAATATTGAAAAGAGAAATAATTCCTAATCTGGTAATTAAAAATCTAATTGTATCTTATAACTAAAAAATTGCATTTATCAATATATATATATATATATATATATATATATATATATATTCTCATTCAATTTATTTTATTTTTTCTGGGACGGAGGAAGTACGTGTTGCTTAATTTTGAAGGAATTTTGTATTTTCCAAATTCACCATAACATGTTAATAAATTTATTAAGTCCCAATGATCTACATTTCTAACCATCAAAACTTAAGTCAAGAAATGGTTAACTAACCCGATGAAGCAGCATCTAAAAGCAAGGGGAAACATAACAAATACTACGTGCTATTAACCATAGAAAGAGGCAGCAGAGAGCCTCGCAAAGCCATCCATTAGTAACCAATTCGATGTTGCTTTCCTCGAACAATTCTACACCCTCCATCCATCCATCCATCCACAGTTCCATGCAAATTGCAGCGACGCCTCTCTCTATATAAACTCATGTTCGCCCATGGAACTGATCATCCTGAACTGAATTGAGTCATCCATCGATCGATCTCCTTTTCTCTCTTTGCAATTTTGAGCAAAATCTTTCTCTCCGCTTAGCAATTTGCGAGAGAAAGGTCGGGGAACTAAGGTGTCAAAGAGAGAGAAAAGGATTTTTTTCCCTTTGTTTTTTTTGTATCATCTGTTGAAGAAATACAAACCAAAACACAAAAAAAAAAAAGAGAGAAAATGGGTGCCTGCGCTAGCGTTCCAAAGGCCATGAGGGAGGATGTTCCCGCACCTGAACCAGCCAAGGAGGAAACCACCACCACCACTGCCCCCACCACCGAGGTGGTCGAGGTAGTCCCTCTCCAGGAAGAAGAAAAGAAGGTTGAGGAGGCTCCTGCCATAGAGGAAGTAAGTGAAAACTAAAGCGTTAATATATATATATTTTTTTTGTTCCTTCAAGAATTCTTTTTATTTTGCATGCATGCATGCATTCATTTTACGTGGAGAATTTAAACGAAATTGTGTTATGCAGAAGGCTGAAACACCAGCTGAGGCTGAGCCATCCACGACAGAAAAGGCTGAGGAGCCAAAGGAGGCTGAGCCTGCTGTGGCAACCGAGGCCGTTCCCGAGAGCAAACCAGCCGAGGAAGAAACCCCTAAGAAAGAGGCCGCAGCAGAAGACAAAATAGAAGAAAGTAAAACAGAGTAGTAACGGGAATTCCAGCAGCTGAAATGAAAATGGGATTAATCGAAATGGGGGGGATGAGATGGTTTCTTGTTTTTCAGTCAGCCAATGTTAATTTGTTTTGAAAGGATCTGTACGAATTTCTAGTTTCTTTGACAGTTGATAACATTTTTATAGAAGTTCATTTCATTAATCTATTGTCTGCCATTCTTCTTTGTTGATGATTAATGTTGTCCTAGCCACCACGCATGATCCATGATCCGTGATCACAATAACTGGATTTAGTAATCAATCAATAAGCAGAAATTTCTTCTCACTTATTTAATACATAGAGAAGTGGAATAAAAAAAAATGAACATTAACCTTGATATAATTAACTAAAAATATTAGTTGTCTTAACAAACAATTGAACTAAAATCATGTGCAAAAATAAAAAATGTAATGGTAATGTGTAATCGTCTTAAATATAACCGAACATAACGAATGAACATCCTTCGTGAACTATTTATTTATTTTTAAGGTTGTTCGTGTTCGTTTATTAATGTCAAATATGTGTTTGAACTTGTTTATGTTCGTTTATTAGTGTTTGTGAACATGTTCATTAACACATTAAACGAACATGTTCATGAATAGCTCGTTAACATGTTCGTGAACTATTAAACGAACATATTCGTGAACAATAAATGAACAATATATATATATATATAATATTATATTATATTATTATTTTTAATATAAATGAACAATAAACGAGTTTTAAACCAATAATAAACGAGCTTGTTCGTGAACATAAACAAACCAAACACATGTTTGTTCGTAAACATAAGCGAACAACAAAATTTGTTCGTTTAGTATTCATTTAACTTAACGAACGAATATAAATCGAATGTAACCGAACTTGTTCACGAATTGTTCACCGAACATACTAGTTCATTTATGGCCCAAGTATTCTCACCATTGGTATATGCAAAAGTTTAGGATTTTCTAATCCACAGACCTTAAATGGTCTTCACAGAATTCCAAAGGATGAGAAACAACACTGCTGCGTTGCAAATTATCATAGCTATGCGACAGAAAGGAGACAAAAAGGTCTGAATATCCAAGTGCACAAGTAATTCATAAAATTTTCAAGTTTTATGTTTAAACCAGAACACAAAAAGGAAGATTACGAATGCATGCAGCAAATCTCTTAAAGGAAATATCACAGAAGAGACAAAACTCAGCTATCCAAGATGGGTACAGCAAAGTTTATGTCCAGATGGTTGCAGAAATCTATCCAAAAAACACCAATTCCAACAAGCAGTAGCAGATTCTGCTCAGAAATTAGCAACTTCGTTTCAGTAATTTAAACCTGGTTCATTAACTTTACTCAACTGTCTGCCTCCTCTTGCCGCATAAGACTTTCCTCATGCGCATTTGCTGTCTGCCAAAAGTAATTCATGAAAGCAGCAGGATCAATTTCAATATTGACGACAAAAATAACAAGTTTTTGTTTGCAACATCAGCCTTGCTTTATTTGGACAGTTTATAATTACACAGTTCAAAAAACCCAAGGACAATAATCAGCACCTTATTTTCCAAGCCAGCCGTTGATTCTCAAGTTTCATCATCTTGTTTTCCAGCCTCATCTTTTCCAACTCCAAGTCTTCCTGTTGGCTTTCAGCAAGTAACTTCTCCAGTTCTAGTCTCTGCTCATGTATTTGCAATTTTTGCTCCTCCAAGAGTAGCAAGCGGGATTTTGTCCATTCATTGGGTAATTTTTCACACTCACTGGAAAGGCATTCCGATCTTCTGTTGCAATCCAAGTAACTGTCGGGACCTGCAACTCCATGGTCCTCACCCTCATTCATTCTTTTTGCAGAAATCTCATGAATCACCTCCTGAGAGCAATTGCCTTTACCTTTAAGAGCCAACCTTAGTGAATTCTGGACACATAGATCATGAGGAAGAAATAGACGATTTCGATTATAATATGAGCACATTTCGCGATAGAACAGTTGCCTACAACTTAAAATCTTCATAACTTCCATCACTGCTTTGTTGGACAGATTCATGGAGCCAATAAGCTTTGGGTTCTCTACAACCTCACAAGCTGTTCCTCTACCAAGCAATTCATTCAATCTTTTGTACTTTTTGCTCAAATCATTGAACTTATCCTCACATTGATGGGGTGATACATGATAACCTCTTTGGAACATAACATTCGAAATAGCTTTCCACTTGCCGAGCTTTGGAATTAAGAACCTCCCATTTTTAAATTTAAAATGAGGATCTGATGCATCATACTCTCCTATGTAAGAAAGCACAGTAATCAGAAGCTTCACCGTATCATCAGTCCATTTCACCCGCTTGAATGAATTTTCTACATGTGCTTCACCACCCTCAATTTTCGCATCAACATCTTGCAAAACATTTGAATATTCACCACTACCAGTGCAATTGTTTAACAGCTCACTGCTGTTATGCCCAGTCAACGAAAGAGACTGATCAGGTCCTTCCACATTCCCAACTCCAGAGGGCAAAGCATCAGAAAAACATTGAGGATCAAGCACAAGTCCTTCATACTGAGGGTCGGTTTCTTGTTGATCATTAATTGACATCGGTCCCCATTGCCTTGGCAAGTTGACCTCTTTACCTGGTGTTACATTAGTACAAGAAAATGAATTTCTTCGATTTGACACAGAAAAGAACCTTGACATCAATATGGCAGGAAATTTTCCATGGAAATTCTAGATCAACGATGTCCTGTTATGCCCAAAGCTCCAATTGGAGATACTATCAAAGAAAAAATATGACATAAATTCCAGTGATGTGATAATCAGATGAGAAAATGAAAAGGAAATATTTCCTGGATAGCTTTTGATGCTATCATTAAAATAACATTAAAAAGGCAATAAATCACCAAGTTAGATGCCTCATTAAAAAGGTTATCTTCAGTGTTCATAAAACACGGCTAAAGTCAAGGATATCGCACAAAAGGTTAAAGCACACACAGCCGCTGAAATCGAAGAGCCAGATTTTGGAACATAACGAGAAACATAGATGCTAGAATCTATGAGAACTCTGAGAAGGAAGGTACCTTGAGAACGATGAATTCCCAGTCACCAATCCATGTCAAATCTACTTGACATTCACATCATAATAAACACTCTGCACCATAAAAAGAGAGAGCGAGAGGATGCAAATGAGTTTTCTGAACATTTCAGATATTCACTTCGTTTTGAACGCCAAACTGACGGGACTTGCAAACAGGTGTCACCAAATTTGACAACTTGCTTATGTTACATCACCAAATGTTGAAAGTTATTTCACGACTTACATGTAATTAAGCGAAATCCTTCGTTCATGACCTTAATTGAGTTTTGGAAATTCTATGCTTGCAACGTTGTATAACGTCTTCAAATGGATAATGATGGGAAATTATGATGTTTTGAGTATAGAAAAATGGAGAGGGGTGGCCAAAGTCATATAGTTTCAGACTAAAACTAAGCTACCATAGAGTTAAACGTGAAATTCCGAGGAGACTGAAATTGAGCATGAAGTCAAGATCACGTACGTCCTGTTCACAAAAGTTGAATAGATTTAAGAGTCCTGTTTACAAATAAAATGGTAGATGCTCGTCTGCTTTCTTTTCATCCAAATAAGAACTGGCGTTCCCCACTTCTTCGAATTGAATGATCCCTCATTGGAGTACAAAAGGAACTAGACAAAACAAATCCCCCAGTGGCCTCTCCAAACAAACCCTTTCCTGAGGTTAGCCCCATGATGGCCTTCACTGTAATAGCGTAAAGAATCTTGGTTGAGCGTCTTTTCAGCGCAGCTCACTGTCATTGTAAATCTGAACTTGTTCTTTCCCGCTACTCTACCTCGCCCATTGGTCAAAGATTTTTCCTCGTTTGGCCATTTTCTGGCATCTCCATGGTTCAAGATGCGTCTCTATTGTTGAATTTGTTATCAAGGCTGGAGATACAAATCTACTTTTCCAACATTGAACAAAAGGTATAGTGGAGTGGCCGGATGAAGGGGAGTCGAGGGAGGCTGATGGGGTGGTGGAGGAAGGGGCTGTTGTGGGCAGTCGGGGAGGGATTCTATCATTACAACTCTGAAGAAGAGAGAAACACACTGGGACTGTGGGTTTCCTCTGTTTTGTATTGTCATAAAGATATTCACATATTTGATCCATATTTGACGGACATGTGTACAAGACTATACCAACAGAGAAAAAGAAGTTCACGTTAGTAGATGTTGCGCAACCAAATAGTTAGTCAAATGGCCACAAGGATCTTATCGTCATAGCAATAGTTTAGATCCAGACTCTTTGGCCCCAATAAAATGAACCTAACAATCCAGAAAAAAGATGGAAAAAGTAGTAGCCAATAGCCATCACTCTGAGAAGTAAGATTAGCTAATATTCACAAGCAATTGACCAGACAAAGGGTTCAAATCCTGCCAAGATAAAATTTTAGCTGCTATGGATCATGTTATTTAATACTCGTAGCAAACTGGCTCTAAGATCAGTCTACTCAAATCAAACATAACCCGAAAACTTTCCTTTGTTACCTAGTTCAAGAACCTAAACCAACTTACATCAAGCATGAGCAACATCAACTTTAAAATCCGTGTAACTGAACCAAGATGAGGAAGCGCCTGAGCCCCTTCTTCATCTCAAAAGCATTTCCTATGAACAACTGCTGGCCCAGACTCATCATACTCACTCTTAGTTATCCACATCTGCAACATTTAAATGATATTAGCGAGGCATCCAACATTGTTTGACAAATATCAAAAAATTAAAAAGAAAAAAGAAAAAAGAAAAAAAAATGCGTACGTATAAAGGGCTATGTTACCTGTTGGAAGGTGCTGAGCGATGCTAATATTGAACCTCCAATCCAGACACTGTATTTTCGTTCGGGAGGAGCCACCACCTTTACCTTCATGCTACTCGGTGCAAGAGCAGCAAGTTCCCGTCTCATACGGTCAGCAATACCAGGGAACATTGTTGATCCACCACTCAGCACAACATTTCCATAAAGATCTTTCCTAATATCAACATCACACCTCATAATGGACCTGTAAGTTGTTTCTTGGAGGCCAGAAACTTCCATTCCAATAAATGATGGCTGGAACAAAACCTCAGGACAACGAAACCTCTCTGATCCAATGGTAATAACCTGGCCATCAGGCAACTCATAGTTCTTCTCAAGAGCAGAGCTGCTCTTAGCAAGCTCCAACTCCTGCTCATAATCTAAGGCAACATAGGCTAGTTTTTCCTTCACATCACGAACGATTTCCTGCTCAGCAGCTGTAGTGAAGACATATCCCCTCTCAGTCAGTATCATCCTCAAATACTCAGTTAGATCACGACCAGCAAGATCCAAACGTAGGATGGCATGGGGAAGAGCATAGCCCTCATAGATTGGAACTGTATGGCTGACACCATCACCAGAATCCAACACAATGCCTGCAAATAAAACATAAGAATCACAGAAAAGAGCACTAATTTGCTTGAATGGCAGGCAGGATTCCAAATCAAGTCACAGACCAAACGATCAGTCTCAAACCTGTTGTGCGTCCACTGGCATAAAGAGATAAGACAGCCTGGATTGCAACATACATGGCAGGCACACTGAATGTTTCAAACATGATCTGGGTCATTTTCTCCCGGTTAGCCTTCGGGTTCAATGGTGCTTCAGTTAGTAGTACAGAGTGCTCTTCAGGGGCGATGCGAAGCTCATTATAGAAAGTGTGATGCCAAATTTTCTCCATGTCATCCCAGTTACTTACAATACCATGCTCGATAGGGTATTTCAAGCTGAGCATTCCTCGTTTTGACTGGGCTTCATCACCGATATAAGAATCCTTCTGACCCATCCCAACCATTACAGCAGTGTGTTTAGGTCGGCCAATCATGCTCGGAAACACGGCTCTAGGAGCATCATCACCAGCAAATCCAGCCTGCAGTTTCCACACAACAATTGAGTTTACATTTGTAAATTAGGACAGCAAGTTAAGAAAAGGTACTACAACTGCATCTTAGAAGAGATATTCGGCGTATCTAGCGTCTTTTAGTTAAGGTGGTAAGGTATTTGAAAAATGGACTATGAATAAATAAACAAGTAAGTGCATATAGTTATGGCTCAATAGAGTTTCTCCTAAAGCCTGCCACCACCATGCGAAAGAAGCAACTTCTGAGAAAATGGTAACCCTCCCAATCTCCACCAAAACACTCCAAGAATAAACAATGTATGAAATCAGAAATCTAATATGATGGCTTACTAACCTTGACCATTCCAGTTCCATTATCACAGACAATGGGTTGAATTTCTTCCACATCAGCCATCTTGGACAACCTTAAACCAGCAAAGACATCAAAGTGAATAATTGCACAACAATTAGAAATTTTAGTTACAAGTTCAGGCAAAATGAGACAACATAAAATAAAATTCCTGGAACACTATTCACATCAGTATTGCAAATAAATAAACAAATTTGAAATGGTAATTGCATGGAACGATAGGCGCTTATAGAAGTGTAGGAAACTTCTCGTAAAAATCAATACATGACCCGAACATATTTAATTGCTTAATAGCATAAAAATAATGGTTCAACAACATCAGATCGTTCGACAACCCTTCTAAACCAGAATTCCTGAACAAATCCCTTCTTTTACTGATAAAAGGCAGAAATTAAAGGGCATCTTCTAGCCAGAAAATTTGTCCTTTTCGTTGAGAACAGTTCCCCTGTCACTCTTTCTAGGATTTATAAAGACAGAAGAGGAAGGCTGAAAATTGAGAGGGCAGCATCTAGTCAGCAGAACAAGATCACACTAATTTGCTCAAAAAATTTCAGGACTCTTGAAGACTTCCCCTTTCTAACATTTATCCGCTTATGCTGTTATGTCAAAAACATAATATTGTATTGTATGAAAGCACACAACATCCACAATGAAGAAGACTCATCACCAGTAGATTCCATCCAACCAACTAAACTACAAATATTGATGGAAACACTTTCACTTCATGTATTAGAATCTCACAACAAACAACATCATCAACAGCATCTCAAAAAGCAACAGTAAAAAGAAAATATTATCTTAAAAATTCACATAAACATCAAGATATCCCATGGTCATTTCTATTTAATCAAGCGATCAACAAACTTACACAGATGTGCATAAGGGGTAATTCAAAACACTATTTGATCCACAAAATTTCAACAATCCTTTCGCAAAGGACACTAGCATGCACTGAAAAACACTTGTAACTCTGAATTCACAGAAGCCCGGAAAAAAAAAATCAAATCTTATCTTATCCAAAAAAACAAGGAAAGCAAAACAAATAATTGGCATAAAATGTGGAAAAAAAGGATTCCATAACGGACCTGACAAGGGTTGGTGCGTACGTATTGCACGCAAGGAAGAAGATGAACAAGACAAACGTCAAAGGGGTCGTGTTGCTGAGTCTCATTTGCCTTTGTATATATAGGTCTCGTGGGCCAGGCGTTCTCTGTCTGTGGGCCTCACAAAGATATCCACACTTTTTTATACGTTGGGACGAAAAATGTAACCGTCCATTTCGTAATCAATGTTTTTGGTCTTTTCAGAAAATATTCCGTGCTGTGTGATGGGTTTGGTCTGACGAAATGAGCGGGCGGTGCGGGGCTCTTATCGGCCCAATATATCGATGTGATTAACTCTGGACCCATCACAATTTCTCAATAGCTAAGGGGAATTTAAAAAATTTCATTATCCATACCCTGTTCTTAAACAAGTGGGAGACTAATCCTTCTAACTGTATAAGATCACCCCAAATCCCACTAAGTAATGAACAGTTCAGAGACTCAAACCCATGACGTGCCCTGGAGACTTCCACATTAGCCAATGTATTGAAGCTTAAAACACATTTTTCTATTTTTAATGTATTTTTACACTCTTTTATATATTTTTTAGTTTACTGTCATCGAAAAAATATAAAATTGCATTTTGAAATAAAATTCATACGTACACTTGCATATGGTGAAGGAAAGTATTTCATTTTCCCAAAAAGTAAAAAAAAAAAAAGAAGAAAAAGACAAAGGGAACTATTGGAATGCAACTAAAGGAGTAGTATATGAATAATTAACTTGGAGTAATTATAATTTAATCAAGCGATCAACAAACTTACACAGATGTGCATAAGGGGTAATTCAAAACACTATTTGATCCACAAAATTTCAGCAATCCTTTCGCAAAGGACACTAGCATGCACTGAAAAACACTTGTAACTCTGAATTCACAGAAGCCCGGAAAAAAAAAATCAAATCTTATCTTATCCAAAAAAACAAGGAAAGCAAAACAAATAATTGGCATAAAATGTGGAAAAAAAGGATTCCATAACGGACCTGACAAGGGTTGGTGCGTACGTATTGCACGCAAGGAAGAAGATGAACAAGACAAACGTCAAAGGGGTCGTGTTGCTGAGTCTCATTTGCCTTTGTATATATAGGTCTCGTGGGCCAGGCGTTCTCTGTCTGTGGGCCTCACAAAGATATCCACACTTTTTTATACGTTGGGACGAAAAATGTAACCGTCCATTTCGTAATCAATGTTTTTGGTCTTTTCAGAAAATATTCCGTGCTGTGTGATGGGTTGTGGTCTGACGAAATGAGCGGGCGGTGCGGGGCTCTTATCGGCCCAATATATCGATGTGATTAACTCTGGACCCATCACAATTTCTCAATAGCTAAGGGGAATTTAAAAAATTTCATTATCCATATCCTGTTCTTAAACAAGTGCGAGACTAATCCTTCTAACTGTGTAAGATCACCCCAAATCCCACTAAGTAATGAACAGTCCAGAGACTCAAACCGATGACGTGCCCCGGAGACTTCCACATTAGCCAATGTATTGAAGCTTAAAACACATTTTTCTATTTTTAATGTATTTTTACACTCTTTTATATATTTTTTAGTTTACTGTCATCGAAAAAATATAAAATTGCATTTTGAAATAAAATTCATACGTACACTTGCATATGGTGAAGGAAAGTATTTCATTTTCCCAAAAAGTAAAAAAAAAAAAAAAGAAGAAAAAGAAAAAGGGAACTATTGGAATGCAACTAAAGGAGTAGTATATGAATAATTAACTTGGAGTAATTATAATGGCATGTTTGGGCAGACAGATACTAAGTAAAATTATAGAGATCAATGTCGAAAGAAAGATTAACACTTGTAATTCAAATTATATTTTTGTATTTTTTATCTATAAAATTTTGAAATATAATTGTTTTGACAACATAAAAAATTATATTATTTCCATTCAAAAAAATGTTGAATTTCAAAAAAGTTTCTTTATTAGAAAAAATAATCAATTTTTAATGTGAAATTCTTGTGTTACTATTGTTAATAATGAAAATGCATAATGAAAATTAAAAAGTAAAAATATAAATATAAAAAATATATATATTTAATAATGCATTAACTGTATTTTACTTTATAATTTTTAAAAAAATATACTAAATCAAAAGTTAACTCATTTTTTAGAAGGAGTATTTAAAAAAATATAACAAGGCAAACAAATAAGAACAAGAATAATTGCTTGTTAATTTCCATTATCGTACGATAGGGAATTAAGCAAAGGCGTTAGGTGCAATTGAATAACTTCTTAAAAATTAAGGGTATCAAATGATAATTACATTTTTTTAATTTACGAAACTTTAGCTCCTGTAATTTCTAGAAAAACTCAGGGACAGGGTCACTGAGTCAAGCACACAGCAAGCGTAACCCTACGCAGTTCATCCCATCGCAGCCTCTCCCAGTCTCACCACGCTCTCTGTCTTACCACAAACGCCAACCCATCCGTAAGTGTTAGTATTTTTCATTGTTTTGCCCGATTCCGCATTCTTGCATGCTCAATTCAGATCTATGTTCGTGATCTGTGAAATTAGGGTTTAATTTATAATCTAATTTGACAAATTTTGATCTCTCCTGCTCCCATTTTATTTTGATTCGGTGTGAATCTGTATTCTCAGGTGACATCGAGCTCATCGTCACTTGTTTCGATTTCAAACATGTGAGTAATCTCGATTTGTTGCCGTACTCTTTAACTTTTTTGTTTTGGTTGACTTATTGGTTTGATGATTGTGGTTCTTAATCTTATGTAAGCTGCAAAATTTTCAGACGTAGAAATTGTATCGAGGTTTTGTTTTTGGTGAAACTTTGCGATTCGTTGGATTATGTGCTTTATTATGATAATTAAACGAAATAAAATAAAATAAATATGGCAATTTTCTCGGTTGGAATGCTGTTTTTGTGCATTAATGTGCATGTAATGGAAAAAAATATGAAACCGAAGACCGCTGCTTCCGAAGTATAAATAAAAGGCGCACCTGATTGGTTAGAATGCCTAACACTTTTGTTTACTATGGCAGTGGAGATCCGTGTACAAAATTAGTTCTACATTTGGAATTTTAAGAGTGCATGTAGTGGGACAGTGGATGAATAATGATGAATAAACATAACTGCAGATTCTGGGGCATCATCCATGCAATTGCTAGTTTTCTGAAGCATTTTAACCTATGATGAAGAAACTGATTGTATTGTAGACTATGCTGTAATGGTGTGTTGCTTTTATATGCCAACTGGATTTTGTTCTTGTAAACTCAGTTGTTGAACTTTTATTCTCCTCGGAGTCTGTATTCATATAGACTTTTGCAAATTTATGATCTCCTGACCTGTTTTGTAATTAGGTCGGACGAGGAACCAATAGATCCAAAGAAGGAGCTTGAAACTGTTTGCAAGGCCAAGTGTGTTAGGGAATGGCGTGCATATGAGGTAATAAACTATGTATTGAATGCCATTTATCATTTTCCTAGAGATCCTTGCACTTCTGACAAACGTCATTCTTTTGTTTTGATTGTTCATTATTGTTCCTTCTTTGTAGCCTGATATCCTTATGGCTGGACCATTGTTCTTTCATGGAATATTATGTTGGTGCTGCTCTTGATAGCAGACTGATTATTTATAGTAAATGGTATTTATGTGGTACAGGACTTCTATTTATAGTGTAATGCAAGTTGTGACTGGATATTTTGTTGAATTGTCATCTATCCTAGTTTCAAACTTTTACTTACAGATTTCTTGGTTGTAAAAGAGGGGGCCAATTATCTGAAATACCATGTAGTGGTGTGGTTTCTCTGTGTTGCCTTGACTTTGAGGGGTATGCTATATTTGGAATTGTAATGTGTAATCGAAATTGAGACGCCAATATTACAGTTACTAAGAAGCTTGAGTAATAATTTTTGACAGATTTGTGCATCTGTACCCAACATAGATTATCTTTCTCTCCCTTAACTGACAGAGCTGTTAGGCCTGAATTTCTTGACATTGTATAGTTCATTGAACATAAGGACCCTTGGAGCTGGAAACAGGATTTGTTTGTTATTGTTTGTATCTGACTCTGGAAGCAAAGCTGTAAATGATGCTGAAATTTTAGTAATTTCCACTTATGATGGAAATTAATTTAAAAAGATAGTGCTGAACTATGAAAATGGAGAGTTTGATAATTTTCAATTGTTTGCCTTATGAAGTCTCAATAGAACATGATAACAAGATATGATCTATATAGCTGACACCATCTAGTGCGATAATGGCTTGGTTTCTATTGTCTTCCAAATTACTTCGCATTTCTGTTTTGAAATGTAATTAATGCTTTAGAAGAAACTTTGAAAAATCCATTTTATGATAAAATCTAACCTTGGTCTTGAGCATGTTTTTTTAATATTCAAAAGTATCTTCTTTTATTTTAGTGTGTTATATTACATGCTGGTTGTTAATTGACTGTGAGATTTTTATACTTAACATAGGATGATGCCACATATTTTAGGTATAACTGATGTTAGCTTGAGGTATCTTGGGCTGGTCTTTACTGGTTGAGCTATACTCTTCACTTTTTCCTTTTTTTTTTTGGGGGGGGGGGGGGGGTGTGGGGGTTGGTGGTGCGGAGCAGGGAAGATTAACTTGTGGTTGGATTTTTCCTCAATTCACAAGCCATGTAGTGCGTTATAGTGTGAATAGTTGTGGCTAATGAGTTCTCCTTAAAGATGGGTAAGACAGTTTGTTTGGGAATTCAAATTGGCAAATATTTTGTGCAGCAATTCGTAGTTTGCTTCATCTTCTTGGCTCTTTATATCTTTGTCTCTCCTGGCATTAAATTCTTTCAGCTCTTGTTTTACTTATAAATTTTCATTCAAATGCAATTGCTAATTTCAACAAACACTAATTTCTACAGGATTGTGTGTTTAGAATCAAAGATGATGAAACTGGGAACAAACACTGCACTGGTCAAGCTTTTGATTATTGGCACTGTGTGGACAAATGCGTATGTACCCTTTCTTTTATCTTTGCAAATTTTATTGGCTAAATAAACAAATTGTTTAGTTCACTGATTCATGCGTAATTGTTCTGAATGCAGGTTGCCCCCAAGCTATTTTCTAATCTTAAGTGAGAGAGCTGGATGTTAGGTGGCAATCTGTCCATTTATTTTTGCAAATTTACTTGATTTTGAAGTTGATTAATCAGGAGCTATGAAGATTTCGAATCAAATTAATAAATTGTGGTCTTGAAGCTCTTATGCTTATATGGCTACTTTGGATACACAATTTGTGCTAATACCTTTCTCTAGACTCTGCCTGAAATCTTCTTTCTTGATAAGGCGTATTAAACTTGTCTTTGAAGTTACCTAGTTGTAAGTCCTTGTAGTAGAATTCCCACTTCATAAATGGTGGTTGTAGAATAGATTTGATGTGCAAATTTTCCGCGGAAGCAGTAAACATTTTTCCCCTTTACTCACAGCAGCATTGGGAAGCACGAGTGGATTGAAGAGAACTGCTGCTTCTTTACCCTGGATGTCCATTTCTCCGTTACAGTGGGCTGCTCTTTGTGAATAAGTAGTCAAATAAATGATTTGGCATATGACCTTAAGGTATGTCAGAGTAGTTGTGAGGCATGCACGACGTTAGGTTTAAGGATATGAAATTTGCGTTTTCTCAGGAATCCCAAATGGTTGGAATTAGCTGAATTCCACGTTTTAAGATACAAGGACACTATCTAATTCTGCATGTTAGTATATAAGGGTACTAGTATTCTTTTAAGGATATATGTTGGATTGTTTCAATTTTCAAACACGATGATGAATTAGCCCCAATTCTTGAAACTCAAACCCCAAACTGAGCTCGCACACGATCAGTACATGAATACCTACGAAAAAAAATAACAAAATGAAAATTGGTATTTTCCATTTCTAATTTGACTAATTAAACAAAAGATGGTAGGGACAAATATGTAGGGGTCTCTTCGTAATAATATGGGCTAAAAATTAACACATGTTGGTTGAATTGGATATTTTCACATTATTACCGCGACATTAGAAATTATGTATATATTTGTAAAAGTAAAAAAAAAAATGCATATGAATATTTGGATGTTAGTTTAGCATCTTAACTAATTCCCAATCGCATCAAACTCCTTCGATTTCCCCTATTAAATGCTGCATGCCTGTGGCGTGTGCTCTCCGCAGTCCACACTCGCTCACATTCGTTTCTAAAATCTCACCTACCCAAGGATATAGAATTTGCGTTTTTCCAGAATCCCAAATGGTTGGAATTAGTTGAATTCCAGGGTTTAAGGTATAAGTACACTAACTAATTCCGCATTTTTAAATAGAAGGATACTAGTATTCTTTGTTTTTAGGAGAAATTTTCCTTACTAAAGTGAAACTCCCCCACTTGTACCAGAGACCCCTTAACTAAGTTTGATGGAAATCAAGAATGTGCATGAGTTAGTAGAGACCTGAGGGAGAGAGCCAACAAACCAAACCTTATGACAGACTCCACAGTATTTCAACAAAAAATCTGCCCCACACGAGATTCGAACCACATTGCCGGAGGATTTCTAATATCCTGAAACTAAGTATTCTTTTCAGGATACTATTTGTTTGATCGTTTCAAGCACGATGAATTAGCCCCATTTGTTGAAACTTCCCCCTAAACCGCCGTAGCAGCCTGCAGGCGGCCATTATCCCCACAGGTGTTCTACAAATTGGCTTCAAATGTGAGGATAATGGTGAACACATTTGAAGCCAACTTGTAGAACAGGATAATGGATAATGGATAATGGTGGCCTACAGGTTCATGTTTGCTGAAATGAGTGTGCCACTATTATCCTCACACTCATTGGCAGAACGCGTGAGGATAATTGTGGTTTACAGGTTCATGTTTGCTGAATTGAGTGTCAGGATAATAGATTCAAATGCTGGAATGAGTGTGAGGATAATGGTGACCTACATGTTCCTGTTTGCTGCTCTGCAGTTGTACCTTTTATTTTGAGAGGTGAGAGAGTTTATCATTTTCATTCTTCCACTTCTCTTGATGACAAAATCTTTTTCATTCAATTTCTTCAAAACGTTGGTTTTAAGTTTTCAATTAATGGGTACTGATATGTGTCGTGTGTTATTTTGGTTGCACATGTTAATTGTTCGGATACATCCAATTTCCAGCCGTAAGAAAGCCAAACCAAATGTCCCTTTTCTCTTCAAGCATAATAAGACTACACACTACGGCTCTATTATTTTGTTCTCAAACAATAAAAAGCATGGAAACTTTCCATCTTTCTTTAAGTTTAACAATCTATGCGAAAGATGCCAGTGTTGTTGTATACTTGTATATATGCAAATCTCCCCTGATAAATTAATTGATTCAGTAATAGAGGGGCAATTTAACTGTTTAACTCACAAGATGTATATTCTGCTGTTACTTTGCCAGGCCAAAATTAACATGGATGGTTATCTTCCAAGCATTTATTTCCGCATTATTTGGGTAAGCTGCAAGTTTTTGGTGTTTGTGTAATTATTTCATCTACATTTGTCAGTTGCCACCTTGGGCAAAATTTTTATTTGGTACACAATTATTTCATAATGAAATTCACTATGCCCATAGAAATATTTTTGTTTTGCTTGAATAGCATCATCAGAAATTTCATATTCTACGAAAGTTGTCATCATCACGTGTTGTTGGAAATCAATAAATTAATGGTGATGAAATAGTACACTTGTAAGTACAAATTGATAAGTTTCGACTTTAAATGTAGGGGGGATCATTAGGTATCTGCTGCATCCTCTGGCGTGTGCTCTCCACAGTCCGCACTCACTTACCCTAATATTCGTTCCTATTTTTCTCACCCTTCTCGTCGCTGCCACAAGCCTCGGCGCCCATCCCACTTTCCACGGACGAAACAATGGCTGCCCCCTCCCCAGGCTCCCCGTTTGAGAGTCAAGAAAAACCTCCCAAAATCCTAAATCCAGCCTTGCGAAATGGATCATCAAATAACGATGCCCTTGAAAAGCAAATCACTATTCAAGATCTATTAAAAAAGAACCCAGTGCTGTTTTAGGTGCAAATGATGGATTACTCTCAATTGCCTCCTTGATGATGGGTGTTGGGGCTGTCCGGACGGATGTTAAGACCATGATCATCACAAGAGTAGCGGGATTTATTGCCGGTGCATGTAGCATGGCCATTGGAGAGTTAGAGATGTCTCAGATGAAAGGACAAAAAGTTGCGAATCATATCAACAAGAATGAATTTGAGGACAGAAAGGGGCTTTGGTGCCGTTGTTGGCGTAAAAATTAAAACTACACATGAAATCATAATGCTACAAATTTTATTATTTATATCAATTTTATTTGCGTTATCAAAAATAAAATAAAAATACAAACATGCGGGACGCATGATAGAGCAATATGCTCGTAAATGGGGAATGGACTCTTTGCATTGTCCGAAAAGGAACGCAAGCTTATGGCCTATCCTCTCGTCGACACAATTGTGTTTTCATAAAATGTTAACAGTAGATATTTTTCTTCTTAATAACAAATGATTCTTACATTTTTCTTGGATCAAGCCCTTTTCATTCACAATTACATTGAATTAGCTTTTTTTGGCATAGGTCATAGTAACAAGATAATCTCCCATATTTTATTGTACCTTTGTTTGGTAAGGTAAAGATCTCCTTTGAAGTGCATTAGCAAACATGCCAAGAACCAGAAAAAACTATATGGAACTTTGGGCCTACAAATTAGTACGAAAATAAAATCATTGGTGCTAAACTCTGGCGCCCATAGTCCATTCTACAACCATCAAGCGCCCAAAGATTCCTAAAACTCAAGCACATAGTCTATCCAACAACCTCAAAGGGCCCAAGGATCCCTAAAACTCTGGCGCCCATAGTCCATTCTACAAATTAGTACGAAAAAAAAATCGTTTGTGCTAAAACCTGGCGCCCATAGTCCATTCTACAACCTTCAAGGGCTAAAAGATTCCTAAAATTCAAACACATAGTCTATGCAACAACCTTGAAGGGCCCAAAGATCCTTATAATTTAAGGTAGGGTTAATTACATCCTCTCCCATGTGGTTTGGCCTTATTATGAATCGATCCTTAACTTTTGTAAAATTTACATAGAACTCCCTTGATCGCCTTAAACATGACACGACCCTCCTTAATGGCCGGAATAATGATGTCCTTTTTTGGCAGCAATGGGAAAAAAACATAACTTGCCTGTTATACCCTAACAATGCTAATAAATAAACATGGTCATATTTGATAGACAAAAATGTCCTTCATTCAAAAACATATTGCAAACAATGACCCACAAAATCCAAATTGTAGGGTTTATGTCTAGTGGGAGAAAAAAAAATTGATCCAAAAGCAAAGTCTTCAAGGCTTCAAGGCTGCAGGTGTAGTGTGGGTGGAAATTGATATTCATCTTCTACCTAAGTAAGAAGGTAAACATACTTGACCAATTCAATACCAGTGACTGGAATTGATGTACAGCTTCTTCTTTTGTTTTTTTTTGTAGAGGGATGACTTCATTCTCCAACAACAGATGTGCAATTGACAATGTACGAATTGAGAACATAAACTATGGTCAGTGTGGGAGGTGAGCCCGTGTGATGGTTTCTAGGTTAGCAAAAAATCCTAGCAAATTGTATTACAACTGCGTTGATCATGGGTGGTTGAAATGGTTATTTGTAGAATGCAAAAATTGCGATGGTTTTAGGAGATCTAAAATTGAGCTACTTTTTCCCAGTAACAGAGCAAGGTTGATTGGAGAAAAAATTGAGTAATGGAAGCAACCAACAACTGACTTGCAATGGCATCTTATGGGCATTAGTGAATTTGAATATGCTGTTATTGGCTGCATATATTTTGAATTTACTTATTCAACTAGCTAGAGGATGACTACAACTTGGAATTGGCATTAGAGTTTTTTTTATGTGAACCTGTATTATGCAGTGGTTGCAATACATGAATGAATGTTTGTGTTTTATGGTTGTGGGGGTTTGAATTAGTTAGCAATAGTTGTAAATAGATTTTTAGTCACAATGAAATTATCTACAAGTACTCATTTTGGATTAGATACTGTTTTTAACTTGTTTTTTGGATCATGAACCTAATTATTATAATATATTTCACTGCATAAGTAAGAAAATGGACATAGAGGTCTCTGAATTGAGAAAGATAATTTCAATCTACACATGAAAATCCATATGTGTTCTTTGCAAGAAAATCCAAATTGAACAAAGACAATCCACATAATAAACCATCTAGCATTTACAGAATAATCAAAAGAGTCTCCTAAATAATCCCATCATGAAAGGATGTTGTTCCCATATTCTTTCAACGAACAATAGCCACATATACAACCAAAAAACTATATGTCCATGAATAGACTAGCCATCAAAATAGCATCCTAAAATATTTCCAGTAGTTCTAGTACAAGGAGTGTTGTTTCTTTACTAATTCAATCAGTACCAACCAAATACATAACCAAACTATGATAATAACGAAGAAGAAACTATATCAGTCTAAGTTTGAAGTGGCAAAGCCATACTACATTCATCATCCTAGATTCCATATGTCTGCATCACAGAGATATAGGTCATAGCGAATGAATTTGAAGAATTCTTTACTCCTGGATGGAATATTGAATACTCATACAATGCTCTTCTGAAATTAAAAAACATTATCAAAGATCATTCCAGCCATCAGTTTAAACTTCTCACCATCTGTAATCTTGAATTCATGTGCATTTAGGCATGAACCAAGTATATCATTCTCAAGCTCACTGTCTAAATCACTCCTGGGCTCAACTTCATCATCTAACTCATAGTCAAATAGGCATCACCAGACACCAGTATTATCAAAGTTGTCACGAGGTTCATCAGACACATAATTGTTAAATAGTTCATTATCAACATCTGTATTCATTTTCTCAGCATCACTGATTGCATACAAATTATTTTCACTGTCAACACCCTCTTCAGAGCTCATAGGTGCCCTACATTTATTAACCAGGTTTTTTTGACACACACAATCTTTTGCTTCTCCTTTCAGTCCACATGGATATAGTCTAAATTTTTTTGTGCAATTTTTTCTTTTTCTTCCTTGGTGGACAACTACTAGAAGAAATATGTGTCTGATTGCCAACTTGACATTCAACAACAAAATGTGGGACATTTAACACCACAAAGCTATTAGTATCACTAACATATAACCTAATCAAGCCATTGCCAGCATTCAAATTGAACATTTCAAGCACATCATTTTCTAAAAATATGAGCTTCCTATCTTTACTATTAGGCACATCACAGGAATGAAAATATTTATGGTTTTCCACTTATCAGGGTTATTGAAAACCATTTCAGTAATATTTGAAAACAAAACAATGTATGAATATTTATCAAGATCAACATTAGTTATGGAAAAATTACCATTTCCAAATTGAAATTCAATCGTGTACACACTGTGATCTTGCAAAGACGGTGTGATTGAATATTTTAAATTTTTACAGATACACCTCATAACCAAAAACCAAACAAATAACATAATGCAAGATTTTCACTTTTTAAAAGGCATATTATTGCTAACTAAAAAGGTTTTATGGTTTTTCATGTTGATTACCAAAAATATCCACTATTTTAACAAAATCCGACTAATAAACCCTAACATTTAACACTGAGCACTCATTCATAATTATATGCAATCATAGACAACTATAACTTCAAAAACATGTTGTATCACCACTCAATTTTGTATTTTCACATTCATATCTTCCAAAATGTAAATATTGAAAAAATTCCCAAATATATGCATGTCTGCCAGTTTTCAGATCCATATTCTTCATTCATGAAACCACATAGTGATAGGATATCTAGGTTTTAATAGATTGTGTACACTAAAAATTGACATCAATATGGCCATGCAAGCCATGAAAAAAGCCATAGGGTCTTAACATTTCAACAGTGTTTTGAAACTCAACTTCAGTCTGAGATACCTTGCTCTTTTCACTCCATGCTCCTCCAATTCATGCATGGATAGATTCTTTTCACGGTTAATCGGTGAAATCTCTCAAATTTCACTTCACACACTGGCTAAATGGGGCGAGTTTGTAATGAGTTTAGATGACTTTGGTCTGATTATAGGGGACCAAAAGTTGATTGTTGTTTTATTCATTTTCTGAACGCGTGGGTTTTTTGTTTTTTCACAATTCCTTTTTTTTTCTTTTTTTTTTCTCATTTCCCGCTCATCTTCTTCCTTGGTTTTTAAGTCTTTTCATTGACTCCGGCATTTAACTTCTCAGGACAGGCAGTCAAGGGGGTTCTGTGTAAATTTCAAAAAGGTCAAGGATCGATTCGTAATAAATCCAAACCACATGGGAGGGGATGTAATTAACCCTTTAAGGTAAGTGATAGGCAATTGGGCATTGGACAGGTTTTCGGGTATTTGTTTTATTATTATTTCACCAGTGTGATATACTCTAAACTAGTATTATTTTATTTAAGTTATAAGTAAATAACATCAATCCACTACATAGAATAATAGTAAAACGACATTATTTTAGGGTGTGACACATTATTCACATACACAAATGGCGAAACACAGGATTTGATTTGCTCAGTAGTCAGAAACAAACAAAATGCCATGACAACTTCGTTACACATCACTTCTTTAAAAAGCAAAAATAAAAATTAAATTTATATTTAATAGTGTATTAAATATATTATATTTTATAATTTAAAAAAATTATATCCAATTAAAAGTGTAACTTTTTTTTTTTGAAATTGATGGAATGCGTTATTATTTTCATGTCATTAACAGAGCTTTTCCAATCACGTTTATCGAACCTCTCTCGTTTTCCTAAATTGCTTTCTCTATTGTAAATTTACTATTATTTGTTTATAATAAAATATTATAGGAAAAACAAAAAACCGAAAGAGGAAAAAGAAAAATCATGCGTGTATGTGATTATCTATTTGGTTGCTGGGCTGCTAAAAATGATAACGATGGCTATTGCCTAGTTAAATATTGTAGAACTCAATTCAAACTAAACTCTTATTACAACTTGTATATATCTAAATTCATTTTTCTATATCTCCTATGTAATTAAGAATTTAAGACTATGTTAATGTGAATGATATAAGAGTGTGAAAATACCACGTATGGAAAGATACTTTATCAAGTGTGAACGCATCAGATACCCTTAAAACAGAATTCCCCCAGCCAAAAACTTCGAACAAATTCGCCATCTAAGCTCTCCCTTTCTATAAATACTGTCCATGGGGCGTGTGTCCTCCACACTCACTCACATCCATTTCCAAACTTTCACCCTTATATTCATTATTCCCTTTTTCTCATCCTTCTTGTGGCAGCCACACGCCTCTATGGCCACCCCACTTTCCACGGATAAAATAGTGGTTTCTTCTTCTCTTCTTGAGATTCAAGAGATCAACCCTCCAAAAATCTTAGTCCCTGCTTTGCAAAACGGATCGTCAAAGAATTATGACGTTGAAAATCAAACCACTACTAATCGAGATCTTGAAAAGGATGATGATGTTGTTGTTGTAGATTATTCAAGAAGAGCCCAGTGGCTTAGGGCTGCTGTTTTAGGTGCAAATGATGGTTTACTCTCGACTGCATCCTTGATGATGGGTGTTGGGGCCGTCCGGACGGATGTTAAGACCATGATCCTCACCGGAATCGCCGGACTGGTCGCCGGTGCATGTAGCATGGCCATTGGAGAATTTGTGTCGGTTTACTCGCAGTATGACATAGAGATGGCTCAAATGAAAAGAGAAAAAGTTGCTAATAATATTGATAAAAATGAATTTGAGGCCAGAAAAAGAGATTTGCCAAGCCCACTTCAGGCCGCTGTAGCATCTGCCCTTGCCTTTGCTTTAGGGGCTGTGGTGCCTTTGTTGGCGGCTGCTTTCATAAAAAATTATCATGTGAGGCTTGGACTGGTGGTGGCTGCTTCAAGCCTTGCACTTTTAGGGTTTGGAATGTTGGGGGCCTTTCTAGGTAGGGCACCTTTGGTTAAATCTTCATTGAGGGTGTTATTTGGAGGGTGGGCAGCCATGGGAATCACCTTTGGCCTTACCAAGTTGATTGGGCGAACTGGAGTTTAATCAATCATATCGATTAATTTCATTATATATGTAGCTTAAACCAAATGCTCTAGCTAAGTTGGGTTTTAGCATCTACAGCTAAAAGTTTGTACGGCATATGTATCATCTGGTGTTGGGAGTATGTGTATATGTATTAATTTCATCTTGTTTCTAATTTTAGTTGATCTTCAAAATTGGAATGGCTGTTTTTGTTATGAATTTTTTTAGTTTGTGCAAGGATGTGAATGAGTCTGAATTACTTATTTCTTGTTCTATTAATGAACCATTTCTCTAAAGATTGTGAAAGATTTTCTACTAGAAATACTCTTGTTATTGCTTATAATAATTTTTTGATTGGGTTATTTCCAAAAACTTGAAGGTTTAAACACAATATTGAAAATTTGGCTAAACAAAGATTTTTTTTTTTGTAAACCTTATTCATTAGTACGTAGAGTTGGAAAAATCTCCCCGCATATTGTTTGGTTATTCCTAACAACAGCCACACTTGCATATGTGTATCATTGCTAGGATACAAAAATAAATAAATAAATAAATGAAGGAGAAGAAAACACAAAAAACTAAAGCTAACGATATCATTGCGCAAAAAGTCCTAACTGTCTGCCAATACCATATGCAAAAACGCACACAAGAAAAGATGAGAATTAACAACTAAAGTTGCTGATGATACGCCTTTTTTAAATTATTCAATGTGCAGTATACTGTTTACTAAACCTTGAACTCATTACTCCCACAATATTATGGAATTTTGAATTCAAAAAGTATGGATTAGGAGGCCGGATTAATTAATGTTGATCAATTCACTTGTGCAAAGATTATGGAACTTTGTGCGTATTATACACAGGATCCGATTCGCTTTGTGTGGCTTGGGTTGAGAGAGCCAGTAAGACTACGTAATTCGCGTAACAAAAAGTTGAATACAAATGATATTGTCATATGAAAAAATGTGTAAGAGTTGAATACAACATAACTCACGTTTTATATATACGATATCATATTAGAATAATACTACATTCGTACTAAAAAAAGTTTATTTTCATGAATTTTTTTAAAGTTTACATTAATTTTTTTAAAAAAAAAAAAAGAAGGAAAAACTTCTAGTAAATTTTTAGAGTGATTGAATTGACAATAATTGAACTTATTAATTGTTGTTTAGTGATTTTTGTATCTATGTCATTACTCAAAATATTAGTAGTATATGCACGCATCATTCTTCCTATTTGTACCTCTATAGGGAATAAGTAATTATGTGTATAACTCCTGCGCTGAATAATTTTGGTCACCATAATCCCTCAAAAAGTATTACTGGCGTGTGAAAAAAATATTTTGTTACAAATGAACAAAATATTAAAGAATTATCTATACATAAAGTTATAATTGTTGATTCAGGCCTTTTCCAAATATAGAAGGAATGGATTAGATCGATTAGAAATCCATTGCAATATGCAACAACCTTGTGTTTTTTTTTTCCCTTTCGTAACAGTGTAAACGATTAACAAAAGGGGACAAAAAAAATCTTATCAAGTAATGTATTTGTCCATTTACTACTAAGGCTGTATAGATGACTTCTTTCCCCTCTGAGTATGCTGCGTCCAGGCTTGTGAAACAATGAATCTCACTATCCCAGATTTTATGGGAAAAAAAAAAAAAAAGGATCTCAGAACGTGTTGAGCAATTTGCTTGCTTCCATTTTGTAATAAAACCTTTTAGTCTTGGCCTTAGGTAATTCCAAAGATTGATAAAATTAAGTGTTGGACGACTCTATTAACTTGTAGCACATTTGCAATATTTCCTTGTATGGTAATATTTTCGTGATTGTCATTTTGTGATTGTTATTGTTTCTTTTATTTCGTTGATTTTGTAACTTTTTTTTTATTGATTTCTTTTTGGTTTATTGTAATCACCAATGTACTATATATTTATACATTTGTATCAAAACAAATAGATAGTAAAATATTTTTATATAACACTTATATATGTGCGTGTATGTATGCGTGCCAGCGTGTGTGAGTATAAAACTAATTTAAATATTGAAATATTTATCTCAAAAATAATTTTGAAATTTGTTTTTGTAGGCCTACTGTCTACTGAAAAATTTGATAACAGTTCATCTTGAAACAAATTGCGAATATTTATTTCATAATAAATATATATACGGATTTGAAGACGCTGTTTGTCACCCGTTAAATTTTTATTTTTTTTTTAAAACCCTAAACTAAATGCATCTTTGAGAATGAAGTGAGCGATGAGAAATTACGTATACTACAACCCTAGCATTTTGCTACACGTGTAAAGCAAAAGCCGAATCGGTTATACGATGAATATGAGTGGCAATTGTTCATTTGAGTCTACCACGAATTCTGCTAACGAATTTTTTGGAAACCATCAACTTATCCACGCCAGTTTTCTTTTCTTGATTTGTTTAATGTTTCGAAATCATCAGCATTTGCAAAACCCAACAAACGTGAGTGTAAAATAATATTACGCTGACTCGGTTGGATGTATTTTTTTCAATTGATTCGATGGGAGGAGTGTGGCATCCACAATTATTCTATGCGTAGATAAAACAATATTGTCATTTTCATGGTTTCAAAATGTCAAAAGTCAGCCAAGGATGAATGGATGGATGGATCCCTAGTGATGATATTTACCAACAGTTCTTAGGGAGGATTAACTAGGGTATATAAACCTAGAAACTGATAGGTACTTTACCATTTAATTTATTGGTACTATATGTCAAAATATAATTAGTATTAATACTAACTAGTTACAAGTAACTCTTCCAAAGGGATTGTGGAAAGCAATGTTGTTAAAATCGTGAGTCAAACTCGCACGTTTTTATAATTTTACGAGTCAAAATTAAATGTTCGATTTAAATCGTGCTTAAAATCAAAAATTAATAAAATCGGAGTAAAATCGCGATTTGAATCGTAGAATCGGTAAAAACGTGTGTGTTTACTGATTCCACAAAACGCAAGTTTCATGTGCATTTTGACTCAGTCTTTCACTTTTCACTTTCAGCTTTTCGATTAAGGATTTTTCATTCCTCTCCTCTCTTCCTCTCAGCTTCTCCTCTTTGCGGCTATGCTATTCTTCTGCTGTCGCTTTCCACTGGTGGTCTTTGCTACTGTTTTTGTGAGCTTGAAGACAATAATTCTTTGTTGCTACTGTTTTTTTTCCGTGGCGGTGTTGTTGTCGAAGGCTCAGAGCTCTTTGGGTTTCAATTTAAATAGGTAATTTCCATTTACAATTGCAAATTCCATAAGTTTTTTGGTTTTCTATTAGAGCTCCTTAGGTTTTCTGTCAGAGCTCCTTGGGGTTTTTTTTTTTTTTTTCAATTTGTCATGTTGTACTGAGGATGATGGCAATTTTCAAAAGGGTGAAGAAAAGATGTAAAATTTCTTTCTTTTTAATGAATGGGGTGCAACTTTTCTTTCTTTTTCCTATTCAATTTTGGGTTTGCTATTACATCTAACTTCATAGTTTGGGGTTCAATTCCTTGTAATCGTTCATCTGACGCGTCCATCCATCTCCCATATTTCTGTAATTTTTGGTGTTGCTCATTTTAGGCTGGGCATTTACTGTTGATGGTGAGATATTAAATTATACGTTGTCTTAATTTGTGAGTCTAGGCTTTTTTTCACTAAAATTGCATTGAGTCAGTGATGAAGATAAGAAGTGCACAAACGGCCATAATGGAGAGAAGGATGTGCAAGCTGTGCATGATCAAATGTTTACACCTGCAGTCGCTCACAAGACCTTTTACGTGACATGAATGATCCAATGATGAGGTCACATACAAGGAAAATGCAAGAAGCTTTGGCTCAACTCATACCTGAAGTACATGCCAAGGAGGAGAAACTTTTTCAACATGACCAAGTCGTTAATGTACTAAGTGTCTTGGACAATCCATAATTTTGATCATGTAATCATTTATTTTATTTTATTTTATTCTAGTAGTTATTTCTTTTTATGTGTTGGAATAGGATTTATTTATTAAGCCAGTTTAATTAGTACATTTTCCTAGTTGGGTTAGGATTTAATTATTTATTTAGTGAGAAGGCTGAATTTGTCAATTAAAGGCAAGTAATCCAAACCTTAGTGGGTTTTGAATCAGCTTGGCCGCACTTGTGCCTTATTTAAAGGCCATTCGGCCGCTACTTTCAAGACAACTTGAGAAATTACAAATCTGAGAGTCTTACGTGCTTTTCTTCCAGTTCTTAAAAAGAGCGTGTTTGGGTTTATTTGGGAGAATCGATTAGATTCAATTCAAAAGTTGAATCCTTGAATTTCTTTCACTCGAGGTTTGTGCATACTTCTTGGTTCTGTTGGGTAGCTTCAAATCGTTGGGGTTTGAGGTATTACTCACGGGGTTATAGAGAGCTATAGGCAGGGTTTAATCCACAGGTTGGGGTTGGGTGTTACCTCAAAGAAAGCAGTTCAACAAGAAGGACGGTTCGGGAACCTACAACTCTGATAAGATTCGGGTTTTACTCCTGTTGGGGTAAGGTTCGTATCAGTCAGCCCCCTGTCTTGTATTTTTGTCTTCATTTCTTTCTCAATGATCTTAGGTGTTGTTGGACAGTTTGATTGAAGAAATTTCAAGAGAATTGGTTTAATTGCTTGCTTTTGTCTCTAAGCTCATGTTCATACAATTTCAAGAGAATTGTACAAATTTGCTAATATAATGCATTGACTGAAAGTAACGTGCTAGCGAGTAGTGATTGTTAAAGTATTTGTTCCATTTAATAAATAGAAATTTTGATATCTTGCTAGTTTTTCTATGTCTTAGTTAACCAAAATACTGCATGAAATAGAATTTAAATGGATTTTTACTTTCAACATTCAAAACAATTGAATTCATGAAGACTTTATGTAGTTGGTAGTATTTTGATCAAAATGAAGTAGTGATTTGGTTTAATTTCATGACTAATCTTAAAGTACTCCTGGATGTCTAAACTAGTTTTTTAAATTTTCATATAACTAGTTGGAACTTGAAACTTCAAAATGAGTATGTTCACTTCGGGTTTTATGCCTCAAAGGAAAAATCAGCCTGGGAGTAGGCTTGACATAGGATAGAAATATGGCATTGATGTGGATAAATCTGCAAGAAAAGTGCAATGCAAATTTTGCAATAAAGTTATTGGATGGATGGATCCCTAGTGATGATATTTACCAACAGTTCTTAGGGAGGGATTAACTAGGGTATGTAAACCTAGAAACTGATAGGTACTTTACCATTTAATTAATTGGTACTATATGTTAAAATATAATTAGTACTAATACTAACTAGTTACAAGTAACTCTTCCAAAGGGATTGTGGAAAGTAACATTAGTATTAAAGTTTAGGGTTTAGGGTTAGGCTTTGAAGTTTAGGGTTTAGGGTTAGGCTTTAAAATTTAGGGTTTAGGGTTTAGAATTTATACTAGTATTAAAGTAGTTTGGTCATGTACATGGAAGCCAAGAGAATGATATGCTAACTGATTGTGTACTCTTAATAATATTTCCTATTATAATGATCCTATTAATAGTGTATCTTATTCATACTCTTTCGAAACACTGCTAAATCTGCTTTAATACTAATGTTACTTTCTACCTATATGTTAAAATAATTATTACTAATACTTATAGTTTTCAAAATCTCGATCCGATCCCATTGATTCTACGATTTTATGATTCAAATTTATTAAAATGATTCCGACTCTATCTACTATCCTACTTTTATTATGTGAATAAAATATAGTTAAATTTACTTTAAAAATTTTCATATCTAAGTAAAATTAAGTTTTATCATTATATAAATAACTTAATTAGTTTAATCATACTTTTATTAACTTTTAACAATAAATAAATAAATTAGACGTAAATACCCTTCGATCACGACATCAACTGCAATATTGAGAAAATCAAATAAAATGTTTTAAGATATAAAAATTGAAATAAGATCATTTAATTATAAACTGTACATGAATTTTCTACATATCTATTCATATATTAATTAATAATTCATTTAAAATAATTTATAAAATATATTTTTTTCAATTTTTCTAAAATCTTATGATCCTATGATCTGATCCCACAGATCCGATCTTGTTCCCTAAATCAACTTTAGATAAAATTTCTATCCTATAAACTATGCCAATACTAACTAGTTACAAGTAACTCTAAGAAAATAGTATGCTTATATCATTATCCCATTATATTTTCTAAATTAATTGTTGAAATGTTTTTCCTAGGACCTCATTTGTAGATGAATGACGTGGGGGTGCGCACCAAGGAATTCATTGAAAGATATACTCCATCTTCTTGTCCCAAAAAAAGAGTTTACTTTAAAACGAAAATTTTAAAATATCCACAATAATAATAATTATGTATATTCAAAATTAAAAATTAAGGATAAAAATATAAAATTATACATTTAATGGTGTATTAAATGAGTTATACTTAATAACTAATAAAAAATTATATGTTAACCAAAATAATTTTTTTTTTTTAGGCGAAGGGAGTATGTATTGTTTTTAAAAAAATGAAGAATGGACAGGAAGAGAGAAAAATGTAAAAAATTCGATAATCAGTTGGATATGAATTGACAAGGCAGGCCCAGAATGCATGATTGGGTAAAGGAAGTGGGTGGTGGTGGTATTGGAGCAACAAAAGCAGTGATGTCAGATGTGGATAGTGGTGGGCCAGTGCATGCTGGACACTAACAAACTGGAGGAACAAATTAAATGGGTTCAAACGTCATATAACAGATTCAATAGTCTTATAGAAAACTATTGCAATAACAAAGGGCTTACGATTGGTGGACTCTCTCATCCCATCCCGCAACTTGAAAGAGTGGGCTGAGGCTGACGATCCAATTAGAAGGCATACGATAAGTTCACATTTGTCATGCTTCAGCCCAATAACTTTAATAAAAGTAAAAAAACATAGTCTGATATTATTCCCTCATCAGTTTCTCTTGGTCATTTTCTAATGCCTCCTTTATATCGTTTTTTTCCTTTGACAAATTCACAAACTCAACCTTAAAAGAGGAAATAAAAATTATTTCCCCTAATCCACATTACCAATTTCAAATTTACTTGCGGTTGGTTTGCATTTCTAAATACATTTTTACGTTTTCTGAAATAACTTTTTTATGTTTTTAATATATATTTTATTTCATAACTTTCTCAACCCCAAAAGAAAAAATAAAAAATTCCAAAAAATTATTTTCCCTAATCCGCGTTACCGTTTTTAAATTTATAGTGCGTTTTATTTGTGTTTTTTGAAATAAAATTTTTAATGCATATTTTATCTCAAAAAGTACAGAACGAATGAAAATACAATCCATAATCAAAATATAACTTAGTAATTAATTGAAAAAAAATAAAGACGTAGTGAATAAATGGATTGGGAAAATTTAGGACAAAAATGGGTAAAGAATGAAAATGTTACTTTTGACCTGTTTTTTTACCAAAAGCAATGGTGGTATAAAATACAAGACCTTTCAAAGAACAAAGCCGTTTAAATTTCTTAAACCCTCACAAATTCTTCCGACCGCCATGCCCAACTAAAAAATTCCCAATTCCTTCAAAAACCCTAATCAATCAAACGTATGCAATTTCACAGCAATAATTCTGCACCTGAACAATGTCAAACGCTTCTCCTCCACCACCGCCCATTACTTCCCCTTCAAAGAAACGACTCCTAGCAAACCCAAAACAACCCAGAGAAGGCCCGTCTCAAGATTTAGCCCCAAATCATAAGCCCTACAAAGATAAGATTACCCGGGACCTTCCCAATTTGTCTGAGTGCCATGGCTGTGGTTTTCGGATCGATTATGGTAACCCCAAAGCACGGCTTCAACCGCTTGACAGCTTTTGGCGGATTGTTCTTCTCTGTAAAAAATGCATCAAACGGGTAAATTCTGGCCTAGCGTGTCTTTACTGTTTCAAAGCTACAGTGAATTCAGTTCCTGATTGCTTTAGTTGCCCCGATTGTGAGCGCCTAATTCATAAGGA
Source organism: Gynochthodes officinalis (assembly GCA_020080225.1). Classification (NCBI taxonomy): domain Eukaryota; kingdom Viridiplantae; phylum Streptophyta; class Magnoliopsida; order Gentianales; family Rubiaceae; genus Gynochthodes; species Gynochthodes officinalis. The sequence continues at coordinate 24,001,024 of CM034616.1, forward strand.
ATGTGTTAGAAAATATGGGAATTCGTCCCCCTGGTCTTATTCTTATAAAGGCATTGGGTCAGGGTTGGAATTAGGATTTTCAGTCTGTATTGATTGCTGGGTCCCTGAATTGCTTAAAAGTTCGGTCAGAGTTTGTAGGAAGAATAAGAACGAGAATGATGTGGGAGGTAAGGGTGATGGTGGTGCAAAGTCTATGGAGGACATGGTGAAGGATGCAAATTGTGCAGTGAAGGATAAGATTGCAGTAGCTGCGAAGGCAAAGGAAAAGGCTCTAAGAAAAGCTGTGGCTGCACATAATGCGGTGGAGTTTGCTAGTAATGCGTTTCACTTGGCTGTCAAGAAGGATGTTAATGGTGATACAAGTGAAGGGTTGGTGAGGAATTCTAAAGATAAAGGTAATGGTGCTAGTGATGTATCCAGGGTTGCTGATGATACTGAATTGGCATTTCGATTGCACCGTGCAATGAATAGCTCGCCAAGGATATCGGGGAACACATGTTCAGTGAACTTGAGCTGTTTGGACCTTTATAAGGTGGGTTCAAATAGTATTTCAGCAAAATGGATGCATTTGGGCAGTCATGAAGATGGGATGGTAACAGTGGGCAGTAATGCTAAGTTGAATGAAGATCATGACAGAAGCATTTCAGAGGATTCAGCTAATGTAGGCCATAAAGGAAGTAGATCTGCAGTTGATTTGGGCAGGTTAAAACCAGTAATGAAGACTTACAGGAGGACTAATTTGAAGAGAAAAGATTACTTAGAAAATGTTGAGGCTGGTAATGTTGTTACTGATGATAGTAAAATTGTGTTGGAAAAATCTTTTCTGCAAGATGTAAATGTGAAAACTGCACAGGCTTTTTGCCCTCAGCAGAGCGATGGTAATGTTAACCAGCTAGAAGCACGTGTCAAGGCAAAGCCTGACCGATATTTTGTAAAGTATAGTAAGAAGATGACAGGCTCCAGACGAGTCTTGCATAAGGAAGCCTCTTCTTGCCCTGTAGCTTCTAAAAAAGAACACAAGGATTTTGTCCTTGGATTGCCAGCGTGTTGCTCAACTGAATGTAGCAGATCATCTGATACTTCATTGAGATCATGTGTTGTTAATCAGCAGTAGGTAGTTCATTGAAGATCAGGGCTGATTTATACAGGTAAAAAGTAATCCTGCTGCTCCTGTTATTATTTCAGTTTTGGATGCTATATTTTATGATTCAAGTTTCTCTTTTTTTCCTTCATTATTTTTTTGGTTGGTTACATTATGATCGTATGTGGTGTCTGCAACCCAAATTAAGCAGCAAATTGATTATTGATTGGTTGTCTGTTCTGTTTACTTATTTCTTATTGCTTGGTAAAATGTTGGTAAAGAACTTCCTGGCATTGCAATGGATTTGTGCCTCTTTGTCCTCTAAATTATTGTTGGGGGAGAGAGAGGATATTATAATCGATCTTTCTGTGGCTCTTTGGTACAGTGTCTATAAATTGGATTCTCACATGACGTTCTTCTTTTTTAGATGTCATATCCTAGACATGTCTAATCCCTGCCATTTCCTCTAGTAATACATCATAAATTTTGCCCTACACCTATAATTGTACAAAAGCCTAATTCCTACAAATTCCCTAAACTACCATTCTGATTTGGAAACAAATTATAGATTCAACATTTCTAAAAGACATAATCTTTCCTATTACTGCAAATTTGCTAAACCAATAAGTTCCCTTTTTTTTTTTTTTTTTGCATTAGTTAACCTCTAAAGTTCTTGCTTGATACAAAGGCTACTTAAATCCATCAAATGTTTGTACTGTGGCTTCACTTGATGGATTTAGCTTGCTCATATGCTTGTAAATATCATCCATGCTCTTACAATCTGGAATATATATATATATATATCATATTATATAATGTCCCAAATAGTTACATTTTATGGAAGTTTATTCAACATTTTACTGGAAGAAAGATAAAGGAGTCATTTGGTTGCAATGATTGAATCGTGGGTCAATATCAATGTGTGTTTTCGTGATGGTCGGACTGAATATATTTGTCATGGTTGTTATCAGTGGCGAACGCAGAAATATTATAGGGCAGGTCACACTTATAAGAAAATTAAGTATTAAGTTTGATAAATATAAAGAAGTATAAAAGTAATATCATTCATTGTAACCCAAAAAAAAAAGTAAAATTATACATTACAAAATCATTTTTCGAGGCTTCATTTCTTGAAATTGTTTCATAATGGCATCATTATCAATTGTATCAAACACATCATTTTCTATGAAAGTCACCATGCAATCGTTCATCTAATCATCTCCCATCCGGGTACGAAGTGTAGTCTTTAGGATTTTTTTTTTCCTAAACAAGTGCAGGAGCAAAGTTCTTAGAATATAAAGTGAAACCCTCTAAGTTTAATTTTTAATACTACTATAAATGAGAAATCTGACATATGGGAGGGGTCACTTGCCCCCCCGGACCATTAATGGGTCTGCCACTGGTTGTTATGGTCTGGCCAGAAATATTTACCAGATATCCATGGACATTTTGGGGCATTCTCAAAGGTTGTAAATTGTGTTACTTTTTCTGATCTAAAAGAAAAAAAGGGGTGAAATCTCATTTACTTATTTTGGTCTGTAACGGGCTTAAAATTCCCAATTGTTATGATGGAAAAAAAGGAGGATACGATAATGAAATGAGTACAAACACTAGGCATCGTGTCATGTAGCTAATGTATCATGGTAAACCCAGAGCGATAATTAGTAGCAATGCACAGGACTGATGCAGCTATCTGTGCTGTTGGTGTTTTAATGTCTTGGTAACTTCATGATTATCAAAAGATATTTTGAGGCCTTCTCCTCCGATATCCAATGATTCTTTTAGTTGTCCTCCTTGGATATCCACTTTCTTTCTGTTCCAAAGTGCCTTTGTTGGTGCATACTAGTAAGATATGCTCACACTAAAGTATCTTAAATGGTATTATTTGCCATTAGTGCCCATCTAAGCATCATGCTTGACTTTTTTAATATATCATTTGATATATGAAATTTTGTTGAAATAAAGAAAGATGTCTGTCTAATTATGATAACTTGGACAACACCATCATTGATTGCCACCGGATGGTCTACCTCTATTCAGGTGTTGACCTGGGGGTCTTGTTCTTGAAATGGCATCATTTTCTTGGACCTCGCTTCTTTTGCACTATCTGCCTGTCTTCGTGGAGGGAATTTAAGTCTTCCTATATTTATTGTCATTCAAGATACTGCTTATTTGAACACGTTACTCAGAGAGTTGTTGCTTGAATACTAATTTTGATACTGCTAATTGCAAATTTTGAGTGGATGAACTTAATGCTAGCCGGTACTGTTGCAGGAACTTTTATACATGTTTTGCAGAAAGGATGAACAGCAATTATTAAACTTAAGTCCAGAAGAGAAAGAAGATGATCAACAAGGGCTTGGCTTATGATTTTCTAAGATTGAAGTGTCTTTGGCAGTGATTCCCAAATAGTCTCTGCAGAATGTCAAAAGAGAGAGAGTGGATAGCCGCAACCGTCTCCTAGAGAGTTGTAAAAATTTATTCCGACTGAAAGATAACCGTATAAGATGTATACCTGAAGTAGTAGGTCTCGGTTTTTAGGGGTTCAAAATATCTGCGATTGTAATGTCATTTCTGAAATTGTTTTAGAATGATTAATTCCATTTGGTGTGGATTTCACACCATCATGATTAAATTTCTGCACATTATCAGTTAGGTATATTATTGTGCCTGTTTTGATATTTCCCCAATCAATATCCGGAAGAATTCTCGTGTGAACTAATGTTCACAACTTCACACTGCACAACTAATGTTCACACTTAATTGGTAGCTTGTGGAAAATGAAAGCGTTTTCTGCACTGTTGTCTTCTGACTCGTGCATCGTTCAGGGATGAGGATTGATCAAGGTCATCGTGCTTAAAATGTACGCATATTTAGTTCTTAATGCTCATGTTTACATAACAGCTTATGCTCCATTGTCTCTGTCTAGTCTACGATGCCAGCGCCAATTGTAGTGAGGATTTTTCACTGAATAGTTAGGTTTTCTATGGTGATGCCAGCTCCAGAGTCTTTCTGGCTACTTTCACCCCTCTGGTTAATGGAGTCGAATGCATGGGTCTTCTACACAAGAGACAAAGTAAAGATAACCTTTTAGCAGCACTCTGCTGCTTTAGTGGAGAAGCAAAAAGAGTGAATCAGTGAAGGTGCCAATTATCTTTGTTAAAGTGGAGAAGTTGAATCTTTTTATGTGTGGATTCCACACTCTCTTTCATTTTGTAATGAAACTTATCGTGTGGGATGCACACTCCTTAAATTTTATAGCATATCCTGTTCTTGACAAAAGTATTTGCATGTCTAAATGCTATCCCACTCGGAGTTCCATTGATCAAAGTTTTTTATCTTCCTGAGCAAGGGTACGAAGAAGGTGCACCCAATGAAGCTGAATCCATATGTAATCAGACTATAAGTTTAACTAAATCTTGACTAACATAGGCAGGGTGTACGCAATTCTGATTGAAATACTTTACAGTCCTGGTTTGGTAAAATCAGATCATGAATGATTAAGTCCATCTCTTTAGAAGGTAAGACTGGAGGAAAAGAGTTCTTCATATCCCATTATTTTAAAGCCGTCCACTTGAGGCTTGTGCCTTGCACACTAACATGATTAATTTTTAAACCAGAAATGCACTCGTCACACTAAACAATACGCATAGTTTTTTCCGCAGTTCACTCTATAAATGCATGAGGCAAATGCATCATCAAGAAGTAGGTAATATCTTGCATGCTCAGACTTCTCTTCCTTAACCCGGTTTATCTTTTGTAACTCTTGTCATGGATAACTCTAACTCTGTCATGCAGGTTGCTACTCCGAAAGATGCTGCTCGCCAGAGCCAATTCCAAGAACAAGAAGAGGACTTTGACTATGCACAAAGGTCACAATGGCTTCGAGCTGCAGTGCTTGGAGCCAATGATGGATTGGTTTCTATTGCGTCATTGCTTATGGGCATTGGAGCTGTTAAGAAAGACGTGAAAGCCATGATCCTGATTGGTTTTGCAGGGCTAATTGCTGGTGCTTCCAGCATGGCAATAGGAGAGTTTGTTTCTGTGTACTCTCAGCTTGATATTGAGGTAGCTCAGATCAAGAGGGAAACAAAGACACACACTGGAAATGGAGAGAACGAAGACATTGAAGAAAGAAACAAGAAAGAAAACTTGCCTAACCCACTGATTGCAGCAATGGCTTCAGCTCTTGCATTTGCTTCCGGAGCCATGGTGCCCCTTTTGGCAGCTGCATTCATAGGAGATCATAAGGTCAGGCTGGGTGTGACCGCTGCTGCAGTGAGCTTGGCTTTAGTGGTTTTTGGATGGATTGGAGCAATGCTGGGCAACACTCCCAGAATAAAATCCTGTGGTAGAGTGCTGATTGGAGGTTGGATGGCTATGGCTATTACTTTCGGACTGACCAAGTCTATTAGCACTAGTGGACTGCAAATGTGATTATCCAATGCGAACAATGTTCCCATTTTCTCTGTTCTCCTTCCCTAATGTTAAGTAGTGACAAATAAATGAAATCTTCATTTCAAAGCAAGGTGATGCTAAATTCCTCTTAGTTTGCAACGTGAAAGGCAAATCCGTGCGTGAGTTATTTTGCACTCTGATTTGTAAGTGTTTGACAGCATCCCTTTTAGTACAATCTTTGATGAATCTTAGCCATATAACCCAATGCTCATGGATAGCTCCTACTTGCAAGTATGCTTGAGAGAGTTGGCTACGTATAGATGGCATTTTAGAATGCTTTTTAAGGTATTTTATTAGTTTCTAATACATATTTTCATCTACAATCTTGTTTTGGTTTTCGTTCTTATGAAGTGTGCCTGTTTCACCGGTTCCAAAAGCCTGTCCCGTTGTTGTGCTATACTCCCGATTCGCAGCCACGTAAGATGGATCCATGATTAATATCATTATCATCGCCGCCGGAGGGCTAATTTTGCAACCAAGCATTGGATTTATAAAACCAACATAAAAAGACGAATGACATTAATATGAAACGTACGACCATCTATCACTATCTCGAAGCAAATATTCATCGCTGATCGAACTAGGAAGGTCTTCAAAAACTAGGAAAGGGTCTAGTAATTATCTCTGATTTTAGTGAACTTGTTTTGACTTGTAAATTTATGGATAAGTAATGAATGTAAATAGACAAAAATATTATAAAAAAAAACACATAACCCTTGTGATAAAAATAATGATCCTTAATCCTGTTTGTTCTTTCAATAATTCCTGTTATTCCATATATATTTCAAGCGGAAGAAGGGCGGAAAGGAAAAAAGAAAAAGAAACCAGAGTTAAAACCTTCTTAGTTTAAAACAAGAAGCAAAACATATCGACGAACAGCCTAAAAGGCAGAGGAATTAGGCTGCCACGCTTCACGGTTTTCTCAGCTTTGAAAAAGTGTCCAGTTTAATTTTGACACTAATGCTTGGTTCTCATTGACGCTGCTTCTCAAAATGTCGCTCTAATTTGGTCTAAATCGTAGTACAAGAAGACTTGCTAACGTTACAACTTCAGAAGTGCAGATGATTTTAATATTGCCAGTCTGTCAGACAACAACAAAATGGACACCAAGAGAACAGACGTCAACTTTTTAGTCATTCTGTTCTTCTCAAACAATTGCAGGAAAGTACACCAAAAAGTTCCCGATAACCACACAACAGACAGACATCACTTTGACAATGCCAAGCGACAAAATACATGTCCCGCTGTCAATGCCAAAAAGAATCGCCAAGTAACCAACAGGAGAAAACAAACACAATCACACCAGCACCAGATCTAAAGCCACCTGAGAAACAGAGCCAGCAACCAGTAGCAAGCATAGAGAAACATTTTCCAATTACTCCACAACCACTGGGACAAAAAATTAGAAGTTGAAAACAAGAAAAAAATAAAAAATAAAATAAACAGATAAAAATACACAAACTGAAAACTCTGATAATCCCTAGAACCCAAGTCATTCCTGGCCGAGTAGTAACTTCACTAACTTGAAAAGCCTGCAGTTCTAAACAGAAATTTAGATGGGTGGATCCATCCTTGAGGTTGTATTGTAAAGAACGGTTACCAAGAACCCCGAACTGAAATAGGAATGATACTGCAACTTGGAACTAACATTGAACTTTGATTTAGATCTCAGCAACAATAACCAGGACAGTACAAGAAGTGAAAAGGAAGATCTTGTCCCAGAGAGAGCAAATCAAAGAGAAGACCACAACAAAATTGAGGACAAAAGTTGCTGTAACTCCTCAGGAATATCTAAACAACCTGCCACAAGTTTAAACTGGGTGTGACTCTTCCTTCTCTGAATCTCGCAGAAGCTAAGAGTAACTAACAACGCGATATATTCCAGAAGGCTTGTGGCATCCAAAATGCTTTCTCAATTTTATTAACTTAAACCTACCCAATTAGCAAAGAGAGCCAATATGTATCCAAAAGGTCAATTACAGCCAAGTAGCCTGCCAAAAGGTTAAAAATATTAATAATTGAAAGACTGAAAGAGCAGACTTGAAGTGTCATGTAAGATTGATAACATACTTGAGGGAAAACAAGAACATTACCCGATTAACCTCGTTTTTTCGTTTAAAATCTTTCTTTACCAGAACAATATAGAACAAAGAGCTTCTAACATCCTCTACACCTCAACAGACAGGCATACCCGAAGGTGGGGCCCAACTATTGTTTCCTAAACACCAAATTTTAAGGTCTCACCATAAGTCGTCAAACCACAATTACAATGCAAACTTTGTGATGTGCTATTGCCAATGTAAGACATCATTATGCATCCCGCAGCAAATAAGGGCAGTGAAATAGCCAATGCAACAAAGCAGATAACCAGCAGCAATAATAGCATTCAAACTGATAGATCACCCATCAGACCAAATTCGAACATTTACGGACACAAAATAGTAGATTATTAGAGCCAAGTTTCATGAATTCAAAAGGTTGATCCACTTTGCCAACATGCCTAGAAGAGAAAATATCCTTCAGAATGAACTTCAAGCCATTTGCACATGAATACAAGCAGCATCTCCCAATCTTCAGCTGCAAAGGATACGAGCAGGGGTTGTCACTACTAAAATAACCTGATAAAACTCTGCTTAATATATACAACGCAAAAAAGGAAGATAACCCAGTTCACAGACATACCATGAGACCAAGCTGAGGCAGTCAGATTTGGCACCTAGCGGAAACCTCCACTACTACGACGATCATAGGGCCCAGAGCGGTCACGATTATAACGGTCACCTCCCCCACGACCACCACCATCTCTGCTGCGGCTACCAAATCGATCACCATTCCTTTCAGGTCCAAAGCGGCCACCACCTCCACCTCTACCACCACCGCCACCATATCTGTCATCTCTACCACTGTATTTACCACCTCTACCACCATCATCAGGACATTCTCTTGCAAAATGCCCTGGTTTACCACACTTAAAACACTCTCCACCTCCAGATCCACGGCCACCACCACCACCACCACCATAATCACGACGATCTCGATCACGACCACGATCGCGGTCACGTGGACGATCACCATCACGATCCCCACCTTGGTTGGGTTGTGCTTTGTCTACTGTAATTGGTCGGCCATCCAAATCAATGCCATTCATTGCCTCAATGGCATCTTCCATTGCTGCCTTTTCATCAAAAGTCACAAATCCAAACCCACGTGAGCGTCCAGAAAACTTGTCCAAGACAACCTTCAAGGATTATCAAACTTTCTAGTAAGATAAAGATCACCAAGAGCTTAAAACAATATAAAATCAGAGATACTTTGGTAACACAAGTTTCTCAGAGAAAAATTGCAGAAATTTGGCTAAATGTAACAATGCAATGCAACGCCTCAGTCCTGACCCCACCCTTTACTTAATAGATGAGTTTAAATGGATAAAGGTGGAAGGCAGGGGGTGTGGAGAGTGGGGGATTATGTATCACTTATCCCTTTTCAGCTGAATGTAAAAGCTTTTAATTTCTTCTGCAGCAAAGTCAATTAACATGCAACCTCGTCAATACACGAAGGTAGCCTGCAATGGTGTGGATTCATTAACCTGAGTTGCCAATGTTCAAACACTCAACAAATACAGCACACTATACTTTTAGGAATAAAAAATGGGGAAAAAACATGATATAGCTTTAAAAATTATATCAAAGGCAGGCTAAAAAAAGTGTTTTCCTGATTTGCCATTAAAAATAAAAAAGGATGCCATTGTGGATAGTGTATCAAGCAATGACGAAGATGTCATGTTCAAGGCCTCTCTTCATTTTCATTCAGGGATATTGGACAGTGTCAAAAATAGCCAAGCGGTGAGAGGTCTTGTTAATTGGTCATAGCAGACATTAACAGGTGGCTAAAAGAACGGAGTTGCAGTGCATAAATTACTACAAAATTAACAAGTAATAGACAGTCACCTTTGCCTCAACAAGATGGCCAAACTTCTCAAATGCTTCTTTTAGACCCCGATCAGAAGTTGACCATGAAAGATTTCCAATGAAACAGCGATACTCAACCTCCTCAGACATGTTTGAACCTGCTTTTATCTGTAGGGAAGATAAAAAAAAACAAAATCAATAAGAGAAAAACAGACACCAAACTGGGGAAAAAAAAAAGTAAAAAGAAGAAAAAGAAGAAGAGGAAGAAGAAAAAGGAAGGCTATCCAGGAGCCAGATTGCATCGGCACATGTTCGTAGAAGTGACAGTTCTCCTCTCAGCAGTAGGAAATAATGCAGATTCTCAATAAAAAACAGGGCTCAAATTGTTTCCACGGCTCTAAACCAATGCATTTGCAGGAAATAAAGAAAAACACAATTAAGATACACAATGACTTTTAGCAATCTTTCTAGAAAAAAAGACGCAACAAAACAAAACCCAGATCCTGTCAATGTTCGCACAAGTCCCAACAGACTTGCAGGATCCAAAACAAGTAAAAACTCACTCCCGAAAATTGAAACGTCCTAAATATTATCAAATCATAACCCACGAACAGTTTCCGAACAAAATAGTCTGCATACTCCCAACTACAACCGCTCTACACCCCGAAAAATACATATTAACACTAAGAACTCCAGATATCAGAGCAACCCCTCACTAAATCCGCATCCCATACAAATTCAACTATAGAGCAAAACCCGTTATTCAATCAAAGTAATAAACACAGCAAATTACCAAAACACTAAAATCGAAACAGATCTGGCATCAATTTCCTTCAAATTCCTAACTTAACAGCAACGAAAAATTTAAACGAATAATACACCAACCAATCCAGAATAGAGGGTCCAAGTTAGAAGCACTGACAACAGTGAAAGAGCTTGGATGAGCTTCCTTAGGTTTGAAGTCCGCGGAACCAAAATAGCCCTGATATTTTTTCTATTTATTCTCTACCGTTTATGTGCAAGGAATAATGCTATTTATATAGACATTGACGATTAACCCAGCATGGACGGTTGATGATGCAGGCCTCTCAATCACAACCGTTAATAGGACAAGTTTGTGGGCCCCGTTGTTACCTGCACCGTTGGCCCCACCGTGAATTATATTATTCCTTCTTTTTCCATTTCTCTTTTTCTTATTTATTTATTTATTTGGCATTTAAATTCTTATCAATAAATATGAAAAGACACAGGAATTTGCAAAAAAGTTAAAAACAAAAATAGTGCAGTTAAATAAAATTAAAAAAAGATGTGAAGGGTTTTAGCTTCCGCCTTCATCTGCTGGGTTTGGGGTTTTGGAGCAACCGCATCATTTTGCAGTCGCACGGACGCCCACCGCCGGCGACAACTCTGCTCACATCCTCTCAGTCTCCAAACTCCCTTTTTCTCGTTTATTCTTATTATTTTTTGCAAGGCTAAGCGGGTAAATTAGGGAAGAAGAGGGGAAGCACAAAAGAATGTGGTATCTGTGCGTATTTTACCACAGATTGCTGGACTACAGAAAACCTGAGGTTGAATCTCTAGCCGAACTCTTTGGGGCCTTTGACCAAGACCTACAGTGCACTTCACTTGAATGGAGACTTCCCGAGGATCATCACCCTGATTCTCCTTTCCATTTTGTTAATCTTCCTTCTGAAGAAGTAGCCCGAAATGTAGCCAATCGAAGTAAGCCTGTTTTTCTCTTTTCCCCTAAAGGATTAATTTTTATAGTGAACTAATTCCTTATCCAAGCTACATGGAGGTTTTTACTATCTGGGTTCCTAAAATTTTTTAATTTTTTGCCTGTAAATGAAGTGCTGCTTTGTTTTAATATTGGTTTGTCTTCAGTTCTCACATTTTAGTTTGTTTTTGAGGCTGCCATTGTATGAAGTTTGTGGCTACTTTTTTTTTTTTCCCTTTCTTTTTTTAATGCCTTTTTCCCCCTCTTTGTTATGGATGTTCATATATTTTTGCTTCTTAAAGTTATTGTTGAGCATAAATGTGGGCTTTGGAGTTAAGTTCAATTAATGGTAGTTGTGAGCTGTGGTATCTGTCTTTTTGAACAACATGTCGAAATCTTGGTTGCTTAGGCATTCTTGTAAAAGGGATTTATGAACTCTGGGGAGAAGGTAGTAGCTTTGAGGAGCTGGAAGAGGCTATTAAAGGTTTTCCTGATGAGAAGAAGTTGCCATACCTTACACCCGAAAGCACTTTCCGGATTACTGTTGACAGTTTTGGGAAAGTTGTTAGCTTTGAAGAACAAAAAGATCGTATACAACGGCTCTCTTATATACCCTTTAAGGTGCAATTATTTTCTAATCTTTATGTTAAGATCTCATTATCTCCTTTTTCTGTCATAAAGCATGTCAGTTTTGCTTTTTCGTGGTGTTCTGCAAAGCATCTAATTATGATGACTATGAATCTAGATTTTTTTATTACTAGATATAATAGATTTCACTAGGTAATGTGACCTGATTTTGCGGCCGCTATACTTAGTGCTGGAAGATAAGATTGTAATCCTTTGGATTATAGCACCATATTACAATTTATTGTACTTGTCTGTTTAAATTGATCTTTCATGTTGCTTTTCCGGATGAAATTTATAACTATGAAGAGCAGGAAGGAAGAATCTTTAAGACTGTGAACTTCCGCAACACTATGGTTGCCTCCCTAAATCTTTGTAATGCTGAGCTATATCCTCTTCAATCCTCTTAATGGTGGGAACCTGATGGAATAACAAAGTTATTTTATTATCTATGGATTTAACACTTTTTATTTCTTATTCACGACCTTCTGTCGCCGTCTTAGAAACCCAAACAGTAAAATTGTCTATCAACTGGAGATGATATATTTGATTTAAAGGTAAAGGAGTCACATGGCCTTGAAGTTTCTCTATATGAGATTATTTTGCTACAAAAGCCAAGGGCTTAACCCGGTTGGATGCATAGCTCATATGTACCTTTTAATAAAGAATTAACTGCATGTGAATCTAACTTTGTATCTTCTTGTCTGATTTTTCTTATAACATTTGGACCAAGAGTTTTAGAGTTGCAATCTTTTCTAGATTTGCTTTTGTTTTTCCTGTTGTAATGGATGCTAAATAATCATGGTGTGCCCCAGGGTCGAGTCAATTTACGAGATCCTGATCACAAGTTCTGGCTTATGGAAACTGATAACTATGGTTCTAATAATGGGCTTCCCCCCATTGTCCAAAGAAGAATCTTTTTTGGCCGGGAGATTGGGGCTGCAGATAGGAAGCTTTTGCCAACATACCAGTTAAAAAGCCGTACCTATCTGGGCCCCACGGCCATGGATGCAGAAATGGCTTTCCTGATGGCGAACCAAGCACAGGTCAAGCCTGGGAAACTTGTGTATGACCCGTTTGTTGGCACTGGAAGCATACTGGTTGCAGCTTCTCATTTTGGTGCAATGACAATGGTTTGCAATTTTCAGTTTATGCTAAAACTTCTTTGACTAGGATTTATTGCCTAAACCTTCGGGTTGGATAACTTATGTTTGGCTCAAAAAGTATGACATCTGTGTCTTTGTTAGGTACACTAATGTGAATTTTTCAGGGTGCAGATATTGATATACGCGTAGTCCGTGATGGCCGTGGTCCTGATTGCAATGTCTGGAGCAATTTCAAACAGGTCGGTCAATAGAAATCAACTTTCTCTCCGTGATGATATTGAGTAAAGGTCAAACTTTCTGCTTCAAATACAATTCTTTAGAACTTAAACCATGCTCATCCTTATTCTTTGTTTTGCAGTATGGATTACCCATGCCAATTTCTTTGTTAAGGGCAGACAATAACCTTCCTCCTTGGCGTCCCGGATTAAGAGAGGTAGCTACACTTTTTGTTGAGGCTGTTGTTTGAAGTTTATTTTATTTTCTATTTTTTGGGTGTAGTAGCTTCTAATTGCCGTCTTTAATCTATTTAATAAACTGTACATATGGGATACACAAATCAGCTAAAGCAGTGCCTATGCGATACCCCTGTGTATCTTACCAGGTGGAATTCACTCTTAACATCAGACAAAGATTTAACAACATTTGTATTCTTAACTTTTGATGTAAAGTTTTCTTAAAGCTGCTGCTTTTCATTCCTTGGGTTTTTCACTCTAGCTCTCCAGCATTATAGATGACCATAATTTTTGGGCATGACTCACCAAATTTGAAAAGTGAGCAAATTATTGATCTTTTGCTATTCCAAAAACCTTGTTCTTTATCTTTGTCTCTTGGTGGTAATTACGTAGATGTTGAGTCAAAATCTTCATGCCCATTCTAATTTTTGAAACAGAGCTATGCTTATTTGTGGATTCATTCTAGATGTTTTAATCTATTGTGTACAGAAAATAAACGAAATACATATTGGCCTTAGGGGAAGGTTATATGTACTGGTGTGAGCTAACACCTTTTTTTTTTGGTGGGATCCTTATTTTATCAGTATATCTCTTTAATAGAACTTGGATGCACTTGGTTCAACTTTGAAAGGAGCTGCCATACATTAGTTCGTTGCGATCATCAAATTTTCTTTAAGACTCTCAACTGTCCTTTTATATTGTTATTTTTCTTTGGTTGCATGATTAAAGCTTTGCTACGTGCTTTTGTTAGATCTTTGATGCCATAATATGTGACCCTCCTTATGGAGTCCGTGCTGGAGGGCGTAAATCTGGTGGTCGGAAGCTTTTGAAAGGAGTTGTTGGTCCTTATACTGTTCCAGATGACAAGAGGACGGACCACATACCTTCAACCGCACCATACAGCTTAGTGGAGTGTGTACATGATTTGCTTGACCTTGCTGCTAGGATGCTTGTCCTCGGTGGAAGGCTTGTGTACTTCTATCCTGTACTGAGAGATGAAGAGTCCATTGATAACAATTTTCCTGAGCACCCATGTTTCAAGTTGGTTGCAATTTGTGAACAGATCCTAAGCCTCAGGTACAGTCGGGTCCTACTAACCATGGTGAAGATTGGGCCATACACAGAAGATATTGCAGAGGCAGCTAGGATTAAACACTTAGAATTCAGAGAAAACCATCTCAAGTGGTTAGAAGATGGCAATCTGCATTCGGCCGTCTTTAGTCCCATTGAGTTGCATTGTAACTGTGCCGGGGATGCAAAATTTAATAAGGATTCAAAGCCAAAATATAGAGGCAAGTATGTTTAGGCTTCAGATCCCGTAGCGATTTAGAATGGAGCTGTATAAATTGACATATAATGTTACCCTGCATCGTAGATTCTATTCAAATTCAAGGTTCTTATCAAAGAGTATGGATGTAATATTTTTCTTGCTAGAGATTCACTAGTCTGCGCTAAGAAACTATAGTATTGTTCGCCTCTTTGGTTGGTAAGGAATTTTAAACTCTTCATTATGTTTTTTAAGACTGACAAATCTTGAAGCGACACTATTTTTGTGGACTGGTCAGTGTTCACAGACCAACCATGAACCCGACTTACAAATCCATGAAAAAGAAAACAGGGCTTTGGCGAAAAATATGGAGTCTTATGTTGGTGTGATAGGTATGTGAAAACGGAACACATCACATTGACACATTGATGAAAATCGTTTTCCTGATGTCGGTAAGTTTGAAAGGAACACATCATGTTGGTGAAAACCGATTTTCCTATGAAGAAAGGGTATGAAAAATCTTTACCGTAGACAAAATATAGATAGTGTGTAACAAATAAAAAAGCTTTCCTTTTCTTTTTCGGGATTTTTCTCTTCCTGTTTTAGAGTTCTGCTTCAATTTTTCCAGTAAAGACGGAAAAAGAAAAGGAATATATAGTTAAATCGTAGTGACGATTGACCCAAATCATGATTTGTTCGTGTAGAATCCTACCCACAAAAGAAATGCGTAAGGAATCCCGATTTTCCATGCCTCTATCAAGAGATTACCGTTTCATCGTCTCTTGACTATTTTGGCATGCATGGAGACCTGATGCTCATCTTTCTTTTGTTTATAGCTTTGCTTAACTACTCTTTTCTATTCTCATTCCGCATCTTTGACTGCACCCTTCAAACTAAACTATGGGTCAGATGGAGCATCAAAATAGAGGGATGGTCGTCCTTCTTGGTCTTAGTTTTTGCTTGCTGATTTTTGGTGCTGCGTTTGTTCATGGACACCCAAAAGAAGACCTCGTTGTAAATCTGCCTGGTCAGCCAAAGGTGTACTTCAAGCAATATGCTGGCTATGTTGATATTGATAAGAAGGCTGGCAGGAGTTTGTTTTACTATTTTGCTGAAGCTGAGAAGCATGCAGATTATAAACCCCTTACTCTGTGGTTGAATGGAGGTTATACACAAAATCCCATTAATTCGACATTAGTTTGGATATGTTTCTTAAATCCATTTCCCTCGATTAAAAAGAAAATAATCAGGGTTATGCTGTTTAAGATTGAATGATTCCCTATCAATTGATCATCATGCACAAGAAATATACGCTCATATATATCTCATGTTGATCAGCTGATTAATTTGTTCATGCTTGAATGTTGATGTAATGGTAATTGATGATGATCTTCAACTTGCTTAAAAATCCGTAAACTTGTTTATTTTTTCAGGTCCTGGATGTTCCTCTGTTGGTGGGGGAGGCTTTACAGAACTAGGCCCCTTCTTTCCCTCTGGTGATGGCCTCGGTCTTCGCAGGAACAAAAAATCTTGGAACAAAGGTCTCTTGTTATTTGATCCCATGATATACTATGAAATAATACATATGAGGTCAGTCTATAGCGCAGTGTTTGGATAAGGGCTTACCATTTCTCAACATATTTTCCAGTTTCAAATCTTCTCTTTGTCGAGTCTCCTGTTGGAGTTGGGTGGTCGTACTCAAACACATCATCTGATTACAATCGCGGTGATGATGAAACTGGTAATCAATCAACCCATACGTATTGTTTGTCAGTCATCTTCAAGCCATAAGCATGTTATTCAACTGTTTGCAGCTGAGGATACGCTGAAATTTTTGCTGGGATGGTTTGATAAATTTCCAGAATACAAATCTCGACCTTTGTTTCTCACTGGTGAAAGCTACGCAGGTATTATTACAATGTAAAAGATTGTCTAAGAACTGAGCAGATTCGAACTCGTTCGTGTAACTACTGAGTGCATTTTTCTTCTTCGAAAAATATTAAGGTTGACAAATTAGACATCAACTAATTTGACTCCAAGAACTAAACTTGGAATTTGGAGGATTCAGTTGTGTAAGAGCTGAACCTATGGACTTTCTTGCAGGGCATTATATTCCACAGTTAGCAAATCGTTTGCTGGACTATAATGAGAAATCCAAATGTTTCAAGTTCAACCTCAAAGGAGTGGCTGTAAGAACACTAATTAATCAGTTCTCATCCTATATAACTACCAATGCTATAATACTAAGATTAGGCTCCTGCATATACAGATTGGGAATCCACTGCTGAGGCTTGATAAGGATTCACTTTCCACGTATGAATACTTATGGTCACATGGGATGATGTCGGATGAACTTTGGGACCAAATTAATGGGAATTGCAACTTTGATGATTATACCTACGAATCTCCTCATAATGAAACAAGTCAATGTGACAAACTTTTGGACAAAGCAAATGAAGTGGTTACTGACTATATAAATCCTTACGATGTGATTGTTGATGTCTGCTATCCCTCCATTGCTGTTCAAGAATTACGCTTGCGGAAACTTGTAAGTTCTCCCATCCCTCATGATCTTTTGTTTGGTATAACTAATTTCTTACGCGTTTGATGAAATTAATTCGACGCATCCATGCATGACTGTTAATGGTGTCAAGGCTACTAAGAAGAGTGAGGGAGTGGACGTATGCACGCCTATCGAAAGGTCTTTCTATTTCCACCTTCCTGAGGTGCAAAAGGCTCTTCATGCCAACCGGACTAACATACCCTACCCCTGGTTCATGTGCAGCCCGTAAGAACCGTTATTAATTCTTCCTATCTGCTCCATGTCTCGCAATCTATCATTCTTGCCTTTTGTTAAAATTATGGCTGTGATATGATTTTTGTTTTGTTTAATTAATTTTCTTTGCTGGGATTGACATTTTTCTTTGTCATCTCCAGTGATGGGGTACTGAACTACACTGCGTCGGATGTTAACAGAGATATGCTTCCATTACTCAAAAATATAATCGAATATAAGATCCCCCTCTTGGTTTACAGGTACATTAATGGCCTTAAATTCCATCAAGTTCTGCATATTTTCTTCCCTCTGTCCATTCATGTTACATACATAAAGGATATGAAGAATGGAGAAAATAAAATAATTAGAACATGATCATCATCCACTCTTCTATGATTTTTCTGCCAACTAAATGCAGTGGAGATCAAGATTCTGTGGTACCATTGGTCGGCACCAGAGCAATGATGAGGGAATTAGCCAAGGATCTCAACCTAAACATTACAGACGATTATAGAATCTGGTTCCTCAAGAACCAGGTAACATTACTCTGCATCCCTTCAAATCAGTTTGCAGATATAGTAATACTAAATGTCAGTTAAGAATGGTGTTTTTGTTGAACAGGTTGGAGGGTGGCAAATCAGGTATGGAGATTTGCTGACATTCGTGACGGTACGAGGTGCATCACACATGGTACCTTTTTCGCAGCCAGCCAGGGCCTTGAAACTTTTCAGTTCGTTTATCCACGGGACGAAGTTACCAAGCAACAGTAGTATTCCTGGGAACCTTGATGATTAAGTTGAATAACATTTTACGAAACCAATGGCATGTTCCGAGAATCACAAACTAGAATGTTAGTTAGGGAATCAGTAAGCGTAGATATGTCGTATATTTAGGACAGATTTTTGGACCACACCCATAGCATCCAAATTTTAGATTTTGCATTCATATGTTTGCTTTATTAATAAAAACTTACATAGCTTATAGTTTTTGTCTTAAAGTATTGTTTACTTATTCAAATTATTTGCATGCATGTGAATACATGCACATAAATTGTGAATTACAACGCTTGCATGCACATAAATTGTAACATTATGCAAAGCGAGTGAAAAATTATAATCCTACAACGTAAGGATAAAGGGATGCATTATAAAATTAAAAGTGCTATATTAGCTAACTCTGAGAACTCTCAAAAACTGAAAAAAAAAAAAATTTCCCTAAATAACTACTTGTTTTTTCAATGAAATGATTTCGTGATAATTCTCGCACACTATTACTACTGTTGAAACACTTTTTTCGAAAAAATGGAGAATGAGGTCAAATGTCCATTCATTTCTCAATGCCATTAAACATAAACACCCCAATTAAGAGGGTTGCTGTAAGTTTGTTGGACCTTGAATTAGAAATAGCGCCAACGCCAACTGCACAGACAACGATAGTGAAGAAGACGACAATTACTGGAAGATTTGGCCTAAGCTTTCAATGCCATAATTATGGCACATGTATTCCATTTGCTGCATTTCTTCAATGACCAACTTGTACTTTAAGTTGCATCAAACTTGAGGACGATTTTAATTTCCTTTTTCTTTTTCATTTTGATTAAATTCAACTTTCAAAATCTTTATTCGTCTTAAAAGAAAATTTACTTTTAATAAAAAAAAAAATTAATATTATTCTTATTAATAATTATTACGTATGACTGTATGAGTATGACCAAAATCAACTCTTCAATAAACGTAATATATTTCCAAGTTTGGAAACAAAGTATTATCCCTCCCTTGTGCATCCAGCTGCCTTGATCTGCCAATATTGGAGTGTTTGTCGGCCATTTGCCAATACAAACAAAGAAACAAGTGAAGGGCCTTGTTCATGAAACTGGACTGATTCTCACTTTCTCCGAAAGTACTAGAGCCGTGACCCAATCAAATTGTCCAAAAAGATAAGCAACTCTTATCCGCAATGCTATTATTACACAAGGAAAAAAGGTACTAAAGGATTCATATTCAACACCTAATACTCTTTTGCCCTTCGGGATAGAGCAGCCGGCTTCACTTGAAGGGTCAAAAATCTTGCGCCAGGAGGTCGTGAGTTTAAAGCGTTGCAACTACCGTGATTGCTAGTATTAGAGGTGAATGCTGATAGCTCAAAAAAAAATTAGTGTTTAAAAGTAGTGTATGAATAATGATTCGTAACCAAGCGTGAGGTTCGGCCAAAAAATTAGTCAATTTGTAACGCATCAAAAAATATTTTTTTTCAAAAAAAAATTTACCAAAAATAAAAAATTTTTTTCTAAAATCGATACGCATTTTGACTTTTTTTAGAGTAAAATATGATATTTTTATTTTCCATTCATTGTTTTAGGTGTTTCATATTTACTTTAGAGTTTTTTTTATGTTTTAAATATATTATTAATTTTTAGTTTTAATGTAATGTAATTTTATTTTTCATTAATTGTTTTAAGTATTTTATTTTTAATTTAGAGTATTTATTTTTATGTTTTAAGTATATTTTAATTTTTAGTTTTAATGTAATGTAAATTTATTTTTCATTAATTTTTGTACATATTTTATATTTTATTTAGAGTATTTATTTTCATTTTTTAAGTGTATTATTAATTTTTAATCTTAAAGTAATGAAAGTTTTTCCATTAATTGTTTTTAAGTATATAATGTATGATAAAAAAATTATTCATGCTATTAAGAATTTTATATTTAATTTATCACATTTATTTTCATGTTTCAAGTATGTTATTAAATTTTAATTTTAGTGTAATGTAAATATATTGTCCATTAATTGTTTTAAGTATTTCATATTTAATTTAGAGTATTTATTTTTATTTAAGTATTTCATTTTTAATTTAGAGTATTTTTTTATTTTTAAGTATAAGCATTAATTTTTAGTTTTAATGTAATGTAAATTTATTTTTCATTAATTGTTTTACGTATTTCATTTTTAATTTAGAGTATTTATTTTCATTTTTAAGAGTATTATTAAATTTTAATTTTAATGTAATATAAATTTATTTTCTATTGATTGTTTTACATATTTTATATTTAATTTAAATTCATGTAATGTAAATTTAAGTTTTTTATGTAATGTAAATTTATTTGCTAAAAAATGTTTTTAATAATGGCCCAAAAAATTATTAAAGTTGTATTATTAATGTAAAAAAAGTTAATAATGACTGCGTGAATAGTGCAGGCCAGGCCACTAGCGTGAGTAAATTTTTTATAATGGCTGCGTGAATAGTACTGGCATGGCCACAAGCTGATGTGGCGCTGATGTGGTTGAATGAGGCCTGGCCCCAAAAAGGGGCCACCGTTCATGCCCTAAGGGTTTATGTTCAAAAGAATTAGTCCCGTGCTTGTTTAAAAGTAGGGTATGGACAATGATTCATAGCTGAGTGTGAGGGGCTTTAAGGGTTCGTGCCATGAGTAGTGTGGGGGAGTTAAATCCAAATCTTTCATGCCATGACGAGTGTGAGAGTATCCAAATTTGAAAAGTAGTAAATGTGAAAATATCTCTTGTGCAAAAAAAGAAAAACCTAATACTCTTTTCGTTCAAATAGTGAACATGAAAATATCTCTTATGTAAAAAAAATTAAAAAAAAACCTAATATTCTTTTCGTCCAAAAAAAAATGCATTTCAAAATGTAATTACTAAGTATAACACACCTTTAATGTATTAAGAGTTTTGATTTTCTATGGTAAATGTTATGTTAGACTAATTTATTGTAATAATATATTACATTTCAAAACATGGTTCAATACTATTTTCTGATAAAAATATCTTGAAAGGCTAATATGCATTCACCCTTGGTATGTAAAAAAGGAAAAATTCAATTCCGGTCACTCCTATTTTTGTTAGGTGAATATCACTAGAGACATTATCTCTAGTAATTTTCTTACACTGCATCAAATGTGATTTTTTCTCTATGTTATATGGTAGTAATGAATGTCACGAAGTCAATGAATTTACTGAAAATTTATCATTACTACTCTTATTCTCTGCACCGGTAATCAATTACCTAAGTAAAAATGAGTTGCTGAACAAAAGAAGCCATGCATGATGCAACAGCAAAGATGGCAGACGCGTTGTAGTGTGCCTCTTTAATTGCTGGCAAATGGCAAGCTCATTTTTAGGGGTCTCAAGCTAGCTAGCTACCAAAGAATGATTCTTTACGCTCGTAACAGTGATTAGTTTAACTTTTTTGACGGTGTAATTGTGTCTTAATCAGCTCACGAGTGGACTTTCTACATAAAATGGGCTCAATTCCCTATACATATATCATCCTGCCTATTTCGTCTTCATCAAAGAATTGATACAGAAACAGGGTCCTTATAATTAATTCTACGGCTGGAGTACTGGGGCTAGTTGAGGCCAATGATACTACTGGTTTTGAATCTTTTAATTCTAGTTGTTCTCAGTTGTCTTGTTGGGATTTCGCATGCCCAACTTAGCATTGGCTTCTATCAGAACACTTGCCCGGATGCTGAGAACATGGTGAGACGAGTTGTTGCGGAAGCCATTTCCTCGGATAAAACTAAAGCTCCAAAGTTGCTTAGGATGCATTTCCACGACTGCTTTGTTGAGGTCAGTGCTTATCTTCTCTTTACCCTGCATAAAATATGATAAGTGTTTACGGAATTGGTTTTGGTTGAAATTAATGGTCGACGCTTGCAGGGCTGCGAGGGATCAATACTTGTTGATAATGGCCCTAATTCTGAGAGAGAAGCATTTGGGCACCAAGGGGTTGGAGGTTTTGAGGTAATAGAGAAAGCAAAGGCAGAGTTGGAAGCTGCATGTCCAGGGGTGGTATCTTGTGCAGACATTGTAGCCTTGGCTGCTAGAGACGCTATTGTAATGGTGGGTAACTTTTAATTTTAGAGGCATATTTTTTTCTTGTCGGTATATGCATGCTTAATCCATGGCTGAATTTTGAAGGCTTTTGTTTTCTTTCTTGGTGCAACGTGTTTAATATATTAACAAAAATGGCAAGAACAGAGCAATGGACCATCCTATGAGGTTGAAACAGGAAGAAGAGATGGACTAGTTTCAGATAAGTCATTGGCAGATGACATGCCGGATGTTGATGATTCAATTGAGGTTCTCAAGGCCAAGTTTAGGCAGAAAGGATTCACTGAGAAAGACCTTGTTGTTCTCAGCGGTAACCTCCCTCTCCCCTCCCTTCCTCTTCTCTCTCTCCCCACGACCCATGCGGGGCTTGTGCTAGTTTAAGTTGGTAGGCATCACGGGGTGTGATGATTGATGACTTATCTTACACGACCAGATTATAATTAAGTCATTGCTGAATAGGAAAAAAAACTTCAATTCTAGTGTTAGGACTTCAATGTAATTGCGTAATGTCATTTACGTTGATCCGCGTTTTTTCTTGGTTTCGAACCAGACTCTTTTCCAAGAAATGGCAAATGAAGCTTTTGAAGAGTGCAAGCATCCAATTTAACTTTGATTATTTGACAGATACTTCCTTCCTGTGATATTTTTTGAGTTCTGTGTGTGTGTTTTAGGCGGATATGTTTCGATTTGACTCCCGCGTCTCCGTGGGGGGTCCCCAGCATTAAGAGGGGAGACAACTGATAAGGAAGGCAGTTTAGGCTACTATTTTCCTAGATCATATGATTAGTTAGACTCCATGTGATCACTCATTTTGTGGACCATGCATCAACAATATTTGGGATGATGAATCCACAATAAATGGATGAAATTCTCAACAATCAAGTTGACATTGTACTCATCCCTTTAAATTTTAGAAAAAGATGTGTATGGTTTTTGTTTTTTCATTCACTGCTGTGCCACACATGATATTAATAAATGAATGGTTGTTTTGTTGGCGAAAAAAATTACAGCTGCACATACAATTGGAACAGCAGCATGCTTCTTCATGACAAACAGGCTTTACAAATTCACAGAGAATGGAGGCTCTGATCCATCCATAAACCCTCAGTTTCTTCCTGAGTTGACAAGAACATGTCCCAAGAATGGAGATGTAAATGTCCGCTTGCCTATGGACCACGGCAGTGAGGAGAAATTCGACAGTCACATTCTTGAAAACATCAGAAACGGGGAAGCAGTTCTGCGGTCGGATGCGCAGCTGTATGCAGATGTGACAACAAGGGGTGTTGTGGATTCTTATTTTGGTTTCTTTGCTCCCGTCTTTGGACCATCATTTGAGGAAGATTTTGCTGCTGCAATGGTGAAAATGGGGAGGATTGGTGTAAAGACAGGTTCACAAGGCACAATTAGGCGTGTTTGTGGTGGTTTCAATTAGTTGGTCACATCATTCACTCTTCAGTTCACAAGTTTAGTATCAACGACACTTTGAAACTGTACTGAAACTGGTACTTGATTCACATGGTGAAGTGAGGTGGGAATTGTTTCAATATTGTACAGAAACATTTGCAGCTACAATGGCTTGTTTGTATTTGTATCCTAAGTTTTCCTTGAGTAATGAAACTTTGATTCATCAAAGTATGTAAATGGGACCATTATGACTCAGAAACAATTGAGCAAGTTGTGTGATTTGAGGTCCCAAACGGTTGTTGAAGCACTTATAAACAAAAAGATTGATTAATTGTATTTGCATTTATGTTTCAAACCTGTATATGGCTGTCAAACTGTTCAGTTAATAAACTGCAATAATATTATTATTGCTACTACTACTAATAATAATTATATGAAACTCATAATTAAAATGTAAGAATAAAAATTAAAAAATTATATATTTATGTGCATCGTATTTTATAGTAAAAAGTTATACTCATATAAAATTAAGGTTTTTTTTTTTTTGTTTTTTTGGGTGAGATGTAAAAGTTATTTCTTAAAGAGCTCAATATGATCATAGCTCCACATGGCTTACTGATTTCCATTCAAGGATCCGTTTTGCCTTCCTAAGATAGAGGAGGATGTACGGTGCTTGTAATCGATCAGAAGGGAATTGGACAAAACATGAAAGAAGGAAGCAACGAAAATGTTGCAAAACATTTGGAAGTGGAAGACGAAGGGGAAGAAGAAGAGCAGAAAAGGAAAAAGTTCCTCAAGCCCAGTTTCTTCTCTTCTTTCTCTGAAATTTCCCCTACACAAATAGAATATTCTGTAATTGCGTGACATACTCATCATTAAAGTAATTTCAGCCAAAAGGGAGTTTTTTGAGGTTGAAGATCAGCCAAACACAAGTTCTTCCTCCTCCTCCCAATTCAAGAAAACGTTTTATTATTAATTTCAGAAACGAGTGCATCCCTCTTAACCTTGTATGAGTCAAGCTTTTCTTAATGACATTCTATGTTGTTATGAGTGTGCCTTGTTGAATATATAGGGAATGCATGCACTTTAGAACCATTTCACGATTCCTTCTGTTGAATTTGGATGATAGACTGCATGCATAGATTGTTACTAAAAGCTTCATCACCAAAAGGGTTCATATTGTTGTTTTTTTTTACCAGGTTGAATTCGCCATTTCTCCAAGTTTTGTAGCCACACACGTCCTCGATTGGTAAATTTAACATTTCCACCTGCATCGTATACACACATATACAGATCAGAATTGATCATGTCTCCAAGCAAGTTCAGAAAGGCCATTGGGGCAGTCAAGGATCAGACTAGCATAAGCCTAGCCAAAGTTGGAAGTAGTGCTTCTTTATCTGACCTTGATGTAGCCATTGTTAAAGCCACCAGGCACGAAGAGTACCCTGCTGATGAGAGGTACGTCAGGGAAATAATGAGCCTAACCTGCTATTCTCGCGCCTATGTGGGCTCATGCGTTAGTACCATTTCAAGACGCCTTAGCAAGACAAAAAATTGGGTTGTTGCACTCAAGTCACTAATGTTGATTCAACGGCTGCTTGCGGATGGTGATCCATCATATGAACAAGAGATATTTTTTGCAACAAGGCGCGGGACTCGTCTTCTTAACATGTCTGATTTTCGTGATACTTCAAGGTCGAATTCTTGGGATTACTCTGCATTTGTAAGAACTTATGCACTGTACCTTGATGAACATCTGGAGTTTAGGATGCAAACCAGGAGAGGAAAGCGTAGTGCATTTGCTTATGATCATGATGAAGAAGAGGTTGGTCCTAATGCTATTGTTGCAAAAACCACACCTGTGAGAGAAATGAAAAATGAACACATTTTTTCAAGGGTTCATCATCTTATGCAACTTCTTGAGCGATTTTTAGCATGTCGCCCGACAGGTTTGTATTGTGTTCCTTTTAAGTTCAGCTCTTTTTTGATTTGGGTTGATTGAAAAATAAATCCATGATCTTAATTATTCTTTAAAACATTGAAACAGGTGTGGCAAGAAACAACAGGGTTGTGATTGTTGCTATGTATCCAATTGTGAAAGAAAGTTTCCAATTATATTATGATATCACAGAAATTATGGGAATTTTGATTGATAGATTTATGGAGCTTGATGTTCCTGATTCTGTAAAGGTTTACGAGATCTTTTCCCGCATTTCGAAACAGTATGATGAGCTCGACGCATTTTATAATTGGTGTAGGACTGTTGGAATTTGCCGGCCCTCTGAATACCCAGATATTGAGAAAATTCCACAAAAGAAACTTGAGGTTATGGACGAGTTTATAAGAGAGAAGTCAATAATGGCACAAAACAGGAAGGCCAAGATGATTGAGCCAATGCCTGAGCCTCAACCTGAGCAGGAAGTCGAGGAAAATGAACCGGAAGAGGATATGAATGCCATTAAGGCATTACCACCTCCAGAAGGATTTCAAGAGGAACCTCATGAAGAAAAACAGGAAGAGGAAAAAGTAGAAGAGGAAGCCAAGCCAAAAACACAAGAAATGGGAGATTTATTGAACTTGGGTGAAGATGCTCCAACCACAGAAGAACATGGTGATCAATTAGCCTTGGCGTTATTTGATGGTAATCTATCCACAAATGCTCCTGCAACAAGTGGTACTTCTGCGTGGGAAGCCTTTAATGAATCAGGCGATTGGGAATTGGCACTTGTACAGTCCGCCAGCCATTTGTCTAACCAACAGGTATCGCTTCCCGGTGGTTTCAGCACAATGATGCTTGATGGCATGTATCAACAGGGCACGACACAACAGGCAATTGCTTCAACCGGCGTTACAGCTACAGGAAGTGCTAGCAGTGTAGCACTGGGTTCTGCTGGAAGGCCGGCATTGTTAGCATTGCCTGCACCTCCAGGTGCTGATGGAGCTACTTCTGCTGGTGCTGATCCCTTTGCAGCCTCTCTTGCCATAGCACCTCCAGCTTATGTGCAAATGACCGAGATGGAGAAGAAACAAAGACTATTAGTAGAAGAGCAGATAATGTGGCAGCAATATGCCAAAGGCGGGATGCAAGGCCAAGTGGGATTAGCAAAGGTAGAGGCAAATGCTTATCCACAAAACATGGGAGGTTGCTCGGGGTATCATTGAAGTTTTGATAATAGTCTTTACAGATTTTTAGCTCCATTTCTTCTTTTTGAGTACCCAAGGATACTTGTATCACCAGCCAATTAGTACTAGAGGCATTCATACGACATGAACACTTTACACTGTCAAGCATGGCAAAACAGGTTGCGACCTATTTCTTATTGCAACTCTGTATATCGTAAGACTTTTGATACAGAATTCAACCAGCTTATATTTCAATGATCAGATCACTCTCTTTAACATTCTCCTTTTATGAATTAGTGCATATTTTCACCTCTTTTCTTTTGTCACCAAGTATATTTGTTACCATCATTGATCACTAATTTAATGATCCATGCATAATGTACTATCAGAAAAGTTTTAACAAAGTGCAGTGTAGAAGCAGCAGTTTAATGACTGATTTTACAAACTAATACAAGAGTTAGTAATAACATTGACTGTTGCATAAAATGCCCAAAGCGATTCCACACATTAGAAGAAAGTTAGAAGCTACACAGTTCACGCAACCTCTTTTGGGGTTCTAAATATGCCTTAAAATAGTACAGTTAAGGAAAATAAACTCAAGCATCTATGGAACATTTTTCCATACTCGGCAAACCACCGTCAGAATGCTTCTCAATGGATTCTCCCAGCTGCATTCCAACAGCAACTAAGGTCTCCAGTGATCTCTCACTATTTTCTACGAGGTCCTCGTCTATCTTGATTTTGTTCTGAGCAGTAAAGCACAACTTTTAAACACCTTGGCGAATGTGTAAACACTATCGAATGATGGAGTTTATAAAAGACACAAGCCAAGAAAAAACACTGGTTACACATGCAAAGAAGAGGATACTAACCTTTTCAAACACGCAAATAACAGTACTTCCACCAAATGAGAAATAACCAAGCTGTAAGTATGATCAACATAGTTTAAAATGCTAACCATTAAGTAAATAATTAAAACCCACAATTGAACAGCACCAAAAGAAGAAGAAGAAGAGACAAGACATGGACTGAACCTCATCTCCTTTTTTCACATGGTCACCCAGCTGCTTAGAAAAAGTAATGCTGCCAACCATTGTTGCC
This sequence comes from Gynochthodes officinalis, assembly GCA_020080225.1. Lineage (NCBI taxonomy): Eukaryota > Viridiplantae > Streptophyta > Magnoliopsida > Gentianales > Rubiaceae > Gynochthodes > Gynochthodes officinalis. The sequence goes on from CM034616.1 coordinate 24,028,895, forward strand.
CCAATTGCAACAAATGCCACCTGCAACCATGAGGGCGTAACTTCCATTTTAGGATAGAAATCACTTTTCCTCATTGCCTAGAGAGCTAGCAAATATCAATCATGTGGAATTAGAGGACAAATAAACTAGAGTTGTCTTAGCATTAATATGATGAGAATGGAAATAAATGGTTTCTCTGAAACACAAAACTGGACAATCTCTCAAATAGTTAAAAGAAAAGAAAGGCTCATCTTTTTAAATGCGAGGAAATCAAATACAAATACAATTAACTTGTGCAACGAACCTTCCCAAAATCTGCTGTCGAAATGATACATACAACCCGTTTATTCTCCGTGAAAACGTTACAATACTTGCTATTCACAGCAATGGGGTTTACCTTACAAAGTCAAATTGACAGAAAGAGATCAAGACATGTCAAAGAATCAGAAAGAAAAATAAAAAGTTCTCAACACATCTTAAATTACCGTGTATAAGCATCCAGGAATGTTTACAAACTTTTCAATAGTTCCAGAAACTGGCGAATGGAAACGATGATAGTCCTGGCAATAATTGGAGAATGATTTTTTCAAAAGCAAAAATACAAATCCAACAGGAAAACCAAATTGAACAGCAGTACCTGTGGTGCCAATCGAAATATCACTAAAGCTCCTTCAATGAAGGCATTGGAACAAGCTTCATTCCCCAAAAGACCTTGTATAGAAAATTTTCGACCCTAAGGATCATAAGATACAAAGTAAGCTGAAATTTTTTTCTACATTTGCAATAGCATGTGTATACAAGACACCCTAAATTTTAAGATTTACACCCACATTCTGTCGGCATTCTCTAAGCACAAGGAAATATACCTTAATCCAAAATCTTCGACTGTGATCAGCAGTTTTAAATGCCATCAGACGGCAATCAGCAGCACAAATAGCAATATCATCACGCTCCATGTGAGCTATTGGTCTTGCTTCAGGTTTTAACTCTCTTATAAAAAATTCGTTGAAAGTCTGTATAGAAGATTATAGATTACAAGCTTATAAGATAGGGAAAATTTCAGGTTTCTGTAGCAAAAAAAAAAAATTCTATAATTTGTATCCCTTTTGATACACATAAAGTCATAAACATAGAGGCTTCAAAATTTCGAAGGGCAAGATCAAATTTTTCCATACCTCAGAATAAAGTGGGTTTAGAACAAAGACTAATTGCAAAATCAGAATATCTTTAGAAAGAATGCTCTTTTAGTTAATACAGTTGCTCATACAATAGGAAACTCTTTCTTTTACTAATAAAAGATGCGTGCTTCCGAAGATAAGGTTTGCACTTCAGGCATTCTAAGGAGCTATTGTTTTATATCCAAGATAAGTGCTGGGAGTTTAGAACTCTAAATTCGCATCAGGAAATAAATAATCAAGGGAAAAATTTTAGAAGTTAAGCTGGATATCAGGCAATGAATGTTGAATCAAAGTTATGCTGTTAATAGGAGCTCTTACTCCTGATATGATCATTTTCATTGTCGAGGCAACAATCCTCTCACCAGTTAATGGGCATGTACATGCTGGGCATTATGAAAGAATGAAATCCTTGATTTGTCTCTATTAGTTATTCACAGTGTAATGTTAATCTGAAACTCATCCTACCTTAAAATGCTTCAGAGGGTATTTGGCTTCTTCCAAATTAATCTGACCCTGTAAAATGACAATTCAACAGAATCAAGGAGAAAGAAAAAGCTTCCCCCAAGATATTTTATTTCTGCAAACATACAGATCATTAAATTAACCAATTCATGACACCAACAACTAAATATTGTGCCAAAGTCTGGATAATTTACAAAGACAAGCAGACAATCATGTACTAATTAACTAGAGCAGCTCCATTCAAGGGGATTAGGTCGGGAAAAAGACGGTGGAACTTTAGTTGGCAAGTAATTTTAGTCAAATCTACAAACCTATACAGTTTTATCATGTATCTGTATCAAGACAAAACTGCAACTTAGTTTGGGAAATAGAAAAAGAAATTTTGTGAGCTCTTGATGTAAAATAAGATGGCAAACTCAGAAACATCCCAAGAAAAAGTGCCTAGAGCACAGTGGTTCAAACAATAAATAGTCAAAGCAGTGGTGTAAGTCACCTGATCATGAACCTTTGATCAAAACAATGATAAGAGATGTAAAAGAAGGCCACCATGCAAATTGATAAACCCCAAAAGCCCCAGATGATGAAACATGATGGTAAATACCCTCAAATCCATTTGAGCAATATATACTAACTCAATTTACCCCCATATCTATTTGAGCAAGTATATACAAAGTCAAAATTTATACAATTCAAGGAGAAGAAAAGGTAGTTATAAGCAATTTAAACTCCATGTTGGTCATAACTCAATAGTCAATACCAATCCAAAAGCTATGAATTGAAGTAACAGCTTATGGGATATATGTTAATCCGCTAATCATTAAAAGGGATAACATGCCTTGAAAAACTCCACAAACTTTGGTATATCTTTAGCAGATTCAACAGACTCCATTTTCTTGCCCTGCTTTTCTGAAATGCTCTGTAAGATCTCTTTTGCACCTGCATTCATATTTGCATGTTATTCATATTATCCCAAAAGTGACTTTTTTTTTTTTATTAAGGAAAAAAAATGGATATAGAAGTATACACTTTCTTTATTTAACATTAAATTCAAAGAAGTGAAAACATTCCCAATTATCCGGTTGTCAAAGATTATGCAATTTGAGGAAGTAGTAAACTGGAGCTTCAAAAATAAAACTCCATAGACTTGTTTAAAGATATATGAAAGGAGGATAAGAGATATAAACATTCACCACATCTTCACAGGCTCATCCGGTTTCATAATGTTAAAGCAATACCTTGGTCCATGATGCCAAGCCCAATTTTTGACTGGTAAATAGCTCTCATTGATAAAACAATCTTGCTATCAATTAACTCCTCTACTATCCTCTTGTTTCTTCGATCAAACACCTAAACAGGGAAAAAGCACTTTTCTACATCATCACCGCTGGGGGAAAAAAAGAAAAGAAAAGAAAAAATCATTCAAAAAGCAGAAAAAGGTTTCAATCAGAAATGCCCATTTCTCACTAAAAATGCAGATATATCCACTTTATATTTCAGTTCAAAAGACTAAAGGGGAACATACCAAAATATGTGATGCACTTGACCCAGACCTCAAACCAATGTCATAAGATGAGAAATGGGCCCATTCAGTTAGTTTGAACATCCACCTATGTAGATAAGATGATTTAGAATGTAAGATTAGGCTGTATGAAGGAATTATTCCCTTCTCATGACAAAGAGAAAACGGAATTCACAATTTCCTACCCATTAGCAGCCTGCTTATCAGTCAAGAATCCTCCAGTCATAACCTGATTCCCAGTCCCTTCATCAAAACAGAGTGTCAAGTGGATCATACTGTTTAGTCTATCAGAAACTTCAAGAATCTCGCCGCAAACAGGGCAGCAATTGATCAATGGCTCTCTGCAAATATGAAAAATACAACTTTAAATGGTGAAAAGGTGATTCATGTCGTCAACTAGCAAGAAATAAGATGTAAAAGATTAGAAACTACAGGATGATAGTATGGTCCAGTAAAATTTATGAAACTTAATCAAAGCAATGACATATCTAAAAATCAACTTTTTACCAAGAGATCAAGATGGACTCTGCAGGTTAAATTTTCATCATAAGAAGTACTGCCACAGAATACGGTCAATGGCACCAACTTACACAGAACCCTATTCACCCAGATTCATACATAAACAGCGTACATCAAAATCCACAAAACTCCTGAGGATGAAGGCCATCCTTTAGTCATTAGGATAGAAGAATGCCAAAAGAGAATGCAACAGCAGCACCACTAAATTAGACGGTAGGTATATATATGTTATTAAATCAGATAAAACATTTTACATGTACCCTAGATGTTGAATGAGTTAAATTAAGTTAGAAGAGTTGCATCACTAAAGCCATTTCATGTAGAATAACTAGTATCCTCCTATGTAGTCAATCATGCAAAGATTCTTAGGATCAAGTCAACTGTAGTAATTTCTTAATGTTTGCAATAAGAATATACTTGTACAATGATAGGGGGTACATTCAAATTGATCCCACCATGTCATTATCAACACCAACATTCCCATTATATGATAATGTAATAAGTGTTATAATAAAAGTTTGCATAACTGTCCTGCCTTATGCATATAGGAAGAAACAGTTAGGTGTTTTCATGGGCCAATAAGATTTTTGGCTGAGTAGCATACTAGAACTATGATGCAAAAACAAACTAGCAAACAAAGGAATCCAAAATCAATCAGCAACAAATGTAAGACGAAGAATAGCTCAGAAGGTTCAAGAAGGAAACATAGTGCCTAATTAACATGCATCAAAATCTTAGTTTCATGATAAGTCCACAAATGGCAGGCAGAATATAGAAAAGTTTAACACAATATGCAAGGATTCTAAAAAACTTATGTTAACTTACTTTTCTTGTTGAACTGCTAGAAGCATGGCCAACTCATCTATGCTGACCACACCATCCCCGTTTTTATCAGCATCCATGAAAAGCTCCTTTTTCTAGTACACGAGGCAAATGGGCTACTAAGATAACAAGTTTACAAAATTATGCACGACTCTGAAACAAAATCTTTTCCTTTTTTTTCATTTTTTCTTTTTGATTCTTTGTTTAAATGCATCTATTTGCAATTATCTGAATGCCAGGAATTACACAAAACTTGACTCTCACTCTCCAGACACTTATTCAAAAAAAAGTAATATGGAAGTACAATGCTAAAAAATTACACCACACCCAAGATGACTCAGATAACCAGGTGATAAGACACAACAAGATCTACGGAAAGTTGACTAATATATCAGAAACTCCCTCTGTGATACACACCTTATTACCAGCCAATTGATTGCCAAAAGCATCAATTAAGACAGAGAATTCATTGAAGGAAAGTTTTCCATCTTCATTGTAGTCCTGCATAACACAACCGTATTAGCTTCAAATGAACATGTGAGGGGCATGTCTGCAATAATATCAATCTTCCTTGATCGCTTGAAGAATTGTTATATGCTATTTGTACCATATCGGACAACAGTACATGGTCGAGTAGGGATTCTCCCCTTTAAAAAATTCTGTCAAAATAGGAAAAGTGACCAACAGCATCCTCACATCTATAATTCTTGTATTACATGTTAGTATCTGGTTAACAAATAATAATATTCAAATCTCTCTTCTTCTTTTTTTTTAATTTTTTCCTTCCTGGCCTGGGTTTGAGAGTGCATTCAACTATAAATAACATTAAGTAAAATCATTACAGTTCAGTACTAAACATGATAATTTTACTAAGGTGAGGTTTAAACCTAAAAAGATCAGATACCAACTAGATTATTTCAAAGACAAATTTGCAGATAAAGGGCTTTCAAGACATTTTGGCCAACAGTTGACGAACAATTTGTCAACAGAAGGTGATCCTAAGTTAACATCAGAACTTCCAGGGATGGACTAAGGAATCAAGGCAGGTCATTTACTCTTCTATAAAAGCTGAATTTCCAGAGTTTCTTCTATCATTATATTTCAGTGTCCCCTATTTGGCACGTGCATGTAGTGCGCACAAAAATATTTCTTGCACACCACTAGTTCTTGCTGCTTTTCCTATCAGGCATCTCAACAATGTAGTATGAAATTACAGAAGCATTAGGTATTGCTCTGTCAGGACTTTGATTTTCATCCATTAGCCAGTTAATTTTCATAACTTGCTGCCATAAATTTCCAAATTGCATTGTTATAGGACACTTAATTCTTTCCATATACTGAACTAGCTACAACATATAAATTCAAAACTTTCTGAATCCACGTCTCCAGAAACATTACACAAATATGTGCATCGTTATCTATGAATGGTCAGGTACAAAACCATGTACACCAAACTCCAATAAAATTTAATATAATAGCCTTTCATTCTAAGAAATAGAAGAACAAAGATTATTTAATAAACATTATAATCTCTCCATGACTTACACTGTGGTTCAAGATATATGATACTTTGAACGATAGTTACGGCAAGAGGCAAAGTATTACAACATACCACTATAGACAAGATGCGCCTAGCAAAGTTTTTTTCTGTTTCAGTAGGATCCTGTCAACATTTAACCAACTGTCAAGACATCAGAAGTACATGACTTAGCAGAAATAAACAACATCAAAGGCATCTTGCAACTGGAGCACCTCAATTGAACATGAAAGAGTCACAGTTCCGACAACTATTGCTTTCGATGCTGGATCAAACAAGTCAAATGTCTCTGTATCAGAAACAGTATCCTGCAAGCAAAATAATTTAGGATCACCTAAAGGATAAGGATTAAAAACAAAGAAACATAGAGCAAAGAACTTTGCCTCTCTCATACAAACACAGACAGTCTTAAATTTCTGGAAAACAAACTTTCATGCAAACACAGAAAGGTAAATTCTAAACAATTTTTTAGTTTATACTTAAAATGAAAAAAATACCAATCACAATATTCAGTTTAAGAAAGAACATTTGGAGGGTTAAATTAATAGCCCTCATCATCAACTCACGTATTAATAGAAAAGATGGACACAGTAATGCGAAAATGAATGAACAAACTCACACAGAAAAAAGAAAAGACAAATGCCAACAAATCAGTCAGGCTGGATTCTCAAGAATTATCACAAAAACTATTAAAGAGTACTTTTTGAGAAAATACCAAAATATCAAAGATATGCTGCTAGAAGTCTATTTTCAAGGCCTAATATATGCAACTTACATAAAACCAATTAGATAGCACATGAAGTTCTTTACAGTCCAAGGACAGCAGGACTAAGTACATAGAACTCGATGCACACTCTTTTATAAGAATGATGTTCCTCTAACCTGTGTGAGGAATTCAAGCAGATCAATCTCACAATACCCGATGAGATTGTTCTTGGATAATCTGTTTGTCTGTCAACAATAAAAGTCAGTGACCAAAAGATAGATGAAGATAGCCATATCAAAGTATGATGAGAAAGCCATAACATCAACAATGATAATTCATCCAAAAGTCCAAAAGAAACTAAATTACACATCTTCAAGTTTATAAATAGTAAAGGAAAAATAAGAACAAATGCTAAATTCAGAATCAAAATGGTGTTTTCATAGCTTTTCAATAACAGAAAAAGGGAAAAAAGGATTTCTGCTGCCATTTGAATGTATGTAAATCAAATCTAGACATCAATAATAATAAATCTTATACCAGGAGCACTCTCTAAGTTCCAAATTCAGATTTAGGAAAAGGGTTCCTAATCATGATTTTATAGCTAAAAAAGGAAAGGAACATTAATAAGTAAAATTCAAAACATGCTGGCATTGTTAATGAATTTACAATCCTAGTGTAAAGCATGCATATCAAAATTATCGAAGCAAACACATTTTCCATTTTTGTAAATAAAGGCAGTCAAATGCCAATATCATACCAAATTACAATTGTACACACCTCAAATATTGAGATTCTTGCAATATGTGCTCCATTTTTTTCCAAAAGAAGCTTCTTCTCCTGCAAAGGAAGAAGTCACTGATCTTTATATCCATAGGAACTACGGACAAAGGAAAAAAAAACTAACAAAATGAAGGATAACGAAAGTGAAAGGGCAATGAATGCTTCAATAAGTAACTCACAGAATTCCAAGTGGGCTTCTCAGTGCTGCAAAATCCATCCACAAAACATGATCAACATATGACGGTAATTGGAAAATCTGATTCTTACAAACAAAAAGTACAGTGCTTAACTGATCAGAAACATGGGTTCTAAAGGTCTGTTCTCCAAGAGTAACACAAGCCAGCCATTTGTCCTTGAATTTCATCTCCCCCTTCAACACAACATCACACAACAATTAATTACTAACTACCGCCTGTGAGTCTCCATCAGAGTTCACACAAAACCCAAAAAAAGCGTCATCTTTTTAACATATGTTTTAAAAATAATAATAATAAAGAATGATGAGTATACCGTGATGATGCGGAGGAGGGCTATCCCAGCAAAGTCCTCCTCTTTAAGGAGTTTGGACAGTTTAGGTGAAAGGCCATCGCCATTGCGGCCGTGACGATGGAAGTGTGGTCGATGAAGATGCAGCCTTTCCTTGAGCTTCTGGGTTGACTTGGCGGGATTTGAAGAGTCACTTGCAGGGGTATCGTCATACGAATCTGAACTTGGTTTGGAGTCCCCATGACCCATGAAAATTGATTTCTTGGGTAGTGTAGGTACAATCTTCGCAGAGAGCAGAGAGATTTGGAAGGGATAAATTCGGACAAAACAGACAGATAAAAGGAGACAAAGTAAGAGGGTAATGATTGATGCAGGGTAGAGCTTCACATCATGCAGATAGCACAGTACTGCCAAGAGTGATAGACCGAAGATGATCAAAGTTTTGACTAATGAAGACGCCATAAGAAAAGACCACGTAATAATATATAGTGGGTAGGCGCGCTGCTCAACTCTCTGATTGGGCTGTTTAGTTTTGGGACATATTATTGATTTGACTCCGGCTTTGCCTATGGCTTCTTATGCCTTCCTTGAATAGGATGAACCACTTTGTGTTATTTTCACTTTATGCTATCTTGGCTCTGCAGTTATGCCTTTTAATTAGTGTACCACTTTATGACTCTCTCTTCATCTTTTTGCCACATTAATCACTAACATATTTTACCCCAATCAAATTCAAAATTACTCTTATGGAACAATGAAATTTCTCCATAACTACGACTGACAACCAATGAGGATAAAACCAACAAACACAATCGTATTATTATATTCTTCTCATTTATGTCATTTATTTCATGAACAATATATCTTCTATAATAACAAATTATAATGATTGATAAACAAAAATAAAAATAAATAAATTTTAATTAATATAACTTTAAAAGATATAAAAATAAAAAATAATTTTATTTTTTTTATATTTATCACATTATTATTATTATTTCTTAAAATAAAAAATTATTACCCTTCTAATTTTTTTTTGTTGTGTATTATCTTTCAGGCCGAATGCACCTCGAAGTAATTTGGACAGAAATGAAAAGAATGCAATTTTTTCCTTTTTTTGTTTTATTGTTGGTTTTCCTTCCCAAAACACCCTACACTCACGGTGTGGGCACCCATGGAAAATCATACTCAAAAAGGGCTTATAAATCACCCTCCCGGGGATGATGAACCTCATGGCTCTGGCTAAAAGCTCACCCTTCTTCTCTCTTTTTCGCAAAACGCCTTTACTCTTGAACCATCGTACCCACGAGATTCCCAGGTACTATCATGCTTCCCCGATACCCGTAATCAATGCGAAATTTGATTGTTGGCCTTCCTATTATATGAAAAAGACAGCCCGTTCATGCACCATCTCAGCCATTCGCCAAGACATATCGTCCCCTTCTTCAACAGAACCATTAGGAGCCCATAAATCCAAGAAAGCTCGTCGTCAAGATCCAGAAACCCTGCTAGGATACAAGCTTGATCAGTGCTCTAAGCGGGGTGATTTAGGTGAGGCACTTCGTATCTATGACGAGGCCAGGGCTAGTAATATTAGGCTTAATGCTCACCATTACAATGTTTTGCTTTACTTGTGCACTGCTAGAAATAATTGCAGTGAGGGTAATAGTTCAGAATCTAATTTAGACTTGGGTTTACAAAAGGGTTTTCAAATTTTTGAGCAAATGAGGACGGATAATGTTGCTCCAAATGAGGCTACTTTTACAAGTGCCGCAAGATTGGCGGCTGCTAAGCAAGACCCAGAGATGGCTTTTGATTTGGTGAAGCACATGACTAGTTGTGGGATTGTTCCCAGATTGAGGTCTTATGGGCCGGCATTATTTGGTTTTTGTGAGAAGATGATGACGGATAGGGCATATGAGGTAGATGCTCACATGGTTGAGAACGGTGTTTTAGCTGAGGAGCAAGAGATTTTGGCCCTTTTGAGGCTTAGCTCCGAGGCAAAAATTGTGGACAAAGTTTATGAGATGATGCACCGGATGAGGGTGAATGTTAGACAGGTGTCGGAGGAGACTGCAGGTGTTGTGGAGGATTGGTTTATGTGTGAGAGTGCTGCAGAGGTTGGAATGGAGAATTGGGATGTAAGAAAGGTGAAAGAGGGGGTAGTGAAGGGTGGAGGTGGCTGGCACGGGCAAGGATGGTTGGGGAAAGGGAAATGGCGAGTTGTTAGGACTGAGATCATGGAGAATGGAGTGTGTCGTTCTTGTGGAGAGAAGCTTGTTTTAATTGATATTGATCCTAAGGAAACTGAGAATTTTGCTAACTCGGTGGCTCAGTTGGCTTGTCAGAAAGAAGTAAGGTCGGATTTTGTGAAATTTCAGGTGTGATGTTGCTTTCTTCAGTTCATAAGTTCCTTTTTCACAATGGCATTCATATGTGCTGTGTTCTTTGGAAGCTTTATTCATTGTATGCTTCTTTGAATTCTTTGGTCTCATAAGGAACTAGTGTCCAAGTGTCTGTCAAATACAAAGACATGTACTTGATTTATCACAGTTGTTATTTGAATATTTCAAGTTTGTCTTTATTGTCCTTGATGCCATGAGCACACATGATATGCTTATACTAGCATTAGCACCTGTTATTACCTCAACAAAAATTTCAGAAAGTCTTGTCGCTTGAACACCAATATATTAGCCAGAGAGTGTATACTGCTAACTCTTTAGATGATTTACAGTGCAAAAGATCACTGCATTCTTAAAGATAACATGCCAGAGGTAGCATGTTATTGACATTAGAAAAACAATACTCTAAAGAAATTCTAGGGTTCATCGTCTTGTTGTGCCTTGGATGTAGAAAGCAAGGACCTTTCGGTATTCAGATTGGGCCAATGGATCCCTACCTCAGCTTAAGCATATATTATAAATATAATATGTTTGGATTAAATGATGAAACTCTGAACTAATATCTGTGTCCATGAATAGTGTTCATTACTGCTAGTAGTTTGGCTTTTATCTTCAATTATGATCTTGTGGTTGACATTGTGTATCTGATTACTATCATATGGAGAGATTGAGTGTAGGCTATTTTGTTTTACAACTTGCTCATGAGTTTTTTCGATAGTAAAGTAAAAGTCTTCTGCTCTAAGTTCTTTGAATATAGTATTCTTCAAATGTGAGGGTTAGCCTTTCATGCACCAGCGAGTGGTTGTTTTGATGCAGTTAGTTTTAGTGATGGGCTTTTTAACCTGGCTGTTGAATAATTTATATATCAACATTTATGCTGTGTCTTCTTGTGAACTTTTCATGTCTCGGTGACCACTACATAGGCTGGAAGTTGGGAAGCTAAATTTCATTTGATCTGTGCTCCATAAAATGAGTTAGTCTTTTCCATGTTAATGCTTTGCTTCTATTTTTGCGTAAGGAGATGGAAATAGCTGGAAACTTTTTATCTCAATGTCTGGTTCGAAATGAGTTGATTGCTACCTCTAAAGTTGGGTTGGTAGTATAAGTCAACAAAGTTGTGTAGAAGGGCAGCTGATTCATGTTGCCAATGCATTCTTTTCTCATGCTTGAGTCTTTTATTTGGACTAAAGTTTGTCAAACTAACATAGAATGTGCATATCCATATAGGAATGGCTTGAAGAGCATGGCCCATTTGATGCAGTAGTAGATGGGGCAAATATAGGCCTCTGTAATCAAAAGAATTTTAATTTCCATCAGGTAATAATGCTTCTTCTTTTCGAATGGTGTCCTGTTTCATATGGGGAGGCATTGGCTGTGGAATTTTCTGTGTTTGGTAAAGGTTGAAAGGGGGGGACTAAGAATGTTGAAGTTTTATCTAAATTATCATGCAAGGATTTTGTTCTTTTCTTTTTTAGTTCTAATCCTTTTTGTGGTGTAGCTGAGGCATGTTGTGAATCAGTTATGCCGAAGGAGTACATCAAATAGATTGCCACTTGTTATATTGCATAGAAGCCGTGTGTTTGGTGGTCCTGCTCAAAATCCTAAAAACAAGAAACTGTTAGATAGTTGGAAAAATGCTGGTGCACTGTATTCTACTCCTTCTGGTTCAAACGATGATTGGTAATTTCTTTTGCACCACATATATAGTTTCGTAATGCCAATTTTATGCTATTTTTTGTTAGGTCCAAATTTGTAATTCCCATCTCTTTCCAGGTATTGGTTATATGCTGCTGTTAGATTTAAATGTTTATTGGTGACAAATGATGAGATGAGAGACCATTTATTCCAACTATTGGGGACGAGCTTTTTCCCTAGATGGAAAGAAAAGCATCAGGTGTAAATTTGCCGTGTGGTTTTTTGTGTTTTCAAAACCTGCCACAAAAAAGAATTGGAAACGAGAAAATCAGCTGGAAGTAAATACTGTTTTATGTTAGTGTTGTTGAAATGGAATCTCAGTGGAGAACAGAAAGCAAATGTGATAAATTTTTGGCTGTTATGGGATGACATATTAGTATTCAGGTTATCTGCTACCAGTTTGAAATTGTGGGCGTATTCGTATGTATTGAAAGGGGAGGGAGGGGTGAATTGCCTTTTGTAAGAAACATTCATGTAGTATCTGACATTGTCTTACTGATGTCTGGTTGATTGGCAGATCCGGATAACCACTGGACCAGCTGGGTGTAATTTGCGGATGCCTCCACCTTACTCCATAGTTATTCAGGTGAATTGACAAACTAGATATCTTTTTTACTCTACTAGTTTGGTAGCTGCTCACACAGCTATCTAAATATGTTTATGTGACAACAGGAATCGGAAGAAGGTAGTTGGCATGTACCAACTGTTACTGGAGATGACCTTGAAACCCCAAGAAAATGGGTCTGTGCCACCAGGACCAGGAAGGACCTGCATTCTGTCGTCCCCTGAATGATGCACTCAACCTCATTGTAATTCATCACATATTAGGGAATTAGGGAATGAAATTTTGTATCTGAGCCTCATTGATCTCACCTTGGACAAAATTCTGATGTAAATTGCACGTTAAAGGAGAAGAAAAAGCAGTAAATATTACTCATTATTGGCTACAGAACAACTACAAAATTACAACCTAATCCCATTACAATGAATGTGCTCATACACATACTGAGATAATCGCCCCACCTTTACAAAGTGTGCCCAATGAACTAGAGCAGAGGGGCAGGGAATGTGGAGGAGGAACGGTTCGAACCTCCCTTTTGGGGGTCTCTGAGGCCGAGTAGTGGTGCCCGGGTAAGGACTTAGACGGCTACCTGCGTGTACCTCATCAACCGCTGGAATGCAGCAAACTCTCTGTGTCTCCGAGCCAAAAACAACAAAAATAAATGAATAAACATATAAATATGTAAAATAAAAGTGCCCCCGTCCCTCTGGCCTGGAATGTGAATCCCTGGTCACCAGGGTCACAGAATCTATGAAGTTTGGCATCCAGTTGACATGGTAACTAATTCTAATTGTGATTCCATAGCTGAGTTGGGCAGAACCACACGGACCCTTGATCAACCCTCACTAACTGGTTTCTAGTAACCAAACATAACCACATTTGAGTATTCATCACAAGGCTCCCTAACTAATTCTAATTTGCTACTAATAGGAAACCAAGAATCACCCTTTCTAACTGGTTACGAGAAAGAGTAGCCTTTAGCCTTATACAGTAGTGCACAGGACCTGAAAGAGCCCGCCATATCAGCAGGGAGGCAACAGGCAAGGCTAGCTCTCATATTTTATTATTGCATCTCGAGGTTATTTTACTGCCGATCGAAACATAAGCCTGCCCACGAGATGGGAGTTGATCAGAGGACTTTGTGGAGGGGTAGAACATTTCTTTCAGCCTAAATTCCAGGAATTTTGCATTGCGCTTACGAAGTGTTTGACATAATTTCACAATGGCTGCAATTGCGAGCTTCCGAAGATGCAATGTCACTTGCTGACATTAGTGTGCTCTCTGTTTTGTCGGTCTCTGATTACAACTTAAGCAAATGGATGAACTGCTGAAGAATAACTTGTTTGCCACCCACGCTGTTGCCGCTGCAGGGTCTGTGGCATTTGGCGCCGTTCTGACTTACCCACTTGATACCCTTAAATCCCTCGTTCAGGTTCGAAGTCTTTACAGCATCTTACTGTTTCTGTATATAATACAATGCAGATGTGTGTTTTTGACTGGCATGCTAGATATCCTACACTCATCGCTAGCTTCTTGAACTAAGACAGACACTTTCAAAAGTGATATATTTTAAAGAATTTCTTTGTCTAGGTGTGTGTTAAATAGTTGGTTTTGGACTAGCTGGAAGTAAGTATGGTAATACAGTCAAACAAGGATGGTCCGATTATGACCAAGTTCTGACCTTTGTGGCATTTTGTATGTGGTTGAGTGAATATACAGGTTGGATCAAGTCCAAGTAAACATTTATCTCCAGGTCAGGTTTTTCGGAGGATTCAAACATTTTCAGGGATTTCAGGTAATATCATTTCTCTTTAATTGTTGGAGAAGAAATGTGTTTTATGGGACCCGCATTTATACATTTACTAGCCCAAGCACACATGACCACATTTATGAAGTAGATTTATGGAAGATTTTCGTCAGCTCGAGGGCAAGATAATTTTAGGTGGGAGTAATTTGTTATCCTTTTTTTTTTGTGGTTCATCAGAAACTACTTTAATTCTGTTCTGTAAGACATTTGAAGTGGATGGACTTAAAAGGAAAGTTATGGATTTTGAGAGAGTTACCAAGTGCATATGTATATATAGCTGAAGCTATCAGGAACCTAACTCTTCCAGTATTTCATTAGCTTTACTTTTGTTGGACTGCTATGTAGGTTTGTACAGAGGTATTGGATGGTTGGTGCTTGGGAGAATATCAGGTTTTGGAGCTCGATTTGGTGTTTATGAACTGCTGACAGCATTCTACAAAGGTATCATGTTCATGTTGCGTTAGCTTATTTATTTGCTCAACAATGTTCATTATCTTTTTATGTTGATAGCGATCTGCTGTTTTACAAAGTAATCTTCATTCGATTTATTTGCCTTTTGAACTAAATGCAAGAAATTGGAAACCTGGGTGCAATTTTAGATGTTAGCTTTGCTATTATTTGAGGCTTACAGGGTATTGTATGACAAGAACATAATTTTTAGAGTTCAATGGTATACACTTGGCTGCAAGGACCTTTACCATCTGAACTACAAATAAAAGCTATCAGATTTTGGAAAAAAAAAAGAATATTGCAAAGTTAATGCCTTAACTTCTTTAAGTAGCTTGAGATCTTCAGATTTTAGTGACATCCATTTCCTCATACAAAGAATTATTTTGGAGAAATGGAAGGAAAAATGAGCATACTATTTTATTATCCTAGAATCTTGTAAAATAAGGTCAGTTTGGAAGAGAATATTACAACCAAAACAAAGATTGACAGCACTTTTAATGCTTTAAACCAGAAAAGGAAAAAAAGGAAATGAGGTTTATTTGTTGTAGTCATAAGATTCTTTTGAAAAATTCTAAACATTCGGGGCCTCAAAGAGAACAGTATCTATCATGGATCAATTGTATATATTTAAAACGAAACTGATAGATTCATTGAATTTTTATGTTAGTTGTTGTCAATGGATCAATTAATGATTCTTTTTGCCTTGAAGAAAACATCAACATATTGGGAGTAAATGCTGTATCTGTTTTAATCTTCATTACAACAAAACTGCTTAGTCTGTTTGTCTATTTATTGTTCATGAACATTTGTCATAACTTTGTTATTTGCAATGAGCTGACATGATCTCCATCATCTATTTCTGTTTCATATCCAATGATAACCCTTTCTGGTGCTTACCAACTTCTCCATCAGATGGTAGGGTTGACAATTTTGTATTTGTTTCTGAGGCTCTCATGGCTGGAATTGTTGCTGGAGCTTTGGAATCAATTGTGAGCTCTCCATTTGAAATTATTAAGATTCGTGCTCAGGTGGCTGCAGCTTCTCGAATAACAAAGTCCACATCAACTGTTCGGGGAAGTGATGTTTCTCCTTTGATTGCTAGATTATTAAGCAGATATTCTCCTGATATAAGGGCAATGAACAATACCGTTGATCTTCTATCACCCCTGACGACCAAGTATCCAAATATGATGAATAGCCTTAAAGAGTGTCCTTGGACAATGACAGGTTCTGGAAGGCCTCCATCAGTCGTTGATGTCAGAAGGCCAGCAGATGTATTTTCTTTGGAAGGAATAGGTGCTTTTTGGAGAGGGTTGAGATCTGGGTTAGCGAGAGACTCGATTTTTGGTGGTGTTTTTTTCTCTAGCTGGCAATTTCTTCACAAAGCAATGCTTGATTGGAAAGCAGTTGGGATGGATCCCCCACCAAGGTCTTTCTCTAGTCCCTTGTTTATTTTATAGTTTGTTTTAGAAAATGATGCATTTTTAATTGGTTAGGAGAAATGTTGATTTACCATCTTAAAATTTGTGATTTTAGAGATACATGCTTTCTTGGCTCTCTAAGGTTCTAAGTTTACTTGACAGCTTAAAGACAATCAAATAGGAAAACATTACATTGCTTTTTTAATGAATTTGGGCCACATGTCTAACTGGGATTACTTAATGCTGGAAGATGAAACATACGTTCTTTTCTTCGCCTTACGTTTGTACGGTATTTCCCTATGGATATTCTTTGTTAAAGCACATGATCCTTTTGTGTTCTTGTTTTATTGATTGCTGCTTTGAGGCCACATGTTGTCCAGACTGTGTATTTAAGACATCCATTATGTCACTCTTGCTTTTCATTTCTCTGAATTGATTAGCACTACAAAGATTGTCAGCTCACTGATAGGAAGAGTTAAGTTGGAATTGACTGGATTAATATCCCAATTTGAGTAACCAACTAGGCATCTTGCTGTTTAGGCTATTTCTGTCATTTCTTGATATAGTTAATCCAATGTTAGTCCAATAGTCACCAAGTATGTTGTTCTATCAGTCATTTATCTACTGACATTTCTTTAATCAGTGTTAGTGATATAAAAATGAAAGCTTTGGAGTCTGAAGCCCATGTTGAACTGTTCAACTCTAGGATAAATTTAGTTACTTTGGTTGATAGATTACTTGATTGCACTATGATCAAGTGAATTGTATCATCTAATTCAAGTCACTAAGGAGTAATGTTGCATAAAATCTATTTCCATGTTATTATGTGCTCTTGCGTGCATTGTGTGTTATGTAACTAGTTAAGTAAATGGGAGTTATTGTCAAATTTGTAATCATTTGTGTGTGTGTTATCATATTTTGCGTTTCTTATCGGTTACCTCTGTCTCATCTAATAGCAAACTTATTGTCTTCTTCAGATCAGATGATGAAATTGGTCCTTTGTCTCCGTTAGCTGTCAGCCTTGCTGCTGGTTTTTCTGGTTCCATTGCTGCCGCTGCTTCTCATTCTTTTGACATGGCCAAAAGTCGATCCCAGTGTATTGTGCTTCCAAAGGTTAGTTCTTCTCAAGAAACAATAGAATTTTGGTACTCTTATATTCTCAATTGTAAATATTTGTTTGCGCATTCGTTTATATTCACTGGTAACAGGTTCTTTGATCCTCATTATTGCTGCTTCCTTTATGTTGGCACACATGTTTTCTTCTTTTACAAGTAAATTTGATTACCTGCAAAAGCATACAAGCGGTAACTGCGGAATTACATATTCAATGAAATGATTGATTGAATTTTTTTTTTTAAATTAAAATCTTTTGGTTTTTCAAATGACTCCATCTGTGTTTGATTCATCAAATGAATAGAGTTTCTTTTGCATTTAGATTATGCTGAAGAACTGTAACAGTTCTTTAGATCACGGCTTTTGGCTAAAACACCTTTGCTTTTGGGTTTTCTTGTATATGTTTTGAGCAAGGCTTCTGGTTGGCAAAGCTTAGGATGGTGAAATTAACTGTACTTTAAGTTGGTGCAGTATGTGTCTATGGAGAGGAAGCTTCTTAAATGGCCACGGCCAGGGAAGAGATTCGAGAGGCTCACAGGGATCCACCCTGCTGATCGAAGTATACTATTCCGTGGTATTTGGTTGCGGATGGCTCGTAGTGGGATTGCATCATTTGTAGTTGTAGGAAGTTATTACTGGGCAATTGATCAGATGGTTCCTAAATGAAGCATTCCATAACTTCTTCAGTAATACCACTTTTCAGGTAGATGAATGAATATACATTTCTGCTAGATTGTTTTTGCGAATGCTTACATGGATTGTCAAAATGCTAATCCTAAGGATATGTTTCAGTAGATTCTGAGGTCCATCTGGTAAAATCAATGGATAATTCAAGCCAGGCCTTTTGGGGCGTACAAGTCACCACATTAGTGGGAAAATATGGACAGAGATGAACAAGTGGTGTTGGATTTGCGAATGATTATGGTTAAGAAAAACTTCTGATCAGATATTTGGATACTCTTCAAGTTTTATTTTATTTTGGTCAAAATTATGAGACTTCTGGGGGCATGAATTTGCAGTCTCCTCAGAGATGCAACGCACTAGAATAGCGTAATTTAGGGTGAAAAAGAATTATCCAATTTAATATAGATCAGGCGGGGGCCAGCTATTTGTTTGATCTTTGTCAAATTGCACCACAAGTGGTCTCTCCACTTGACAGCAATTGTCACACATGGATATTTTTATTAGTTTTCATTCTGTCGATTCTGTGTACTGTTGTACCCCTTTTCGTCCCAGAAGAGTGCTGCCGATTCAGTTTGAGCTTCTTCTTTGACCCTTAATATGGATATCTTGATTAAAGAATTTAGCTTGTTGAAAACCCAAAAGGATTTTTTTCTTTTGTGCGTGTGTGTGTGATTCTGTGGACGGGGGAGGGTGTTGATTTTGGTATGGGTGCCAATAAACCTCCCTCTCTTGTTGAAGTCTTCATCTTGAGGATGTCTTTATCAGTGGAATCTTAAAAAATCTTTGTAAACAAGTTGAGATAGGCCCATGAGAAGCATGACTTGTGCAATCATAATGGCTTTCAATTTGATTTGGCCATCCCAATACAAGCAAAGTCTCAAAGTAAAACCATGAAAACTTACATATGATGTGTGTTGCCTTTGTTCGCAAATAAAATTGTAAGTAGTTTCAAAGTGTGTATTGCCCTTTCTTTGACTTGCACTCTTTCTCTCTCTCTCTGTCTCTGTCTCTCTGTGGTGCATGTGCTGCTGTTTGTAAATGCAATCTCTATGGGTGAGATGATTAACATGCTCAGTGCTTACGAGCTACTTAAGCAATGAAATAGTTTTATTATATTTCACAAGGTACATAAATACAGATAAACTATTCTAATCAGAGTAATTTTGTTACCTCAGACGCCGTGAAACAAGCCAGCTACTCAGATATTTTTGTGTTAAATACTGATTTGTTTTTCTGCTGTTAGAAGCATCAAATGTTGGTTGCTGTGTGCTGCAACAACTACTTACGTTGTACATGATTATTATTATTTTTATGGTTACATGTGTTGTAATGAAAAGACTTGCAACCTGAGCAACGCATTCGGGTTGCAGCATTTTTTGAAAACAATGTTCTAATATTTCCATTACCAAAGTTACTTACTAGGAAAGAAATGCCAACAGGGTTCTCTTTCATTCTCTTTGTTATTTTAAAAAGGTCCATCTGTACTAATACCATCACTCATTCAGGTACAACATTTGACTTGCTCTCCTGCTTGATCCAAATGTAAAACCATCACATAAGAGCAGATTTTGCCTCGAGAATGTAAATATGCAAACTGTTACATATTTTAAACAACGTTAGACATCATAATTCCTCGAAAAACAAAGATAATGATTAACATCAGTCATCATACGGCACCAAAAACTTCTGATGTTACTCTACTAGTCCAGTTAATTAATGGAAACAATTCATTATTCTACATGTTTGGTAGGTCCCAATTTCTAATGTATATTAGTTAGTACTAATTACTGGTAAGTTAGAATTGTGTGTACGTTTTCTCCATCTCTCTGGATTACACTAATTATATTCATGTGTTAAAGTGGTTTTGACAATGTTAGGCTTTTGAGCACTCAGTTAAAAGTATGTCATAAAGGTAATCAGGAGTTAACCTCCCTGACAAGGAAAGAACCAAACCAAAAGAAAAAAGAAAAGAACAAGAAGAAGAACAAAGACTCAAACTTTGTCAAACTCTACTCTTTTGAGGTCAACTATATTATTGCCAGATTGCAAGCAAGGCACCTTCTCTTTTGGCTTTGGAAAGGAAAGAAAAGTTTGCTACATGTGTAATTGTCCCTTTCTTCTTTACTCGGAAAATTACCCCTCCACCACTAATAATATCATTTTGGTCAAATTAGATGACAGTTACACTTTCAACCCACAAAATATTCGAGTCATGTCATTCCATCCCACAATTATCGTTCCTAAAACACTCTCAGAAAAAGCGAGAAAAGCGAGAAAAGCGCAACTTAACTATGCATGTTTGATTTTCAAAAGGTGATTTAACAAACTAATTGAAAATGCACCCCGCTTTATTGTGAATAAAGTCTTACTTCTGCTCACTTTTGTTGATTTCTTTGGTTTATGGGTCTTTTCTTGTTTTGTTCTGGAGATGAAGCACGTTGGTAATGATCTGTAATTGGGATAGAATCACCTGTACAAACAAGGAAGAAAATGACAGGATAAATGCTTGAATTTTTATTGCGGGATTAATTGCACGAGTGGAGGAGGAATGGTTGCTTTGTTGAGCATGAGCGTAGGGTAGGGTGGTGTGGCGCTTGCATCAGAAATGACCCAATGCTTCTCTAAGCAGCCACCTATAAGGAAATTGTTCCTTAGCTCTGTTACACAAGACAACTACCGAATACCCATCATACTAAGAGAAAGGCTAAAAAAGGCCTCTCTACTCTACTTAGGATGAGAGGAAAAAAGAAAAGAGGATTTGAAAAGAAATGCTCTATTGCTCCCCCCAACAAAAAGGGATCTCATTGTCACAAACCACAGTGGTTTTAGGGCTCCACATGCATCCATCTACCCCTTCTTGCCTGCTTCCATTCTTCCCGCCCTCATGCCCCCAAACCCTTAACCCCTTCTCCCAAATTATCACATATTCACGTGAGGATTTCCCCAACAATATGTTTGTACATATTTAAGCATGAAAATTTGGGAACCGAAACCATCAATTGCACAGAGTTTTGAAGCAACAGAGTGGGGCATCTTGCCTTTGGTTTTCTCCATTTTCAACCCTCTTTATCTTTCATTATTTCATCCATTGCGGTTGGTCACTTGGTCTTGCTTGCATGCATATTCCCTATCACTATTCTACGTGTCAACATTTGGCATCTGCCACATGGATGGACATTCCATGTCACCACATTGGCCATCGTACCTAGTACTGTCTATTTGTGCAAATCAAGATATGGAACGTTCGGAAATTACTATTAGAATCAGGGAAAATGGAGGGGTTCTGTTAGCAGTTGTTGATCAAATTCAAGAAAAGACAAGGCATAAATTCCCATTGCTACGTTTCTCCACCCTTGAATTGACTTCAACTACAGTGTCTTACAACTTTAATTACTTCAACTACAATGTACTTGAAAATAAAGAAAGAAAACAATTAATATTACTCCAAAATAACTCCTGCACATAACAATGATGGGAGAGTTGGGATTGTTGTGAGCAGTACTTCTGTTTTTTGTTGAATATTAGGCCAATATTGATGGTCGAAGCTAATACTAGATTACTAGCAAGCTCCTAACTTGGTCATGTCTGACGGATCTAGCTAAACTTGATTAGCTAGTTTGGCAAACTAATTTCGTCCAGATCATCCAGTGAGAGGAAAACTTCATCCAAGCATGAAAGCTCTGTCCCATCGTCTTCTTCATTATCGCAGTTACGCTCGAAAACTCGACATACTACCCATTTACTATAATCCTGCCAAGTCCCAACAAATCCAACCAAAAAAACAAAAAGAATAATTTAAACCAAGAATTGATGTTGGCCAGAAAATATATACATAGTCAACGAACTATGTTCAATGTAATATTCTTACCATTTTGGATTGTCTTTTTTTGGATGATGACCTTGTGCTGCTGGAACCGGCACCGGTATTATCGGACAATCTATATTCTTGCAAAAACCAATTAGTTTTAGCACCCTCCGGAGGTTCACCAACGTAAAAAACGTAACATTTCTTGGTGCCCACTTTCTGGCCTGTGCTGCTGGAGAATATCGTTTCATCTCCGCCTAATGGCATCCAATATCCATTGCCCGTAATTCGGCTCTGTGTCCTCCTGCTATAGAAATACCATTTGTTCCCTTCCACCATTGCTTTCCCTGCATGCTCCACCAAATCATATCACTCATTAATTCAACTGACTAATAAGATTACGCAACACAAACTAAAAAAAAGCCTTAATTATTATAACATACCATCTAAGTCCCACGGATCATAGGGATAAAGATCCAGATCCGGGATGACATCTGGATGGCAAGGCAAGAGGGCCACTTTGCGATGAAGGAAATGGACGATGAGTTCTTCATCCGTGGGATAAAATCGAAAGCCAGGAGGGAGCTTTGCATTATTCATGTTGTTATCCCCCATAGAGTAACAATTTCTATATTAATCTCAAACAATATTGAATATATGAAAGTACGTACTGAAGTAGAAGTAGAAGCGATAGAATGGAAGTATAAATGGTGGTGTATATATATGTTCTTGTTGGAATAGTAGTGCCCCTTGACTTCTATATATAGGAAGCAAAGCATAAAAAAAGCAAGGAAAGAGAGAGAGAAGAAGGGGTGATGGATGGATCCTGGATCAGTAGCATATAACGTGAAATAGAAGGAGTGTAGTTTTGATCACCACCAACAACACGACACCATTAATACAAAACCAAGAAGAATGAAGGGATATAGTTTAATTATGTAGATTCATTCCATACCAAGTGAAGTATTTAAGTAGGGATGCAAAGTATAAAGTGTTGGGTGATGGCTGTGCCCAAGGCGGCGGGGCATCAAAACGTTGGATACTTTCCAAGTAACGGGATCTGTTATCTGTTAATGTTGGAGGGAACTCTCTCAACTCCCAAGGATTCTTAATTCTCATACTTTCCTACCATATTTATAACTAAACTATAATCATCTCTTGGCTGCTCATGTCCACACAGCTTGTTAGAGTGTGCAATGGTGGCTTGTCATGGCCTAATTGGTAGGCTCCGTTTGGAGTGTGATGTATTTGAAAAAAATTATAGTAGAATATGTAAAAATTTTGATAGGTATTTTTTTTATAAAAAAAAATATTTTGGAAGGAAAAATATAAGGAATTTTTTTTTAAATTATGTGAGAGGAATTTAAGTGGAAAATTTTGAATTTTAAATTTTGAAATAAAAATGTGTTTGGATAGTTTATTTTTGTTTGAAAAAAATTAACTTTTTGTTTATTTGCAAACAAAAATGGCTTGATAACACACACTCTCTCTATATATATAGATAATAGAGTTGTTTAAAAAAAGTGGTAATTATTTTGCATATTCACTAATAAGATACTATGGGTATATTTGGATTGTGATTTATTTGAGAAATTTTATATTAGAATGTGTGAAAATTTTGGTAGGAATTTTTTAGTAGAAAAAATATTTTGGAGAGAAAATAGAAGGGAGAATTTTTTTTAAATTATGTTAGGGGAATTTGAGAGAAAAATTTTTAAATATTTGAAATAAAAAAAAAAGGTGTTTGAATATTTTATTTTTATTTATAAAAAATAATTTTTTACAAATAAAACTCAATCCAAACATAGCCTATGTAAATATTACAGTAGTCATTGGGAAGATAATTCTTATGAATCGATTGATTACACTAGTCGTATTCATTATCAATATTGATAATAATTACAGTAATATTTTAATTTTATCAAACGAATAAAATATACCTTATACTTGTCTAATTAATTTTTTATGTGATTATAATAATAAAGAAATAGATTGTGAGTATCAAAACTCTAAATGAATGTCATATCTCACTCGAGCGAAATCAATGGGTATATCAATCATTATTATTCTTTCTAAATTCAAGGCCAAAAAAAAAAAAAAAACGGAATTGTTCATATTGTGGGTCAGCATCATCACACTTCATGCTTATATCATCATCAACCTCATGAGATCCACGTGTCATTATTGTGGACCGTCCGGTACTAGCTAGCTTGGAGTGCCCATAAAACCAATTATTATCATCATTAACCTCTCCAAATTATATACTAATTAGCCTCTTAATTCTGTAGTTACCTCAATTAACAAGTAATGATACATATAATGAAAAATTTTAATACTGACGTAACGTTTATATAGTAAAAGTTATTCAATAATAATCATTTTGATCGTTTAATATTATTTTACCATATTATTACTCCAAAGTAATTAAGTTTGTGGTCTTTATTTTATTTAGATTCAGTGGATCAAGTTCTGAAGGAGGGAATTGTGATCCATGAAATCAATTAGTAGTGGAATAGTATTTCAACTGTTTTACTCATTGGATATGAGTTCAACTAAATTCAGCGGATGGCCCCATTGGCATTGATTTTCCCTTTTTTGGCTTTTGTTTTCTCTCTACACAAGCCACTCATTTTTGGATAATCATTAGTACAGGGTTAAGTTGAGAATCTTGAGATAATCCCAAGAACCTTTTTACCATCCTAGATTTAACAGCCATAGCAAGTTCTTAGCATTTTTCGGCCAATCCATTTGGAATTAATTTAGACTGTTGCAACACTATTCCCCAATTGCTGCCCATCCTTATCTTGCCAAGGCAGATAAGTCCTCTAACGCAATCCAACAAATGAAAAGTTAAAAAAAATATCCCAAAAATTGTTATCCCTGAATTCTGTCATTGCCAGTTCTGAATGCGCACTCCAGTGTTGTTGATGTTGAACTCTTAGAATGCTTGTTTGTTTTTAGTATGTGTACATTTCTTATGATCTCATGCATTAAGTTTGTCTCGATCTAAAATGGCCCATCAAGGTTATACAATCATTTTTGTGGTCCTATAAATCTCCAGAATTAAGAAACTCTACATGAAATTCATTAGTGCTGTAAATTTAGAGCATGCAGTTGAGATTAATGATAACAAAGAACAGAACTGGGAGGAGAGTTTGTAATGGATGGATGGATATAATGAGGAAAAAGACTAAGGTTAGACAGGGACAAGGACAAGGACAAGGACCATGCGGCATTAGCAAAGTCTCTTTGAAGTCTTTGTAAATGGAAAGTTACAGGTGGGTGCATAGCAGGGGCTTACACAGACATCCTCAGAAAATGCTCTCTGATGATATGGGCTCATCTCATCCTCCTCCTATGCTAACCACACGCTTGGTCTTCCATTCTCTTCACGAAAACTTAATCATTAATCTTATGTCTGTGGTTTGCAGTCGAAACTCGAAAGGGTTTTGCTAATAAATGCCAAATGAATGAAAAAACATGTTCATGTTTTTCTTTTGTGTCCGCCACATGCATGCACCAAATGGCTGTTGATGGTCAAGTTTCATTGGTTTGCTAAGCATTAAAATTCATCTGCATGCATTGCTTGATTTGTAGTGAAATTTAATGGGATTCTTTTAGGTATGCCTAAAAGACCAAGACAATTAACGAATATGGATGTAATCCATGCATTAGAGTATCATTTCGTGGCAGAAGTTGGGACTGAAAGAGTGAAAGTTGACCTAACAAATCAGTGAATTAGATCTGATGGAGTGTGTCCGCCCGTAGCACATAAGATGAACCAAAATATGTACGGCTGCAGAGCACTTTGAACGCAGGCACAATTCATGATTTTTTCCCAAACAATTAGGTTGGCAGAGCATCAAAACCCAACAAGAAAAAAGTTGCCATATATATACACTACATTTACATGTATGACTATGACATCATCAACCAGCAATAACTACATTTTTGTGTTCCAATAATTTTGTAAACGACAATGAGTTTGAGTTTGAAATGCTAATTATTGTACTCTGTCGCGTGAATGCCTGTGGGTCATCTTCCTTTCAAGATGCAGCACAAGTTTTTGAGAGAGTTGATGGTATATAGTTTGCAGCACAATCCCAAAAGTGTTTTTTTTTTTTTTTAATTTCTTTTGCTTTGAAGGGGAAAGAATCCAAGTCCAATCTGAATATATGTGCATCAACCAAAAATACAAGAAAAAAAAAATACTACATTGCACGTAGTTAAAATTAAAGTACTATTGAGTCCCTTATAATTTCAATCTTTGTAATAGTCCCCCCCTCCACATCGGAACCAAATGCGTTTGTATCTAACCTGTTGCACATGTTTTGTCTAGACGTGCATCATCATGGAGCATGAAAGTGCCAAATTGCATCATCAAGTTAAAGTGAAATCATTAATTTGGATAGGTGTAAATGCCCAGAAGTGTGAAGATGAGATGGGTGCAAACACATGTAAACATAGTTGCGTCATTTCTTCAAACACATGTGATAAAGTAGTGTGGGTCTTGGAGGCCGCCTCCTAATATGGTGAGTGGTGAGAAACCCATCTTTATCTTCCCATTTGGATTCACTAATTGGGATTGGAAGTGAAAGAGCTCATCAACTCATCCCTTTTGTCCTAACCATTTGGCAACTTTTAGTCACGAATGGGAAAGCAAAGTTTTATCTCTTATCCAAGTTGCAGCCTAATTAGGATATCTAACAAGTGTTAATTTAAAAGAACTGAAATGACACAAAGGAGTTTGTCACATTTCAAACTATTAAGTATTAATCAAAAATCCAAAGTTTTATCTCTTATCAAAGTTGAAGCCTAATTAGGATATCTAACAAGTGTTAATTTGCGGTCCAAACAAGAATGACTTGAACAATGTCCAAGTACAGGAAGCTTGTCACATTTCAAACTATTAAGTATTAGTCAAACCATAATACTTACGGAAGGATGATGTGTTTGTCTCCAATTCTATTCAAAACTCCTCTCTTCTTCTTCTTCTTTTTGTTTTTTCCCTTTTGGGCAAATGGTATCTCATCATAATCTTGCACTCAAGTATTCCTTCTCATTTTTTATATATATTGCAAGATATTTATCGAATAAGCAAATAATGGACTAGCCCAAGTTTGTGGGCTTTTAATCCCACGGCGCAACAGCCGAAAACGAAACAGTACTTCAAGTTTGCTTGATTTTCCTTCCAAAAAGGGTCTCCAGGGCTTTTCGTAGCTTCACGAATAAATAGTATTTTAAAATGTATTTTTTATTAACTGAAATGACACAAAGGAGCTTGTCACATTTCAAACTATTAAGTATTAGTCAAACCATAATACTTACGGAAAGATGATGTGTTTCTCTCCAATTCTATTCAAAACTCCTCTCTTCTTTTTGTTTTTTCCCTTTTGGGTAAATGGTATCTCATCAAATCATAATCTTGCACTCAAGTATTCCTTCTCATTTTTTATATATATTGCAAGATATTTATCGAATAAGCAAATAATGGACTAGCCCAAGTTTGTGGGCTTTTAATCCCACGGCACAACAGCCGAAAACGAAATACTTCAAGTTTGCTTGCTTTTCCTTCCAAAAAGGGTCTCCAGGGCTTTTCGTAGCTTCACGAATAAATAATATTTTAAAATGTATTTTTTATTATAAAATAAAAAATGTCTTAAAAAAGGTTAAAACATTATCCAAACATGCCATTAATTCTCATATCTGTGGGCTAGACAAGCCTGCATCCATCAGACTTGTGAACGAGTTTTGGTTTCACTGTCGTTTATCCTATTCGGATATCCCTTAATGAATATAACTTCGTTTGGATTGTTTTTATTTGAAAAAAATTATATTAAAATATGTAAAAATTTTAGAAGGTGTTTTTTTATAGAAAAAGTGTTTTAGAGGAAATTTTTTTTTAAATTATGTAGGAAGAATTTAAATGAAAAATTTTTAATTTTAAAATAAAAATATATTTAAATATTTTATTTTTATTTTAAAAAAATTAACTTTTCACAAATGAAAAACTTATCCAAACATAGCCTAAGCTTTGCGAAGTTGGACTCGCGCTTATTCTGGATGGCTCTATAGTCACAACCATTTTAAAATATATTTTTATATTTTTTAATATATTTTTTATTTTACAATTAATATCTTAAAAAATGTGAAATCGCAATCCATACATACTCCAACAGCAGACCTATTATGACAAGGGTTGTGGAAGTACCAGCCTCAACTTAATCCCGATTTCCACCATGAACCTCAAGCTTCTCGGGTCATCACACATTTTATGTATAGTGTAGACTATACACGGCTCTAATTTTTTTTTTAAAAAAAAATATTTTATTACAACGTATTATAATAATACATGCTTCGTACAAGTAAAATTTTTATATTAACTAAGAAGCTGGAAGGACGAGAAAAAAAAAATGACAAAAATAAGGTTCAAATCTTTACTTCAAACTTTTTTTTCACATCTTAGCCTCTAACAGGTGTTTATTGAGTACGGCTCTATCCTAAATCTACAAAAGTACAACCACAAAAACAGGAGGACAGAAGGTTACTGTCATGGACAGTTCGTCAGTCACTAGTAGTAATATTTACACTGTATCAGCTTAGTCTTGGAGGTGATTGTCCTAGAAATGATCATACGCAAGACATAAACAAATGAACAAACTACATAAACTAATGCTATAATACACGATGGAATTGAGATTAGCAAGAATCCCCTGGAATTTTAGTTTCTGAACAATTATCAATCATGAACAAACGGAATCAAGACGTATACACCTGGATTCTAGTTACAATTTGCTTCCACCAACTTTTGCAAGCAACAAACAATTAATAATTACCTCCATAAAAAAAACTTGAAAAAATTATTTACAAGAATTCATAAACCTTAAACTTTGCACAAAGATCTCTCTTTTAACAATGCTTCTGCTGCTCTCCTTCCAGAGACGAGAGCTCCATCGAATGTCGCACTAGTCATGTAATCCCCACATTTGTACAATCCTGGTTTCGCTCTAGGATTCTTCAGTAAATCAGTAGGAGGCCATTGGTTCGGTTGAGCAAACTTCACCCTGTACATCCTCAGATACTTCCACGAACCCACCACCATCTCCCCAAACCATCCTGTCAATTCCTGGACGACCTGGTTCACCAAATCCTCCTCTGCGACCTCATCAAATAACCCAATCAACGAGACAGATACCAAACCCTTTCCAGGGGGTCCGTAAGATGGAGCCACATTGGTTGCAAAGAACATGTTATTCACAATCCCTTTTCCAGAGCCATTAAGAAACAATACCGGGTCCTGAACAGGAATCTTATCCTCATCTGTCGAGAAGTACAGGCAAACCGTGCTCCGAACTGGGATTCTCACCTGAGTAAGAGTTTCACAATTTCCCGCCAAGAGCTTAACCGCCTCGAATTCTTCAACTGCGACTATCACTCCTAGCTCGCTATTTAGCTCCTCCCCACTTTCTAAGCTCACAGTGAACATGGAATCTCCGTCGTTGGTAGCGATGGAATCGGCTCTAGAGTTGAAAAAGATTGAACCGGGTGGAATTTTGGCGGCCAATTGGTCCGAAATTGCCGAAATCCCATTGGCGGGAAGCGCGTTTTCTCCCCAGGCGAGACATTTGAAGATGAAATTGAACAGCCGCGACGTCGTTTTAAGCTCGGTGTCAAAGAAAATACCTCCGAAAAATGGCCGGAAAAACCGGTCCAACATTGAGGCCGAGAACCCAATTTCCCTCAACAAGTCAACTGTGCAAACCTCCGGTGCAGTCAAAATCTCGTCGTCCGATTGAGCCAAAACCCTCACTCGGGTTAACGCAATGAGGGTTTTGTCTATGATGGTACCAATGGGGTTAGCAAGGGATGACAATGCGTCGGAAAAGTGACGAATGGGGTCAGCGACGGTGTGGAAGCGGCCACCATAATAAACCTTAGCTCCCGCGTAAAATTTCTGGAGGTTTAAAGCCGAATAATCTAGGAGCCTTTGAGCTTCGGGGTAAGCCGTAATGAAAATTTGAAACCCGCGGTCGAGAATGAAGCCGTCGACGAGGTCGGAACGGACGCGGCCGCCGACGGCGTCGGAAGCTTCGAGGATAACGAAAGGGATATCTTCTGCCTGGAGCCTAGTGGCGGCGGCTAAGCCGGCGAGGCCAGCTCCGATAACAACAACGCCGGTTTTTTCAGGGAGGGAAGACGGAGGAGAATATTTTTGATTGGATAAGGGGGAGTCCAGGGAGATCTTCGAGGACACATTGAATCTGTGGTATGGAGGAGGAAAGGGTTTTGACATAGTGAAACCCCAAAAGAAGGAGGGAATGAAGGAGGTAGGAACAGCAACCATCATTGCCGACGATGGGCCTTTTGGGTCTTACGTTTGCCGTATATGCCTTATCCATTCCATCTTGGGTCTGAGTTTGTTTCTTTTTTACTTTCTTTTTCTGTGGTGTTGATGGGGGGAGGAGAATAAGGGGGCAACCTTTTCTGTTTATTTTTCGAGTTTTTCTATTTTACAGTTGATTCATGTAATAATTTCGCAGCAAATTGTAAAAATGTCGTCTGATTTTTGAGACCAAGTGATGGGAAAACGCAGGTAACTGCGCTTCGTTGTTTGTGGCAATTCCAACTCCCCAAATAGAGAGAGAGTTAAGACCTTGATTAGGCATAGAAGCGAGATTGAAAGAATGAAAGAAGAAAAGAAATTTCTGCGGTGTTTTCTCAGAATTGCGTGTACTGCCATTTAAGGTTGCATTACAATCTTGATATGATAACAAATCCAGAGAATTAACAAAAAGAATCGCCTAGCTTTTATACAAACGAAGACTTAACCTTTTGCTAGCATTCAAGGGTCCAGGGAATCAAATGAAACCAAATTTATATGGCACCTGGTGGCCATTCTACCTTCAAAATGGATCTGCAGACGTATTAGTTATGGCTTGGACCAGACCTCCTGTGAAGTTAGTTGCTCATGGATTTGTCTGAATTTTTCTTTAAGCCGTTTTATCTGCAGAAGTGTGCATTGTTTGAGAAAACAAGCAATGGCGAAACACAATGAAGAGTAGAGTGAAGAAGGCAGATAAGTATACATACACGTCTAAGCTCAACTTCTGTTTCGCGCTTCTGCTGTCCCAGTGAATGGCGCAGATTAGTAATGTCAAAGACACTATCCAGATCATTGTCAAATGCAGATTCTAGGTCCTCCCGAATAAGTGCAGGTAACTTATCAACAACCGGCATGAGAAGAAAACAGTTGAACTGCCAAAAGAGAAGCCACAGCAGATGATGGGGCAAAATTGTTAACAGCGTGTTACCATATAGCAGAGAAAAGGTACAACTGAAATAATTAATTTCACAGGAATGGCGTTTTTGAATGAAGAAGGGAGCAAAACAAACACCCACACCAATGAAAATCAAAGAAGTGCAACCATGAATTAAGAACCTTCTAACCATCTTCCCAAGTTATAGTGCAAATCACAGGACACTCTTAAGATGTACTTCAATGGAATATAAGATCAAAGCACACCTTCAACTCTGCAGATGCCAAAAAATACTCTCTTATCCCATGAAAAATTTGTTGAACCAAAGCATACACAATCCTTTCAGAAGAAGGAGCAAGCTTCCTATTCCAAAGCGTGCTATCTAAAAGGTCAGCCAATCTTGTCTCTGATGTCTGGACACTCCCATTTGAATCATTGCCTGAAGCCAAATGGCTAAGCTTCCCATCTGGCCTTGGCTTTGTATCTTGCTTATCCCCGGTCACAGACAGAGATGACAACTCTTGAGAAAGACTGGCAGCTACTGCATTACCACCAGTGGCAGGCGGTTCCGATCCACCAAATGAGTCCAAGAACTGACGTAGTCCAGCCCGATTCTGTAATTTGATACAACACGGGCATATAGATAACAAAAGAAAACGAAGAGAGAATAATGAAACAAATTATTAACTGAATGCTGTGGATTATAAATCCTAGTGAAAGTTAATCAAATTCTGAGTGCAACTACATTTTGATACAAAAGTTGAATACAAGGCTCATTTGAAACACTACATTAAAAGAATTAGTAGATTTAGTAGTTAACTGGCCAAACCTTATTGTGGAGGGACCATGTCACATAGCGAGTGGTGCTGACTAAATCTTCCATACATCTGGAAGGATACAAGCACCATGAGAATGCTTTTGCATTATTTCAAATTACAAAAACAAAAATTGAACAGCTAACATATCCTAAAGGCTGGGATACGAAATCTTGTGATCTATTACATGCATAAAACAAGAGAAAAGAGAATAATTCTATAGTTTCTGTCAAAGATTGAGGATAAGACCAGACATCTGACCAACACTCGTACAGAAGGTCTCCAAACATGAAAACGTAACTGATGACACATTAAGTATTTTTAGACAAGAAGACTGAATGCGTAGAATAACAAAAAGTGCAGTAAATACATTCCAGAATCTGCTTGATTAACAAAGAAGCGGCAATCTTGTTGCAGGCTTGAAAGTTTAAAGTTCAAAAAAGAAAAATTAATTAAACAATGTATTTTGTTCTATCTAGTACAGAACAGCTGAAATAAGTAACGTAACTTACTTTTCACGGCATGATCTTTCAGTGGATTCTGCAAAACTGTTGAAGGCAGAGGCAATACGTCTCAGAAATACTTCATGGCCACTAAGATATTCACCATCTTTCTGTTCAAACCACTCGGAGAACAATTTTCACATCATCAGAGCAGCAATGCGTGAAACAAAAATCATGTGCAACCAAATCAACTTATGACTATACAAATACCTGAAGAAGATAAACAGAGATGGGAAGCAATCTCTTCAGAATGTGTAACAGCCTACTCCCTAACTATACATGGAAAAAGAGAAACCTTAGTTTCACATCACATTTAACAACCCAGAAATCTATACAGTTAAACTCTTAACATTATGGTTAACTAAAGAAATGAAAGTCAAACAATGTCAAGAAAAGCAATGAAATCACCTGATGAAGAAAAGGTTCAAATGTATCACGAGCTTTGGCAACGGCAATTACACAGGCTGTCCTGAATTTTGAAAGGGAAGAAAAATGAAGAACCAAGAGGGACTGTAGGGAATGCAAAAATACTGCATCCTAAAAAATGTCAAGCCATGTATCCAAGCATAATGAAAATCCATGGTTACCTGGAGTAATTTGTTCCATCATGAATGTCTTCCACTCCACATGCATTTACAATTTCTTCACGTGTTATTGGAGGACATTTGGTTCCTCCAACCACAAACCGAAACTCAGCCATTGCACGATGATACTGAGCACCTCCATAAAGACGCATTCCTGCATTCTATGCATACACAAAGAAATTTGTTAGATAAGAAATTGATTACATATCAGAATAATGAATTCAATATCTGAGAGAAAATCTGCAAGACGCCACAAAGGAAATCTTTAAAAATGATAAAGCAGGAAAGGTTCCATATTCACTGAAGCACTTGCTAAAGCTCCAGCTTTAGACAATGATGAACTAATCTGAGAAAGTGCTACTTTTATGAAGAAGATCCAAGTTTGAAAAGATGAACTTAAGTATTCAGAAAGTATGGACATTTTCACAAACTAGACAGTAAGGTATAAGTACTTCAACATTAAATGGAATAACATGACAAGATAAAATGAAGCCTACTGGTATCAGTTTGTGAGGAAATTGAAGACCATCACTTCCGATAAATGCTCCTCCATTGACCCTCTCATCTTGTAGGGTTTCCCCTGCAGCAATATATGGTAGAGTTGACACTGAGAATTTCGTTAAAGAAGTAAGATCAAATTTTAGATCACATATTTTGGTTTGGGATCCAAAGATCCAATTAGATGAATCAATGTTTGTGGATTAACAAAGCAAAGTGAACATCATTCTGAAGCATCAAAGTTGACATGGGTATTAAATTTGAGATGGATTATGATCCTAGACTAAAACTGGGCTGAAGAAGGAAAGAAACTGAAAATCCTCCACAAACTAGAATCGTATCCACATGCCAAAAAAAATAAAACTGTAAACAAACGGCAGGCTTACACATGGATAGTATTGTGGGTTAGAATCAATAAGATGATTACCGAATTTATCAGGTGGAGCAATGACTGTCCCTTTCAAAAGCAGTGACAGCTGGGCAGTAAATGGGAAATAAATCAGAATACCAGGAAACAATAGCTTTCTCAATAAGAAACACTGGGTTCCTTACAAATGAGTCAACTATTAAAAGCCAGTTGAAGGATTATATACAATTAATGTGATCCATGCTAATTTAGAAGAAGAAAAATGAATGACAATTCAGATCACCAAAGACAAATGTCAAGTAGATGGAAAATTTAACCTTTGTGAGGAAGAGATCATGAAAAGCTCGTCCCTTCTCCTTCAATTTTACTTCATCCAAAGAACTGTGCAAACAATTTGAGAGGAAATAAATTGTTAGGAAACAGTCATTATAGCAATAATCATGGCCATGAGGGAGAGGAGAGAATAATCAAATAGTATAATGTTTCCAACTCGTTGTTCATCTCAGATATGGTTTAATCTCACCCATAACTCAAACCTCAATTGGGGATAAGCGGCAAACCTGAGCTCCTGATTTATGTCATTTAGCTTTCTTGTGCTGCTCCGATATTCTTTTTCAAGAAGTGGAATGATTAGTGGTACACTGTCCATGTACCTTGTGACAGATAAATTTCGAATAATCAGTTTGACAATTCAAAGATCCATAATATGATCCTTTTCTTCTTCAAACGGTAACTCATTATTGAAGCCAAAAATGGAAATGCATACCTTTTCTGCAACAGCGCTTCCAGGAACAGCCTAAGGCTGCTAACCCCTATCCTGCTTCTTTCCTGTTTTGAAAGTGATCTACCCAACTTCTCCTCCAATGCCGCTACATCCTCCAGCTCTCTTAAGGAAATAGACTGCAACATATGAAGTCAAATAGAGAACTTTTAGCCAAAAATAATTTTTCTTTTAAAAGGAAAAAAAAAAAAAAGGAATGTCAAAATCTGTAACTTCTGCTTCACAGCAACCAACAAGAACCAGAAAAGATGCATTTTCCTTCAAAGATTACAGTCCAAATTACTATATGATTCTAAGACACGACATGCATTGCAATGATCATATTTTAAGGTAATACAGAAACAAATTAGCAAAGAGAAGAAGAAAAATATGAAATGAAATATATTACAATTTAAACAGATATATGATACAATGCTATCATCAGTATGAACTCACACTAAAGCAAGTCAATGGTGCCAAGTAAAGTTATACAGCCAACAGATCTAACCTGCTTAAACTCATCATTTGATCTATAGACTGATTCAGGGCCATAACCCACTCTTCCAGAAGGCACAGATGTGAAGAACGGGGAATCACCTAACATGAAACCATCAAGCGTAGATGCAGGTGGTGAAAGAAATACTTCGACATCTGAAGCTCTTGCAAACTGTGGTATTTTGGTATCAAGCTTTGTTGCAACCACAACAGTCCTTGAGAGCTCAGGATCAATCTAAATACAGTATTAAATAAAGCTTTCAGTAAAGACAGTATTAAATAAAGCTAGCTTTTCAACTATTAGATGGCAATTAGACAAAAAGTTCTTTTGCCAATAAAATTATTGGTGTCTGAAATAAAGAGAATAGTAAAGTAAATACCTGCATTACCACCCTCCTAGTAGTTGCATTTATCCAATCATTGCAGTCCTCAAGGCATAGAATAATGAACTCTTTATGCTGTATTTTAGCTCGCACTAGAGATTCCACAGCACGAGCTTGAGCCTGTCACACACTTGGATTCACCTATGGCCATCATGATTGATGAATCATCAAAAGGTATGTAGGGTGTCACAAGAGTTAACCTGCAAAGTTCGATTCTTCCGACCTGGGGCTGGAGCAACAAGTCCTGGAGTGTCTATAATGGTGAGGTTGGGACAATACTTATACTCCACTCTAATTATTATTTCTTTTGCAGCAAACTGGCAAGCTTCCTTCTCCAACCTCATGTTTTCAGCTTCAATATATGCCTAAAGAGATGATATGAAGCTAGAAATATTATTCATGAAGTCTCTATCTTTGTAACACATTCAAGTACAATTTCCAATAGTAGATGTTACCTATGGTTGAGCATGATTTGCTACGAAATGCTGTATTTTTACTTCAAGGAATAGTCAGCCATGTAAAATACATTGGTGATAGTAACATATCGCAAAACTTTTGTACAACACAAAAAGAGATGTAGAAATAGATAGTTTCCCCCACACCCCACATCCCCAAAAAAAATCCTAACTTTCACGTATAGGAAGTAATTGGCCCACTGTAGAACCAAGTGAAGAAAAAGTTTCTTGATTGTCTGAACTGAGTTCTCATCATTAACGCAAGTTACGCAACATTCCAAAATCATTACCCAAATGTATTCTCATTCTTTCAGAGGGTATACTCAAGATAGACAAATATCAAAATCATAAGCAAGGCATGTTTGGCCATATAACATATTTATCACTCATTACCAATATTAAAGCTCCTCATAACTCACTCTGGAACACAATAATTATTAAACTAATCAACTGCAATTACCCATACACGTTAATATACCAAAAATGTTTTCTTCATAAACCTGAATTTCTTGAAGTGACAATTGTTGGTCAATAGATGGGTCAGAATCAGACACTAAATGACACAGAGGAGAGTCACATTCGGGATTATACTTCATGTGAAGAGTAATGGGTCGTCGAGTCTTGGTTCCGCCACCGACGTGGTTGAACTGGAAACCCATTAGAGCCTCCACAAGCGCGCTTTTTCCGTCAGTCTGATGACCAACCACCAGCACAGCAGGGGCATCAAACGGCGTCTCAAACTCCTGAGCCAACCCATGTAGTTCATTGTAAGCTTCGTATAGCCGAGCCTGCGCCTCTCCCAACTCGCCAATAGAGGCTGCCGGCGGTGATGGCTGTTCTTTCTCCATTCCGCAAATGCTCTACAATGAAACTTTGAGGCAGTGCGACTGTGTAGTCTGTCACGTCTGTGTGTATGAAAGATAGGAGTTTTTTTTTTTTTTTGCTTTCTCTTTTTGGAATGCGGGATGTTGAGAAAAGGAAGTATTTCGTATTGGGCTTTGGAGTTTAGAATGTTGACAAATATTGGATAAGAAAGGATTTTTTATTGGCCCATAGAATTTGAGCCACTTCTTTTTCCCTTTTTAATTGATGAGGGTAGCAAAGCGAGAATCGCATGCCACTGAGGACATCAACAATGGATGGCCCTTTTTTTCTCCTTTCCGGCCTGGCCGCATAAAAGCCAAGTCAGCAAAATTGCTGCCTTTGCGGGCCGAGCAAAGGAGCTGGCCTAATTTTTTTCCGTTTTTACGCGAAACGATGCGTTTGCGTCCAAACGGCGTCGTTGGCAGCCACGATGGATGCGGTATGTATCCGTTGCAATTTTGTAACGCCAAAATGTTATTATTTTTTAAAAAAAAAAAATTTAAAAATATGAAATATTTTTACCTATTTTTAGAGTAAAATATGATATTTTTATTTTTCATTCATTGTTTTAAGTATTTTATGTTTAATTTAGAGTATTTATTTTTATGTTTTAAATATATTATTAATTTATAGTTTTAATGTAATGTAAATTTATTTTTCATTATTTGTTTTAAGTATTTTATGTTTAATTTAGAGTATTTATTTTTATGTTTTAAGTATATTATTAATTTTTAGTTTTAATGTAATGTAAAAAAAATTTTATTGATTTTTTTAAGTATTTTATATTTAATTTAGAGTATTTATTTTCATGTTTTAAGTATATTATAAATTTTTAATTTTAAAGTAATGAAAGTTTTTCCATTAATTGTTTTTAAGTATATAATGTATGATAAAAAAATTATTCATGCTATTAAGAATTTTATATTTAATTTATCACATTTATTTTCATGTTTCAAGTATATTATTAAATTTTAATTTTAGTGTAATGTAAATATATTTTCCATTAATTGTTTTAAGTATTTCATATTTAATTTAGAGTATTTATTTTCATTTTTAAGAGTATTATTAAATTATAATTTTAATATAATGTAAATTTATTTTCTATTGATTGTTTTACGTATTTTATATTTAATTTAAATTCATGTAATGTAAATTTAAGTTTTTCATGTAATGTAAATTTATTTGTCAAAAAATATTTTTAATAATGGTCCAAAAAATTATTAAAGTTGTATTATTAAATGTATTTTTAATTTTAATATAATGTAAAAAAAATTAATAATGACTGCGTAAATAGTGCAGGCCAGGCCACTAGCGTGAGTAAATTTTTTATAATGGCTGCGTGAATAAGATCTTGTGATGTAGCGATGTGGTGAAGGCTTGGCCCCCAAAAAGGGGCCACCGTTCATGCCCCGACCAAAACCCGGCTTACAAGGAAAAACAAATACCACAATCAAATTTACATCATTAGATTACTCATTTTGCAATAATGAAGTGTACAAATGGATCCTACCTTCATTGCAGTTCTTTATATTCTAGTTTTGCGTGCTCAAATCATTTGGGAGTGGAGTACACTCATTTGAGCTTTCCCAATTTTTTCCCTGGATCTAAGAGTACCTAAAGAATTTTCTTGAAGTACTCTTTGACGTAGCATGTAATATCACGCCTTCTCGTACACAGCTACGCCTTTCAGTATACAGGACCTGCTAATCAGCTAAACGGACTGTTCGACAATGAGATGCAATTACATATCTTGTAGCAAGCACATCATCAGGAAATTTGCAACAACATTATTTTGATCAGAGCCATATGTATATCTCGGACAGATGCAATCAGTTTCACTGTTTTGCTGTCTTCTATCAATGCTATTCCAGTTAGGTTAGGGGTATACGGTGCAGTATGCAAGGGAAGTGACTACAATGAATCCCTCAACTAAAGAAATTGAATACTTGTAAAATGTGTACTCGACCAAAGAAACATAACTGCCAGTTACAGACTCAAAATCTGTCAGCATCGACTCAGATGGCCACATTTGATTCCGATTCAAACAATGAAGAAAGATTATAGTTTCTCAATCAATGCCTTTTGGATTTATCTCCCCTTTTAATATACACTGTTGCTTTCCAGGGAGCTTAATTGGGACCAAGAAGGATCTAGACACAATAACTGATTGAGGAACAACCTGAAACGACAATATCCAGAGGGGAAATTCACTCCTTATCCATTCAGAGAACGTTGTACAGGAATGTATGCTAATCCAAGTTACCAAGAATATGAAGAAAAAAGAACCCTCACTAGCTAAATCCCAACATGAGAAGAGTTAGTTTGCTGTAGGAAATTTAGTAATTCTAACAATTCACTTACATTGTATAGCCTATAAGATGCTTCAATTTCAATGAAAGACCAGATTGATCTTGCCTTTCTGCATATATCCATGTCATAGGACGTATGTACTAACCTTGATATTCAATTGTTAAAACCTAATCCATATTATGTATTTACCTTAGAGTTCAATTAGTAAAAATCTCAGCCATATTACCGGGTGGATGCTTCAAGAAAGACAATGCTACTCCGGGCAAAACTCAGAGAACACTGGCAATCTTTTCTTTTTGGAGGGACCATAGAGAATTGTCTGTATGTGGGCATCAACAGCTTCCATTGAGGGAGCTTTCTCACTTGAATCAGAAGGCAGAGTAACCTCAATACCATCATCCAGGGGACACCAGTCATCACTTGCACGGGCAGTCTCGGAAGAGCCGTAGCCATGGTCTGCCCTGCTTTCCTGCTTAATTGGTGAAACTGGTCTAGTTGGTGAAGGCGAAACCTTTGATGCGGTAGATGCTTCCATTGATGGCAGAGCTTCGTTGACCTGACCATGGAGTAAAGGGCACTGTACAGCTTCCTTTGAGGGAGTTTTCTGACTTGAATCAGAAGGCAGAGTAACCTCAATACGATCATCCAGGGCAGTCTTGGAAGAGCTGTAGCCATAGTCTCTCCTGCTTTCCTGCTTAATTGGTGAAACTGGTCTAGTTGGTGAAGGCGAAACCTTTGATGCGGTAGATGCTTCCATTGATGGCAGAGCTTCGCTGACCTGACCAAGGAGAAAAGGGCTCTTTACAGCTTCCTTTGAGGAAGTTTTCTCACTTGAATCAGAAGGCAGAGTAACCTCAACACGATCATCTAGGGCAGTCTCGGAAGAGCTGTGGCCATAGTCTGCCCTGCTTTCCTGCTTAATTGGTGAAACTGGTCTAGTTGGTGCAGGCGAAACCTTTGATGCGGTAGATGCTTCCATTGATGGCATAGCTTCGTTGACCTGACCATGGAGAAAACGGCACTTTGAGCCATATGCGCATACCCCTGAGCTGTAAGACCTGCAAGGCTGTGGCTGTGCAGAATCAGCCAGGACAAAATTGCACATGATCATTACTCCCAATTTAAACAATCCATATATTGGATCGAGAAGCAAGATATTTCATAATCATTTATACCTCCAATTTTGTCTTGCTGATGAAACCACTTGGACGCAGCCCTTCCTTTCCTTGCGCAAACTATAAATTTGGAATAAAAGGAGAAATATAATTTGGTAAAGGAACAAATGATTGGATCAACTTAAACAGGTATAAAAGAAGATGTACTGATTCATCAACAGCAAAGCTTTTTTTGCCAATTTGTCAAAATACTAGAACTATGAAATAGCTTGAGTTATGTATAAATATACTGCATTCAGATACCCATCCATGTGGGTCATGAAATATGCTATGATTTTAAAAAAAAAAAAAAAAAAAGGTAATAGAAGGAAGATGTCATTTTCTTTTAAAATGTCTTCAGATGTCAGTGAATCAAATTATAAATTATAAATTATAAGAGCATTCTAGTATAAATTATAAAAGACAGTGGCGGCTGGACTAGGTCATCCTCGTGCATTACCAAAAAAAAGTCCAAATGAGATTTAGACATTTTAGTTTCAGGGGAAATTAATTCCATTGGATTTCGTTTTGGTAAGATTATATGCTAATGGTAAAAACAGCTAGAATTAATCACTGCCAAATGATTCCATATTACTCCTCGTGCATCTTCTCTGAAATTTCCTAGGGAAAAAGCACATCCTTATCAATGATATCATATTTTACAAAACAAGACCCCATGAAACTGGAGTACTGGACTACACAAAATTATGGACTTCACCAACTATTCTAAAACAGGGACATGACTCCAGATTGGGGACTAGCCAGGGAGAGCACCAACTTGAACGGAAACTATAAAAGTGTGCATTTGTTTCCAAAAGCATCTTACTTAAGTGGTGCCGTGTCGGCCTCAACTTCAGTTAGCAGACTATCACCATAATTAAGCCATGACTTGAATGAGATGTCAATAAGTCGCCACACACAACGCTAACGACAAGCCATATAATGTAGAAATGGAAAAAAAACCTAAACATGAATTTCACGTTGTTTTATGAAACTGTGCCAAGATTTGACCTCGCGATTGCTTCCTGGGTGCTTATTTGTATTTGTATTGGTCAATAACATAAACTACGAAACGATCTTCAAATCTAACTTCAATTCACCAATTACTTTCTCCATTCTTGCCTTTTACAATTGTATAAAAAAAAATTCTTCTTTTCAAGATATGAATTGATCTTTCAACTAAAGTTCCAGCGTAAGCGCAGCAAAAATAAAAGAAACAGTGAAAATTCTGGGGTGATTGCGTCATCGTGCATTTATCTTTCCCTTCTTTAGTCAAAACATACCGAAATAATCTGGACCGTTGAAAAAAATCTTGCAATATTAACAAGAAATATCCGATCATAAAAGTTGTAGAAGCTGACCTGGCCTTTGGGGAGTGAAGGCTGCAGCCCGACGTCGGAGTCCAATGATGTAAGAGTTGATTTCATCCTTAAATCACCACCAGATTTAGGAGCACGACTTGTGCTAGAGTCGATGCTATCCATGACGATGACATCCTCCTCGACTTTCACCAGAGCGGGGAACGCCTGCAGTGATCTCAACATAGGCACGTCGGACCTGTCAGTTGCAGACTGAGGCCGCGAAGACAAGAATCCTTCTCCGCTGCGGCTGCTGGTGATGCTTCCCGCTCCACCTCCGGTGCAGCTGCTGGAGGTTGAGCTTTGGTAGCTAATCAGCGAAGAGTTCAGATTCGAAGAATCGGAACGAGTGTCGGAAGATGCGTATGGATTGGAGATCGGAGTCCTCGGTAAGTGGAGCTGACGATGACGACGGCGATAGCCGACAGGACCGGTGTAGTTATCCCGCATTAGAGGAGGAAAGTCGCTTACGTCCGAGGAGTTGTTATTTG
This sequence comes from Gynochthodes officinalis, assembly GCA_020080225.1. Lineage (NCBI taxonomy): Eukaryota > Viridiplantae > Streptophyta > Magnoliopsida > Gentianales > Rubiaceae > Gynochthodes > Gynochthodes officinalis. The sequence goes on from CM034616.1 coordinate 24,071,116, forward strand.
GAGGATTCGTACTGCTTCCGCCGTCGCCGGAAGTGTTATCCATGAAGAATTTCTGCAGAAAATCAATCAAACGAAACCGCATTGATAAACTTTAATTGCGAATTGGGAATTGAACCTGTAAAACACTAAAATGATCACAAAAATTAACACGAAAAAAAAAGCAAGCGGAAGAAAATTTAGCAACAATGAGAAGAATCCTTTCCTCATAATTAATCAAGAAAGAAAAACGACAGCAAATTCGTGCATAGATTCCATTTTCTTGATTCTTCGGTTCCGATTGAGTTTGTGAGTAGGCAGGCGGTTAACTGTTACATACAGGCATCTGTATTATATATATGAGATGAGCGCGCGCGCGGGGAAATCATAATTCAAAATATGATAAGCTGTGGTATCGGAGAACTCAATCAAGACTAAAATCTACGCTCAAAAATTAATCACAATGCACGACATGAATTCCGAAAGGCCGAGAGATTCAGAATCGTAAATTTCTTGCCTTCTTTAGTTCTTTACCGTCGGAAACTTTAAGTCGGTCGGTTCAAGGAAATTTTGGCGCGGCAATCGAGTACATTCCGCCTTTCACAGCGAGACCGTTAGTGTTTACTAATGCGGGACGAAGAATTAAGTAAAAGCTGCGCAGTGTGTGAGTGTGTGTAAAGTGTAAACCGCCATTGTGACACTGTCCGTCTTTTTTTTTGGAGGGAGGGAATCTGCTGCAATGTGAAATTTAAAATAGTAATTATGTTCACGTACATTAAAAAGTAATTATGTCCACGTACATGGAATATGCAAAGTAATTTTTTTTTAAAAAAATCACATGCTAGGTCTAATGTATATTATGTTCAGGTACGTTAAACAGTGAAACATCACAAACTATTACTAAGGGATTGTATCAGTTTTACATGAGTTCACCCGAAAACGATCAATTCTCGAGTTTTTTTCTTTTTTTTCATATAAATTTCTACTATTATTAAGATAAAATGGATATGGACACAAGAATATGAAGTTCAATAGTTGCTGGAGGAGAATCAAAGCTCGTTGATCGCGTTCCTCAGGTTGCCCCCAAGCAATGACATAAGACCACCACCATGAACCCTTCCTTCTGGAACTACCACCATGGTAAAGCCTTTTCCAAGGTTGTTGCTGAAGCTGCTGGCGCTGCCAGTGCGAATTCCTGCACCTGTGCTCCTTTCTTCTTCCTTCTCACAACTCAATGGTGCAGGGTAGGATGAGGAGGCCTTCATTGACAATGGAACCAACACCTCAGGAGGTATGAGATGTTGTCTTTTTACTGGTCTCTCAGGAAAGCCAGTAGATTCAGACATCATGCTAGCTCCACATGAAGAGTAACTTTTCTCAACATTACTTCTTATTGTAGATGCAGCAGATACCAGTCCGTGGAATAGACCTGGTCCAATCATGCTTCCTTTCTTTGACTCCTGCCCCTGAACCAAACTACTGTGCGCGGCGCATAGCCCACTCTTCCCTCGAGCAAATTTTTCACATTTTCCCCCTCCCCAGTTGCACCTCTTTCCACCCCCATGGGCCTTGCAAAATTCAGTGCTACCTTGGGCACTCTTTCCACAGTTCTCAAACTTGCAACGCTTCCCTCCTCCATGCCTCACACAGCAATCAGTGCGACCACGTGCACTCTTGGAACACCCAGCAACAGAGCACCTCTTCCCTCCACCATGTGCCACACAGAAGTTTGTGCCTCCATGAACACTTTTTGGGCATATCCCACCACCATCAAAGAGGCAGCGCTTCCCACCACCATGTCCTTTGCACAGGGGGGTACTACCCTCCGCCCCCTTCGTGCAACCAGCAAATATGCATCGCTTTCCACCACCGTGTGCTTTGCAGAGTGAAGTGCTTCCTTGGGCACCCTTTGAACAACCTTGGAATTGGCAACGGCGCCCACCGCCATGAGAAATGCACAAGCCAACCTTCCCCTCAGCACTTCGAGTACAACCTTCAACCTTACATCTCTTTCCTCCACCATGCCTGATGCAAAGGCCAGACTTACCTCGTGCTGCTTTGGTGCACCCTCCCCCATGGCTACACCGTCTCCCACCTCCATGTGCAATGCAGAAGTCAGTCCTTCCCTCGGCACTTTTTGTACATCCAAGATACTGGCATCTCCTCCCTCCACCGTGGGCCTTACAGAAGGCTGTTCGACTTTCAGCACCTTTGTTGCATCCCGGTTTCTGGCATCTTTGGCCACCCCCATGGCCAATACAAAAGCCAGTCGCTCCACGAGCTCCTTTTGCACACCCAGGAAATTTGCATCTTTTGGGATTGCTGGTTTTGTGATCTGCTGATGTAGCAGAACCAGATATGGTGCTTCTTGAATAATCGGAGACAACAGATGGATCTGAACTTAGCTGAGAATGATGGCAAGATTCTGCATCAAGTTGTGACAGTTCTTCAGTTTGTGCCACCATCTTGTTATTATTTTCCATTTTTGGTTCAATGAAAAATTTGGTCAGATATCCCCCTGATTTCTTGGCCGATGTAGAACCCTCATCAACAACTGGGATCAAGATTCTTTTTCCATCAGGGGACACCCGATCAGACTGGTGAGGTATATTTATAGTACTCTGCACTGAAACTGAGTACTCAAGTGCATTGGAAAGGTCATCACTGGCAGCAGATAGGCCAAGTTTGAGGATCGAGTCCCCATCAGATGACAGTCCCTGTCTTGGAATATCTGTAGTTCCTTTCTTTTTGTCAGCCCCAGCCTGGTAATATTTATCCGAATATGCACTAGGAGTTGGCCCCAGTCCAAGCACCAGCCTGCATCCATCATCGGGAGTAGTTGTATGAAGAGTCTGATTGCCAGTATTCGGATTTCTCCCAAATACAGTACTTTTACTTCTTCCATAACCAAAGCAATCCAACCGCAAAGCAGTGTCACTAAAGTTGTTTTTTGTCAGCTCAACACTCGAAGAGAAATATGTTGCATTCAGATGAGAATCCATATCCACTTTTTTTATGCTATCAATAAACAAGATGACAAAATACCACAAAGATATTAAGAAGATGCTAATAACTATTTATGTATATTAACAAACGAAAATGAAACAAAAGAAACCCAGGCAAGCTACATCCACCACTCACAAAGCCTGATGTGTCTGACCTATCCATCATATATATCGACTCCAGATACTAGACACTCTTCTTATACCACTAAAGTTTGCATGCCTTTTCTTATCCTTCCCAGGTAAACAACCATGCCAAAAGACATCAAAATGGAGACAAAATCTTGACCTCTTTCCCAAAGTATTTGACCTTCATTCACCTGCCAAGAGTAGAAGGAAAATCACACAACTCTTTACGCAAGTGAAAAATTTAGGATTCAATTAAATTACAAATGATAATGAAAGAGGAACAAATTTAGCTCATATCATTAGAAACAAAGGGCGAAGAGAGTAAAAGAACACCAGATTTGGTCATCTACAATAGGATTGACCAAAACACCATCAATAAATACCAAAGCAATAAATATATTGATAATCTCTGCAGAAAAAATATTCCATAATTGATCAAAAGTCCCAGAAGCAATTAATTGGAAAACTGATGACTAACAAGCTTAAACATGGATTTTCAGGTATATCTACTTTCTCACAGCAGTAATTTTCAAAGGCTAAGTCAGACAACAACCGGAGCAACAGCTGGCATTGGGCCCTAATATCATCCACAGAGGAAGAGAAACAAGTTAGGATCCAAAGAACAATTAGGAATCTTACATGCCAGATCAGAGAAGATTGGAGGTCTTCCCACTGGATACTAAGGTAAAAAATGCACAACTGGTAATTCTAATGGTGGGGGATTGCCTTTGAACGACAATAAAATATGAATGAGAGAAAGAAATGATCACCAAGGTAAAGGGAACGATTAGATCAAGGCAAAATCTTTATAACTACCACTGCTTGTCAATTCAAAAGGAACAAATGTTTAGGAGAGTCCCTAATTTAAAGTCTTATCATCATTTGAGAATGTATCCGAAAAGGAACTTCTATTGCTCAAAAGTTAATTCAAAAGGCACCATAATAGTTTCTTGAGCTTTCAAGCCACTTCCCATTCTTTATCTAACAAATCAGCCCATTATGCAATCAAGTCAAGTGATCTAATGGACTAGTCCAAAAAAAAAAAAAAATCAAAATCCTCTCAACCAGAATATGATAATTGAGGAATAGAAAGCCAAATTCCTCAGTGCTTCAAAACCATCTCAATCGCATAAGATGTCAAAGACACAAAATTCATCAGGAAAATGGATGCTATAACAAGACCAAAACACCACATAGGTACACAATAAAAGTAATTAGTTCCCAGGAACTCCTAACATATCCAGATCCAAACTACATCTAGCTAGTCCAAAAGGATTTCCTTTTTCAACAGCTATGATAAAGAGTGGAGATAAACCCGTAGCTAAGAATTCAATATTCAAAATCAAGACTTTGAATAAAAAGCAAACAATTTTCAGTTACTGTAGTTATCCGAGACCCAATTGGTACTTGCTCTCTGCAAAAGCCTGTGATGCTCCCAACCCAAAACTCCTTGGGCTCACTTAAGACCATGTTTACAACCGAAAAAAGAAAAAAGAAAAAAAAAATACGGTGGACTATCTTAATCTTTGAACCACTTCAAGCCTGAAACTCTAGCAGCTTCTAATAAACGAACTGAAAAGAACATTAACAACTCTTCAGCTATTTTTAGCAATTCACCCAAAAGAGCAAAGAGCTTCAAATATGAGAGAAAATGGAAACTAGAAAAGAACCGGAAACATATATAAACGAATCCAAAACAGTTAATTAACACCGAAAATTGAACAGACCAATTTGAAGGAAAATCCAAAAAAAAAAGAAAAAACATGGAAGTACCCTTTAGAGAGAAACATCAGATAAAAAAGTCACCAAATCTTTGAAGCCATTGAAAGAGGACCAATCCCACCAATCCAGAGATAAAAATAAGAGAGCCAAAACGAATAAAAGAGAGGCAAGTTGAAGCTCAAGAATGGTGTCCAGTAAAGTATATACTCAGAGGAGAGATAGAAAGAGAGTGACAAACCGGAACTAATAATTAGCAATCCTGCGGTGATTAATACATCTTAATTTGACTAATACCACACCTAACTTTTGATTAATAGAGCAGCCAACGCATTTCGCCTGCGTGAAATCCCTCAAATGCCCCTCTCGCGTCAGCTTCTGAACCACTGTTCGTACTGCACGGATTTCGACAAACGAGACGACTCTCGATCTGGACGTACGCACCATTCTTTTGGTGCAAGCGACGTGCCGTGTGAGTTGACAATTTCGCCCTAGGTTTAGGTACTTATTCGGCGGGAAGGTGATGGAGAATTTCGTCTTTTCGGCGTTAAGGTCACTGTTGGGGTTACACACGATGGGTGTCGGAAATTGGTGGTGGTGGTGGAATTGTCGCGGCGCGCCCGAAGGAAGCCAATTTCGATTTTGCTGCCTTGCAAATATCTGTGCGAAATTGGCTGAGCTGGCGCGGTGAAAATTGGAAATGGAGACGCTTTCTCTCGGCTCATTGGCTCGTTGGCTTGGCGTGTCGTCATCGGCTCGGGTAGGGCTTCGTTCATTCCATGGCTCTCCAGCTTAGGGTTTAATTTGTATGAATTAATTAAGTCTAAATTATTTGCGTTATGTATCAATCGCATGCTGAGTTGATGAAATGTAAGTAATTACTATTTGTCAAATTGAAGATAATGTATTATGTGTAGTGATGGAAACACGTAAGATGATATGGTTTGAATAATTTAAAAGTATAAGTGTACTTTGTTACGTTAATTGTACGCGATTTAGAATGTCAAATTCTATTACATTTTTATGATTATTATTAATTTGTTACATGATAATTTAAAATATAATAATAGAATGCCAATTGTTGATTTGTTTATTTAGAATGTTATTTTTATTTTTAGGTTACGTATTGTTCTTATTTATAAATATAATACAAAAATTTTACATTAAAAATGAACTCTTTCTCGAGATAAAAAAAAATTGAAATTGAATTTTTTTTTTTATTTATTTTTTTCAGACCAAGAAGCACTTAAATTTTGAGTATCTAAATAACATAAGTTAATATCTTCAAAACAAGAGACACTCTTAGTGAAGTGATTTTCTTAAAGGGCTCTTCACATATTTAGATGAGATATAGGTTATAAAGTTGTTTACTAAACGCAAACTAGCAAAACAAAAACCAAGATTCGTTATTGAAATGTTTCAAACATGAGCCTAAGTTTAGAACTTGATGCTAAAACTTTTGAAACATTTCAATAACTCATTAAAAGCACAAACAATGACTCGAGGCATCATGCTTCAAAAGTATAAATAATGTTAATTGCTGTGCTATTACTTTTTCATTCTTCATTTCTCCAGGAAAAGACCAAGACAAACAAAAAATTTAATTAATTAATTGTTGAGTGCCTTTTATCTTTTGGACACCCAAGTTGCAACTATAAGAATGAATCAATTAATGACGAATTCATTTCCATTTCCAGATGACTATAATTATATTTCTATAGAAAGAGACCTAGGGTTTAAAAAAAAAAAAGAAAGAAAAGAAATATTGTTGAGTGCCTTTTGGCTCTAACTTTTGGACACCAAGTTGCGACTGCAAGAACGAACGAACGAACGAATGAATGAATGATGAAATTATTGTGGATAATTTTAAAAATTTACGTTTTTCGATACTTACATTTGTTTGATTTTTATGTTTTTTGTCAACTCTTTTAGTCATGTAACCAATCGACTACGTCTCTAGAATCTGTCCAATAAATAACTGCATGAGCATGCATTTTGGTTTTTAGATGGATAATATAGACAATTAATAGACAAAAAAAATTTACAAATTCCTCACCAGATCTAACCTTTTTAGCAGGAAAAGGGGATGTTTGAGTTCTCAGTGGAATGATTTGAAGAAGAAGAAGAAGAAGAATATTATGAAGTTTCGTAACTATTTTTTGTGTACTATATTCTTGTTTAAGTATTCTTGTTTAGATTGAAGATTAATTATTTTAATTGTTGAATAATTAAGTTACTGGTTATATATATACACACACAATATATTTAAGAGATAATTATCAGTGTAGAATAAATACGAACCTAATTGCTGCTTTATAAATACTAAATACCTCCAGAAAGGTGAACATCGATATATGAATTATTTCTAGAGATTTGTTGGATCTTTGGGCCCAAATATATATTTCACTGAGGCAATTTTCCTTCTATAGGTTGGGATATAGTTATATTGGTTTCTTAGAAATAATTGATAGAGGATTGAGCAATTGATGAAACTTAATGTCAATTTTTTTTAGTGTATCTATTGTGTTAGATAAAAGGATGCCTTCACCAAGGATAAAAAGTGATGTGATTTGGGATGATTTAGGTAAATTAGATTATGCCAGTAATGTGCAATTAGAGGTTTGTGATTTTTTATTTTTTATATTGCCCATTTGATCCCCTTGAAATATCAACATGCATCATTTAGTTATCTATTTTTATTAGAGAAATGAGTTGTAATTGGTTATAAAACTAAAAAGGTTTATTTTAAATTTGTAAAGGGTTAAAAGAATTATTTTTAAATATGAATGACTAAAAAAATTTCTCGATTAAATATAAGAGACGACAAATGTGATTTAATCTAAGTAAAATAATCTTTCTCTAGAAAGAGACCTAGCTAAAGGAAAATAGTGAAAATATTATTGAGTGCCTTTTGGCTCCAACTTTTGGACACCCGAGTTGCGGCAACAAGGATGAATGAAGGAATGATGAATTTATTTCCATTTGCATGTAATTAAGAGGTAACCGACAAAATAGTCTCTTATAATTTTTTTAATAATTTTTTTTTATTTTTCATATTTAAAATAATGAAAAATTTTCATAACATTTTATTGGTATACCTTTTTAGTCATCTGTCACAATTCTATTTAATTTTCTATCAAAATAATAGTGTTATTATAATTTTTTTTTCCAAAATGGTAGTTTTATTATAACCAAAATTTAACCAAAAAATTGGATAAAATTGTGACAGAGAACTAAAAAAGTACATTAATAAAATATTATGAATTTTTTTTCATTGTTTTAAATATAAAGAATAAAACAAATTATTCGCTAATTTGTGAAGAAGTATTTTGTCATTTACCTGAAAAAAATAATGAAACTATTATCGAGTGCCTTTTGGCTCCAACTTTTGGACACCTGAGTTGCTTGCGGCAACAAGAATGAATGAAGGAACGATGAATTTATTTCCATTTCCAGGTAACTAAAAACAATTAAAGGCAGCTTAGTTAGGGGAATACGATTCAGCAATGGAAATAATTTTATTGTAATAAGGTGTTTGGTTAACTGCAATGAGAATATAAATAGTAACTTGATTATTTCAAACTCTTCAATTACCCATTGCTTACTCTTCCCCTTTTAATCAAACTCATCAATGGGAATTTAATGAATATTATCAAAATTACCCCCCAATTTCATTATCCCTATTGTTACTTTTTTTTCTCATAATTTATCTCATTTTAGTTTATCTCTCATCATATTTCCTCCTCCTTCTCTCTCATTACTCGCCATGATTATTTTATCTCTCATAATTTTCTTACTATAATTTCTCTCTCATTATTTTATAATTTTTTTTATCTCTTTTTCATCTCACTCATCTTTCTCGCTCATCAATCTCTATTGTTATTTTTTCACTCCACTTTATAATATTTATCTCTCTCATCCCTATTCACTGTTATTTTATTTCTTATCATTTTTTCACTCCAATTTATCGCTCATTATTTTATAATATTTTTTTCTTCTCTATTGCATCTCAGTTTCTTTCTCTATCATCTTAATCACCATAAAATGTTATTTTTATAATATATTTATTAATAAGGGTAAATTTAAAATTTTAATTTATTCCTATTCTTATAATTGAATTAAACTAATCATCATCAATCATATTAATACCCATTGTAGGGTTTAAACCAAACATAAATAATACGATGAACATTTCTATTATGATTAAACTCTCAATGAATCTCATTGTGATTCCCATTAAAAATTTGAACCAATTGCTACCTAAGAATTTGATTTCAACAAAGCAAAACCATTGACTGGCGATTTTTTTTCTCTTTGAAAAAAAAAAAAAAAGGTAAATTGCATCGCAAGCCGAAATAAGACTTGAAAACGGGTCGGCTTGGGCTGAGGAGTGGCGGAACAGTAAAAAATAAAAATATTAAATAAAAGAGGTGGTATAATTGGTCGTTTCACTTTCTCCACGACGAGGCAGCACCACTTCCCAGTAGCGGCATCCGTCGAGTTCGGACACGCTACCCTATATATTATAAAATAACGTTGGAATCTAGGGCCTACATACAGGCGCATATGTCATCCTGGGATTGGAAGATTCTTTCATAATTGGGATTCCGGAATCGTCTATGTACCACTCCGTCCTGGCCCCACTATTACCTTAATTATTTATTACTGTCTCGATCTCAAAAATAATTCACACTCTAAAAAAAATTATTTTTATTAACTTATCTAATATATTATTATTATTTTTTAAATTTTTAGAATATATAATTATTAATAAAAATATTTTAAAATTTTAATTTAAAAGTAAAGTTTTTTAAAAATAAAAAAATTTTAAAGTAATTTTTTTAAAAAAATAAAAGAAATAATAATTAAGTATCAATTGAGATTAAAAACTAAAATTAAAAATAAAAATTATATAATTAATAATACATGAAATATAGTTACTTGGATGGATGGATGGATGAATGATAACAGTGGTACTAAACCCTAAACCCAGAATGAGAGAAATCCGTGTTTGTGCCGCGTTTCGCGTCCGTAATTTGTGTGTACTGCGTGAGAGAGAAACAAATTTCTTTCCGTCTGTCTTTTTGTTGTTTATGGGTATCATCGTGGCATTACTTTTATTACCTTTATGATTATATATATATACATATATATATATAATCAATAAATAAAACTCTATTAGTAGAAGAAACACCTATGAATTATATTTTAAAAAATATTTTTATATTTTTTAAAATAATAATTATAAAATAAAAAATATATTAAAAAGTATAAAAATATAATTTAAAAATTAATAAATTTATGAGATTTTTTTGTTCATTATTAGTCAAACTCAGAAATCAAAATTCTTAATCAATAAGCTATAAAAACATTAGGAAATTATACATTACTGTTATCTAACTTTTTTAAAAAATAGATTGTACTTTATAACCAAAATATATATATATATATACTTAATAAAAATAAGAATATTTTTTAGAGGTAGTTTTTTTTTAATCGGAATTTGGAGGATTATTTATATCCCATAGTAAATCCATCATCAACGTAAAAATTATTTTGGGGACTCGAAAATGAAATAAAAATTAAACAATTGAAACGGACGATGGCGATTGAGATTTGGCGTTTTTATCTGGATTTGATGAAGGATTCTATTATCCAATTTTGGACTTTTCTCAAAGTGACTTTGGAATCAGTAAAATAGGACGGAATTCTCAAAAACAAAAAAAACAATAAAAAAAAAAATGAAAAGGAGTGGGGTTGGCTACTTGGCTTAAGTCTCATCGGGGGGGGGGGGGGGGGGAGGGATGAGTAGCCGAGTAGGACAAGAATTGGGTCAACATCATATATGGTTTATATGACGTAATAGTTTGAAAATATTTGTTCTCTAGTTCTTGATTGAGATTAAATAAATAAATAAATAAAATTTTATTTTATATTAAAGTTTATTTTTAAAACTTTTTTTTAAAAAATTATTTTTTATATAAAATTCTTATATTACTTTATATTTAATAGTAATAATAATGTATAAATCAAAATAAAATATTATAGATTTTTAGATGTTTCCAAACGAACTAAGAGGCTTTGGCATAAAACAAAATTTTATTTTTTTTTTTTATTTTGGAAATGAAAAAAACAGACACCGGTGCGAATTTGTTCCTGCCACATATTTTCTTGTTATTTTTGCTTTTTTTTTTTCCTTTCTCATATTATCCATCGGATAAGGAGAAAGACAGCCACAAACAATTAACATCTAATCTTGCAAATCACGTTATACTTGTTTTGTCTAAAAAAAATTAGTTTACTTTTGATTTTGTACAAATTTTTTAAGTTATAAAATATAACATGTTTAAGACATAATTAAATATATAATTTTTTAATTTTTTTATTTGAATTATACATAAAGTTAATACAGAAATTTCACACTAAAAATAATTTTTTTTTAAAAAAAAAATTAGGACAAAAATAGTTTTTTTTTTCGTAAAAAAAGAAGAAGTTATGACAGTAATAGATATAATGTTTACATGAAAAAAATTACCACTCATTTGATCATTCGGTATCATTTTAATTCCCAAGATTTCTGGAAAAAGACTTATAATCTCTTCATATTTAATTTCCTCCTCTTCCTTTAAACTTCTTACAAATCCCTGGAAATTAACAACTTTATCTTTATTAATTTCCGACCACTTAAAAGGGATCCACAAAAAATTAATCTTATTAGTTTTTCAACAATTTTGGATCCATATTAAAGCTTTGTCGAATATTGTTATTCAAAAATGATGAGTTTAATGTGTGGAGTAGTAGTGCTAATATTCTACTTGGATAAAAATAAAAAATAAAAAATAAAAAGAAAGAGAGACAAGTTGAGTTGAAGAATGCTAGAACACTTAAAGAATTACATCTATTTTAATTTCTTCATCTTATAATTACATAATCATAGATTCATCAACTTTGTTTCTCACAGCGTGATACGGAATATAATACTATTAAAATCATTTTTTTAACCGATTAATATAGCTATCATGACATTATTAGTACTAATGATGATTCCAATTTCATGATCAACCCCATTACATAATTGTTTGCTTATTCTAACATTGTTTGTGCCAAGTTGGTGGAATCTACTTTGAGAAAATAAAATAGTACTAATTGAGATTAGCCCAAATGAATCTTGAGTTTTTTTATTAATCCATATTCTTTGGTAGAAATCCTACCTAGATGGATGATGTGTATCCCCATCATTTTCAACTCCCAACTAAATAAAGCATTTGATTAATTTGTACATTAGAAGTTAGTCAATGACTCTGCCATGCCTTGTAAGGCACCCATTATTATTCATGGTGTCTGTTAGTGCTAGGTTAAAGATTGCGCTACCAACTTTTAAGTATTCCACTTGTTTTGCTAAGCCATTAAGTAAGTAAATTAGTCTTAAAAAGTAGCGATTTAGAACGTAGTTATGTGTTTTATAATCTATTATAAAAAATCACAACTTTAAATATTTTTTTTACTAAAAAACGAAATGTTTTAAATGTTTTTAAACATTTATTTTATTTTATTTTATTGAATCTTTTAGTTTTTCCTCTCATCAAAGAAGTTGCCTATCATCAAAGAAGTTGCCTAGCTAGTTCAATTTTTAATTAGCTTGATGATGAAAACTAAATTGATGTGTAGATGGGATCTAAGTGAATGTTAAGGAGCTTGATGATGAAAACTAAATTACTGTGTAGATGGGATCTAAGTGAATGTTTAGTAGCATGATGATGAAAACTAAATTAAAGTGTAGATGGGATCTAAGTGAATGATCACACTACATTAGTTGATAATTTTGTTGTAATGATCAATGCTTTAAGTAAACCTTGTGCAAGGTCATTATAATATATTAGTTGTTGGTTTCAAATGGCACTATCTATTGTAAGGCGATGTGATCTAAGCAACAATTGGAAAACTAGAAATAATGTGATTAGCATCATCATTTCTTGATGAATCGATTGATAATTCGAAAAGTTTGATTCCACACAAATGAAAAGTAGTTAAAATTTATTACAATTATATCAATCATTTGTGGCTCTAGTTTCAATCTTGTAATAATTTCATAATTTCCCTTTTATCTTTCTTTTAAGGAAAAAGATAACAATCACCAATGTGGTATTCCTTATGTCCTAATAGTCAAGGAATGCTTCAAGTTTCCAACATAAAGCACATGTTCTCCAATTGCAACTTTCCTGTTCCCTAACTCATCAACCATGCCCAAATGCTTGCACACATCCACCTGGAATTGAACTAGCCCTTCTGATTGTGGTGTCAAATGGAGCTTTTGGAAGGCTAACAAATGCTTTTGAGGTGCATTGTGCACTGATGGAGGTGTGGAAAACAAGAACACTGTGTGGCTGCCACTCATGCTCCCCTTGTTTTTCACTCTCAGATGAAGACTGAAGCCTAAATTCTTGCAGTGTTGCTCAGCTGTGTCAATAGACTTGCAGTTTGATGAAAGACAAGCATGTCCCTCGGCCAGAGGGACTGAGATAGTTTTGGGTGCTTGAACGAGGCTGTGCTCGTATGTAGTGTAACTCAGTCCATCTCCAAATGCATAAACAGTTGGGCCAGTGTAAAATCGATATGTTCTTCCAGGGTAGCCTGTGGCAGGGTCTGGTCTCATGTCCATTTTTGTCATGGGGACCTTTTCAACATAAGACTGTGGATACCATGTCATTGGTAGCCTTCCACCTAGCAAACGGAATACATTATTAGTTCCCTTAATGAAACAAACAGAAAATTGCTCAACATTAAGTTTTTCGAACAAATCAAATAATTGGAAATTGTCTTAGCTCGTTAGAACTTCATAAGAAGACTTACTAGGATTGTGTAAACCAAATATGACATCTGCAATTGCAGCACCACCTGCTTCACCGGGGAAACCAACCCACATAATGCTTGTAATTTTAGGATTGTCTTTCGCAAATTGTATATCCCAGCCTCCACCTGACATAATAACGAGGATCACAGGTCCCTTGGAGACATTAGCAACTTTTGAAATTAGAAGTGCCTGCTGTCCTGGAAGAGTAATGTCAGTTCTATCCAGGCTCTCCTTTTCAATTGATTGATCAGAACCCATTACAAGAACCACAGCATCCGCTGCTGCAGCTATTTTCTTGGCAGCGTCTACCTGAGCAGTGCCACAGGACACATCCGCGCAGCCTGCCCCGTATATTGTTGAAACTGAGGCAGTTAGGCCTTGCAAAGGACTCACATATTTACATGGCGTGCCTGCAAATTTCTTAGATGGCTCAGAAACAAGCTTGCTAAATATTGAAATTGCCTACATCGGATGTTTTACCAATTTATTATTATGAAACTTTGGGCTACTTTAGCAGCAGAAGGACGAAAGATAACAAAGATTATCCGCACTAGTACTGTATCGGTCAACATTAGCTTTGTCTGGTTATCGGTAAAGAATTAAAATTACCTTCATAATTGCCAAGCATGGTATGAGTTACATTAGCATTTGGTCCAATTACTGCTAAAGATTTAATGGATGAAGGGGACAGAGGCAACGATCCAGCAGAGTTCTTAAGCAACGCAATCCCCTGCCTAGCAGCTTCACGGGCTAGTTCCTGATGTTTGGGGGTGCACACATCTTTTGGGCCTAGATTTCCATAAGGTTGTTTTGTTGGGTCGCCATCAAAGAACCCAAGCCTCATCAAGGTTGCAAAATTGTTTGCAAGTGCCCTGTCAACTACTGATTCATTCACTAATCCCTTCTGTACAGCAGATTCGGTGTATTTTTGCAGGTAATTTCCACAGTTCAGATCCACCCCTGATTATTGATCCATAAATTGTACATAAGAATTTAGTTATTTATGCTCATCTTCAAAAAATTAAAAAAAAACCACCGACAGTAGTTGGATTGAATGTAGAAAATAAACCATATTGGATCCATTTGGTTCCAAAGCTAGAAAATGGACAAAATTTCATAATCATTATTAGTTGGACTTGAGCGAATGATAGAAAATTGAGTATGTCCAGACTGGGAGGTTCACTCTTTCTCGAGTTGGGTGTAAAGTGCTAACTGTTGGTGGTTTAGTTCTACCATCCTAGCTAACCTGTATTTGGCTCTGATTACCTAATCATCCCATGATTGCGGGATAAACGTAAGCGTAGAAATACTTAACTAGCTACCTGAATTTAAGGCCAAAGCTACAGTCTCCTCTTGTGTTTTTCTGTAGTGTTGGTTGTCAAACATTACTTGCAATGAATCACAGTCAGTAACAATGTATCTGCACCAACCAACAAGAAATTATGAACTAAACCCATTATTTTCAGCACTTGAAAGCAAAATTGTGGTGAAAAAAATTGAGTAAATCATACCCATTCAAGTTCCATTTGCCACGAACGATGCCTGCCAAGAGGTTTGGATCACCACAGGTTGGAATGCCATTTACTTGATTGTAGGAACACATGACACTGGCAACATTTCCCTCAGCAATACAGTTCTCGAATGGAGGTTGAAATGTGTCATCCAGGTCTTGCTGATTAACCTGAATCCCACCGCAAAACAAAAAACAAATTCTCATGAATCCCAAAAATTTTGTGCCTAAATTAACGTTAAAAAGTTGTTGGATAGTTCTGAAGTACCACGGCGTTGAAGTTGTATCTTTGGATTCCCTTCCAGTTATCCAAATCATAAGCTGTGTAGTGTTTACAGCAAGAAGCAACCTTAAGCCTGTTTTTATCACCGTCATCTCTTTGTTGTAGACCTCTAACGTAGGCTGCACCATACTTGCTAGTAAGCGTGGGATCTTCCCCAGGAGTTTCCTGGCCTCTCCCCCATCTGGGGTCCCTGAAAATGTTCACATTTGGGGACCAATATGTCAACCCTGCTAATCCCACATTGTACATTGCTCTGGCTTCTGTCGAAACAACCTGCACACGTTTAAATCCTCGTAAAATCTTACTTCGCTGTGATTCAATCCCGTCCTTAAAGGGCAAAAATGAACATGGCATCAAAGATTTCTGGCATCAAAGTTTGCAGTTAATGCAGACAGCAATCAACAGACAAACAAACAACTGATTGCTTTCTAGCATGTCAGCATCATGAATCATCATAATGGTATCCAGTTTGTTCATTCAGGAGGGAAACATTACCCAGTTGTCGGAAGTAACACGTGACCATATTATTATCTCCAATCCAATCAGAGGAGCTAAATTATTCATAAACATTTTGCAAGCTGAAGAATTTTTCAGTCCTCATGGGCAGGTGAGCAAATTGAAAATGTCAAATTAAGTCACAATCAAACCGAACAACAAAGGAACTGGTACTACTACTATTTCCAAGAACATGTCCACTTTGACATTTAGACAAAGAAAAATTGGGTTTTGGGAAAAAAAAAGAAGAAGAAACTGAAACGCATACGACTAAACATCATAAATAGCACCGTCTTTTTACGTGGGGGTTGAATCATGGGATGGTGGGGAACTTCCCCGTTTAAAGTATATAACGTGGGTAGGACGAAATCTCACCAATTCTTTCATCCAGAAAAAGTGGATATAGTAATACTTGCCGTCTGTGAACAGCAGCAGCCCAACCAATGCATCCAACAAAAGGCAAAGACAATAAAATGATGGCGACATGGGTCTAAATATTTAAAACTGACTGCTACTGTTTTATTATGAGTTTTGGAGCTAAATATTTAAAAGTCTTTTTCAAGCACACCTTGAGCTATCATGCCCTTGTTCCTTTATTTGGGCCTTTTGTAGCACATATTTCCGCTGAATCAAAACATCCCTTCTAACGGATGCTCCAATCAGCAGATTCATTCATCAAAACTTTTTCAAGAAATTCATTCGGTGCATTAGTAAAGCTTGCGTCAACGTCAGTGCAGACAATAAAAGAGGTCTGTCCAAAAAGGAAGCCATTAACGGTAGGTAGAAACAAATCAACCGAAGGATAAGATGGCTTGGTCTGAACTTTTTTGCAAAAGCAGACGACACAGACGAACATGCCAGCTATGCCACAGCTTCAGTACGGAGAAATTTATCCGAGATTCCAAATCAACTCCAAACCACAAAAGTTAATGCACCACACACACACACGCAGACACCATTTCAATAAAATCTATTCTTCAAAAAAATACTCGGAAGAAATGAAAAATCTTTAGTACTAGTACACTTTGAAAATAGAAGAAATGACATTAGAACTCATAAATGAGGGATATTGTTGAGTACCTTTCCAATGGTTTCGAAAAGGGATACATTGAAAGAGGCTGCTGTTAGTATAACTTGAGGGAAACTGGTGGCACCAGGAACCAAATTGCTAAAATGTACTCCTGGTCCAGTAAAGGAAACTCCATGTAAAGCCTCCGACCACCACTCATATTTTGGTATTCCAAGCCTACTAACACCTGCAGATGCATCCCCCAAGCACCCAACTTTCTCCTGCAATGTCATCCTCTCCAAAAGATCATCAACCCTGGTTTGAAAGTCCAGCGACGAATCACAGAACGTGAAGTTCGCCAATACAGGATTACTGGCAACATCACAGGCAAAAACAGGTTTCTGGGCCAAAACCAAGTCTGTAGCATTCAACAGAAAATGGCATAGAAAGAAGAAGCAGAGCAAAACAGAGAGTTTTGCATACTGATAGGTAGAGGCCATTGTTTTCGTGTGACCTCAGGGTATAAGGAATGATAATGCTGAGCAATCGGTTTTATAGCGAAAACAAGTTGGGGTTTTTTTTTTTTTTTTTTTTTTTTTTTGCCAAACTTCTAAACACACGTTGTTTTTAGCAACCCGTGATGGATGGATGGATGGATGGATAAGAATTAAGAAGAGTAATATATGTCGTCTTTGTTAAGATTAAAATGTGGATTCTTTTCAACCTCTTTGCTCGTACAGAATCATCTACTCTTTCTTTTCTCAAACAATGAATCTGGGAAAGATTTTTCCCCGAGTGAAAGATGAGCTTTTTTTATTTGCAAATGTTCAGTTTGAAGACAGAGAATTGTGTTTGAAGTAATCCTATGGTTAGACACAGTAAAAAGAGGAATAACATCAAGTCTTTGTTTCCAATTACGTTAGCTATATAAGTTGGATTTGTTCTGTTGTCGATCGGCAACTCTCGTGAAAGAAAAAGTGGCTGTTATCTCGGCTTCAAAAGTCAATGTCAGCCAAGCAACGGCGTGAAAAATATGAAGCTCAGTGACACTGTGGCCTTTTGTGTGTGTGTGTGAAATGTGCAGTTAAACACTAGAGAAGTGTGTAAATAATTTCTGTGCTAATGATCAAGGCTAATGAAGAACAATTGAAAGTGTTGCCTAAACATTTTGGTAAATGGATCAATGATTAATGAACAATTTTAGTGAGACAATAAACCACTGGAGGTGGAGGGGTTTGCCTTGTACAAATTTACAGTATCATGTTGGTTTATCTTTCAACCTACATTTTCATTCATTCAGTACAGTTCATTAATATACCATTTGGGTACAGTGAAATGAATGCTCCAGTACGTATGGATAAATCAAGAGAAGTGTCAATGCATGAAAATTACAATTACGTTTGGATTAAGTGAAGGAATTTATGGTAACAAAAAGAACAGTTCAATCATCAATGGAACACTTTCAAAGCTTTCAATACAAGCCGAGCCGAGAAAGAAAACAAGTGGAAGCCAAGCCATTTCAGGAGAGGCCATGAATATGAACAAGAATAATCATCATTATAAATAAGTGATGGGAGTTTCCTTTTTAGGGTCCGGCGAAGAAATCTCGTGGGGAAAGAGAAAAGTAGAAATCACATATTATTAACATTTTTATTAAATTTAGGTTTCTTAAAATTTACTTATTGGACCACTTTTTTTTCTCTTTTTTTTTTAAAAGAATTTAGGGCAATTCTAACCAAAAAAAAAAAAATTCTTATAATATGATGCACTAATTTAATCTATGAAAAAATAGATCATAAGTCTGTTTTATTTTTATTTCTAGTACAACAATTCAATTACAAAATATAAAAATAATTTTTTTTGTCTTCTACATGTAGATAGGCTATCACACTAATTTTTTTCCCCTATATAATGGGGCTAATGTATCAAATATTTGATGGTAACTATTAAACGATCATACTATATATATATATATATAAATTGCATAAATATGTTGTATTATTATTTTCAGTGCAACAAACTAATTATATAAAAAAAAAATTTGCTCTCTTATTATGTAAATAAGTTGTGGACAGATGGGGCCGGTTTGTAAAAATATTTTACACACGTGTTTATTTTTATTTTTATTTTTATTTTTAATGCAACAAACAAATCACATAAATTTTTATTTTTTTCCTTTATGTGTACAACATTTCTTAAAAAAACATTAAAGCTATTTTGTGGATTAATTTCTTATTATTAATGAGTAAATATATCAGCACCAACCCCGTGGGCCCCCAAGTGTTCTGAGGAATATATTATCAAGAAGCGTCTCTAGAGGGCTCAGGGTCCTTCTCCCCACGCCCACGGTGAGATTGTGTTGGCTACCACTCGGGTGTCCACTTGTCTGCAGCTATGGACATTGGAGTCTCTTCAGTTTTTAGCCTGTTCTGTTGTCCGCCCCACCGCAGGTCGCCCACTTGCGCTGAGCCAGTCACCGACCCCATTAGGACGGCCCGTGATTGGCCGGCGACCAAGGATCAATCATTGATAAATGATAACCCCTCCTCTCCCTCCTTATTTTAGTACCCTTCACGCGCCCTTTTTTAACCGGGGAAATGGATTTTTAAAGGTCCTATGCATTTTATTTTTCACTATTTTCTCTGTTTTGAAAACAAAATATTTTTAAAACTTTTGTTTGTTTTAGAAAAAAAAAATTCTATTATTTTTATTAATTATTATTTATAATGACTAGTTAAAAATAAAAATAAAGATAAAAAATTATATACATATATATATATATATATATTTTATTGTCTTTACGAATGAACGAGGGAATTTAACCTCTCTTTTAACATATATTTGAGTTAAAAAAAAAAAAAAAGGGGGGGAAATTTGGACAGCGCGTAGAGTGGAGATGATATTGTGTCGGTCCCTCGGGAGAGCTGTATGCTGCTAGGTTTGATCCCCACCCGTGATATTCTAAACACACGTACATTCTATTTTGTTCATCGGACAAATTGATAGTTCCATTGTAAGACCATGTCTTGTTTCAAGTTTTCTCGAGAATATTTTTGTTCAAATATGTAGAAATTTTGATAGAAAGTTTTGGTAAGAAAAAAGTGTTTTAGAGGAGGGATAAAAATTGTGTTGAAATTTTTTTTTTAAAAAAAATAATATAAGAAAATTTTTTATAAAAATCTTAAATTTTAAAATAAAATAAAAATTATTTGAATGTGTTAGTTACCCCAATACTCCCAAATATTCTCTTGATAATAGGGTTTTACTTACAAAATCACGGTATTTGAAAAATTAAATTTCTAATCGAGTTAGATTAAATAATTTATAAGTAACTAAACTTATTTTCTTTTATTCAACCTGAATAAAAAAAATCAGATCGGCTCGAATCGAAAATTTGATCTAAATCCAACTTATATGAGCTAATAGATCAATTTTGAAATGTGATTTGCAACATGAATCACTTAGATTTGGTACACATTTCTCAATTTGAGCAGTCTTAGATGATACAAAGTTAAAAACAAAATTGGCTTTAAGCTCATCAACTTAACACTAATATAGTTTAAGTCATCATTTTTGTTCAAATATGTAGAACTAATAGAACTAATCCGATTAAGCAAAGTATTGGATTAATAGAATTAATTAGGTTTAGCCTTCACGGCACCGTGCATTTCTTCTTTATGCAGTTAGGCACGTAAATAATTCCTTATTATTTTTATTTCAAAGAATTGACCATCCAACAATTAAAATAACCAAATATATTTGCGTGGCTTTCTCAATTTTGTTTAAGTAATCCTCATCGTTTTCTCTTCTTGTTTTTTTCTAGAGTATATCTTTTAAGATTTATTAGCAGTATCTTTTAATATTTATTAGCATTTTAATTATTGTGTATTAGAAGAATAACGTTTTCCTCTTATATGTACAGCTAATTCAATACCAACTTAATCATTCTATACCAACCTAATAATGTTTGGGATGCGGTGGAAGTTGAGATAGCTTCGTGGAGAGATGTGGAAAGCTCATCCAACAATTTGGTAGCTATTAATTAAGTTCCATGGGGAATGCATTCTCTTTTTAATTCAATTATATTATTTTTTTTATATTTTAGTACGATATTATTATTATTATTATTTTGTAATTGGCTACTAATCATTAGGTTGTTCACATATGTTTTTTTCATATAATTAGTAACCAATTTAGCCATATCAATTACGAGTGTTGACTATTCATTTTAAAAGAAAAAAAAAAAAAGAGGTTTGGCATATTGTAGTAGTTTTGAGTTTAAATAAATGTTAAATAAAATAATTCCATTAAGTTTTTGAAATTGTAACCCACATAATTTTTCTCAACAGTCAAGTTTATTTTATTTTAGAAATATTATTAGATTAGATAATTAGATTACCTATGTAAACTCTTCTAATGAATCAGTTTTATTCAGACAAGCAATAATATTTTTACAAAAGGGTTCTTGTTAGGGTTGAATTATCTAATCTATAAAGTGTTTTTCTATTTTTTTTTCTCCTTGTTTTTGCAAAGACTATTACTTTAATCCATTGTCGTATCCCACCCACCCAAATATAGAAGTATTTTATAATAGAATAGACTGATCTAGTCTTTTACAGTAAAGCAATGGATGGAACCATTATGAAATAAAATAGTGTTATTAGTCTATTAATAGATCACTTTAGAATGACATATGCTTTAGAAATTGAAAGTGTTGATGTGTCTTACTTTTTTTTTTAATTAAAAACTACTAAAAGTGCTAATTGTGTCTCTCATCCTTTAATTCTCTTACACTTTGTTGACTTATTGTAAATATTGAAGTTATATATATATATATATTGCTTTTCTTTGCGTGGAGATTTTTGAAAATGAATCTAAGACTGGAAAGTTATCCGAGAATTGAAAGAAAAAGCTTTGGATATGCTTGTTCTGAAAGTGAAGATGGGGATCTGAGGAGGACCAAATTTGGAGTGATAAGAAAGCAAATACGTGACGGATACTATCTAAGGCAAATTGGAATTGGAGGTCGTAATCAGAAACCAAAATCATGCAGAGGATAAAGATAAAAAAAAAATCGTTATTTACATTCGTTCGATAGATAGTGGGACGAAGTGCAACCAAACAAGCACTTAATAATTCCAAATTACCTGTCACGCATTTCTTAAATCCTCATATGATCTTAATATATAATTGAGGTTCTGACATGATTCTATAATTAATACTTATGGTGTCCCATGCATATAAGCAGGCATTATACGATACCAAATGAGATCATATATATACTATGTTTTTTGGATATGCCAACGAGATGTGATCATATTATCATATCTCTTATGATTGATTATGTTGCTGTGTGTACGTAAACTTGGGTCTAATCAACGAGACATGCCGTTTTCTGGGAACCATACAGAAATCACCATCCTGGGATATACCGTCGGGATAAAAGATTATATTGTGTGTACATAACATCAATCTTGTTGACTTAACGTTCAATCTTGTTGACCTAACGTTGCTTCCCCATTTATAATATACTACTAATATGTGAGAATGAACTTGGTTCTAAGTCTTTGTGATGCTCTACGAGATGGTTGTTTATATTTGTACGTTTTAAAACACGTTTTTACAATTTTCTATATACATACGTACACATTTGTAATATGTATCTATATGCATATTTTTTAATCCTTAATTTTCACTTAGGTAAAATTAAGTTTGGAGCGTTTGTATATACGTACACATATACATCTGCTTAAGTTTGATTTTGCTACCCCACAAATGTAATACCTTGTACGCTAGACATAGGTGTTGCGTGCCATTGATGGAGGTTTCTTTTCTGCGTGTGTCGTAACTTTTAAGTGTAACAAACATTATAAAGTTTAACGAATAGTCCAAAACTGCGTTGAAGACAAAGAAGGAGGTTAAGAGCTCCTAATTAAATCCATAGAATTAAAAGATCATTAGTGGAATTTAATGATAGAGATGCATGTTGTTAAATAACAGCATTGGCTTGGTTAATTTGGTGGAAAAGACATTATTGGAAAGTAAAGGCAAAAAATCCACCCCATGGCCCAATTGATGGTAAAAAAAAATCAAAGAAAATTAGAATACTACATTGTAAGTTTATTTATTTATTGGGTTTTTTTTTTTCACTCTTAATGCTATGAGGGATCCAAGTATTATACTTCTTTCATTCTAAAAATTGAATCTATTTTTTATTTGGTATAACTTGTTTTAAATTATAAAATACAACATATTTAATATATTATTAAATATATAATTTTTTATTTTTATATATCTTTATATTTTAATTTGAGTTATATATGTCATTATTAACAAGTGTAATACAAAAATTTTATATAAAAAAACTTTGGATAATTAGCGTAAATAGTTCCTTATTTTGGAACTTCTATTTAGTTTTGTCCTCTAAGTTGAAAAAGTTTCAATTTTATCCCTCCATTTAAAATTTTGATTCGATTGGATCCCCAACCAACATTTTGGCGAGTAAAGTGCAAATTCCGACAAACACATGCACGGCACATGAAGCTGGTAGGGACAAATTTAGAAAGAAATTTTTGACTAGTTTCAATTTAATTTATTTAATTATTATAAAGATGTTGCACACAATGTTGATGCTATAAAGATGTTGCATACAATGTTGATGTTATAAAAATGCTGCACTAAAATTGTTATAAAGATGCTGCTCACAATGCCATAGAAATTGTTATAAAAATGCTGCACACAATGTTGATATTGTTGAATCTTTAAAAGCAACTCATACACTGTTGAACACAAACTCTGGAAAAAAAATTAAATAGATAAATAAATAAATAAATTACAACATGTTGTGCAAGTAAATAAATTAATTAATTAACTAATTAATTAGAAATTAGTCAAGGTTTGCCAAACAAATTTTTCCAAAATTGCCCCTACAGCTTCACAACAATCGTGCACGTGTTTGTCATAATTTGCACTCCACTCACCGGAATTTTGGTTTGGAATCCAATAGAACCCAATTTTGAAGTTGAGGGATAAAATTGAAACTTTTTCAACTTAGGCGACAAAACCGAATAAAAACCCCAAAATAAATGATTATTTATGCTAATTACCCAAAAACTTCTTTTTTTTTTTTAATTTGAATTTGAAACAGAAGAGTACGATATATAGCTTAGCTTTGAAGATACTTATTCAGATTTTTGATTATGAATGTTAACATGGAATGTTTCTTTCAAAGGAAGTAACATGTTACTGGCGAGGCCCTGGACCTTAATTTGACGTTAGCCCCAAAACCTTTAAGCGAGAAATTGAAAGGTGTGACATCCAGACACGCCAACAGAAAAACCCTTTTCTTATATATTATTCTTAGCATCCAAACAAAACAGAATTGATTTATCCATTTCTGTACGCGTCAACAAACTCAACAATATACCATGTTCCATATGCTTGTTCTTTTTCTCCTGCAAGAATCGCCCCCACATTCTATTTCTTTGTCAATTATTCACGATTGATTCTCTCTTTGATTTGTAGTTTTGCATATCTACATTAACTCTTACGTCGGTAAAGAACTTAGGAAACTGTACTTCGTTGACACAAACACTTGAAAGGACTTGGATATGTACTAGTAGAATTTAAAAGATAAATTTCTAGAAGTTCATCATAATGCCTTGAGAAAATTCGGATGTGAGGCCATAACTGAACATCATCTCATGCATGGTAAGCTGAGATTTAACAATGAATCAAAACAAAGGATATATACCAGCACGTTACCTACTGGCTAGTAGTTTATGTTATCAATCAATCATCTTGGAAAATTGTGACAAATGGAGAATATATCGTGCATGTGTTATGGGATTGAGTGGGTGGTTGGCCTGTCCTGTCCATCGCTAAACACAGGTCCCATTAAAAGACTCCAAACGGATCCAAATATTATCATCCCATGCACTGAAATGGAGACTGAATCCCCCAACCAAAATGACACCACAAGAGCAACAATGTTTTGAAGAAAGCTGACAACTCCATTCAGGAATTTGCCGAGGGAGTGGGCGCACTTGTATATTTCACGCAAAGGGACTGCAGTCTGGAGCTGGATGGAGAGACTATATTTGGTGGTTCTAAGGTCCGGTCTCCGGTACCATTTCGGGGATTGAGAATATATAGGCGAATCCAATGTGTGACTGGAGATTGGGAATGAATGAATGACTGACTAATAATAAGATTGAGATTTTGACAGAACTCAACTTCAGCCAGACTGTCAATCCCACTTGTTCATTGCCTGCTCTCGTGACTTA
The DNA here is from genome assembly GCA_020080225.1 of Gynochthodes officinalis. NCBI lineage: Eukaryota > Viridiplantae > Streptophyta > Magnoliopsida > Gentianales > Rubiaceae > Gynochthodes > Gynochthodes officinalis. The sequence continues at coordinate 24,096,375 of CM034616.1, forward strand.
ATATAGTAAAAAAATTTAGTTAATTTTTATGGGAAGTAATGTGTTCATTGCCTGCTCTCGTGACTTAATATAGTAAAAAAATTTAGTTAATTTTTATGGGAAGTAATGTGATATCAATTTAGTAGAAATGTATTATCTTCATTTCAAAAAAAAAAAAAAAAAATCCAATCTTGATTTACTATAATTTTTTTAAAATTACAAAATCCAACACATTTAATACATCATTAAATATATATATATATATTTATATTTTTACTTTTATTTTTTAATTTAAATTATATATTGTCATTGTTATTAAGAATATTATAAGAATGTCACACAAAAAGTAATTTTTTTAATAAATAAAATTTTTAAAATTATACTCTTTTTTATAACAGAGAAATGTTATGTTACGAAAATATGTTATTGATCAGTTTTAATCACACAAACGCTATATTAAAGTTTTATTTTCGAAGGTGGATTTAACTAATAATTTCTAAGAGCTTTAGACCTATAATGTCAGTCAAATTGCCTGCGTCATTTCAATTTATAGATGGATCTATGACTATGAGGGATCAAATTTATCAATTGTGTACCACAGGGACAACAAATTAAATGGAGGTCTTGTGAAAATGTAGTCACGAAGAAATTTTTCTTTTCTCTTTGTGATAAAAATAACTAAATTAAAGACTATAATGTATACTTAAACCAACTCGACTTCTTATTCCTCTCATTAGCAAATAAAACTTTTCTTTTCTTTTCTTTTTTTTAAAAAAAATCTTAGATTAACGTTGTACGGTCTATGAATCTATTATTGACATAAGTTATGAGAAATACCAGAAAAAGAGAGAGCTACGGTCCCCTCAATATTGTTGAGACAGGCTTGGACTGTTGGACGCCAGATGTTTATTAATTGCGGTCCTATGTACGATGATGAGACAAACACCGCTGGGTCTATAAAGTAAAGTCCATTAGTGGGGGAAGGTATGATGGATTTGCTACTAATGCGAGATTTGAGACAAATCCACAAAGTATAAGAAAGTTGAGACAAGTCCAGATCTAGAAGTATATGATAGTGGTTGGGTTGGCTTGAGAGCATTCTCATTGGGCTGGACTATGTATTTAGTCCCATGATGCTTTGTTGGTTTAACAACATGTGTCGGGCTTTAGGCCTATAAATCCATCTCAAGAATCTGAATTGATTAGCTTGAAACCTGAGCTTCAGTACTTAACAGGAAACAGAGAAAAAGAAAGAGATGAGAGTCGTGAGAGAGAACAGAACAGCAAGGAAAATGAGAACGAAGAAAAAGAATTGAATTGAGCATGAAAGAATAAGGAAGCAAATCTATTTTCCAGCCTCACTTTTCCATCTTCGGTCATTACATTTATAATACACCATTTAGCTAGTAACCGTTATTAGAGTAGGGTTAGCCAACTAACTAACTAACTAACTGACAGCTTGTTAACTTCTCCTCTTAGCTAACCATTTCCAAAATTGTGTTCGATTATTGAGAACAGTAACCCCGGAACTAACTCCGATAAGGTACACAAGACACAGAAGCCAGAAATCAGCCTTGACTATGAAAATATTGATAGAGCTGATGTCTACTGCTAGTTGTTGTGTGCCTCCCTTAAATCCAGACACTGTTGTAGGCCAAGCTTTGTTTACATTTTTGTTGATTACTCATACAAAAACTTCAAAGTACTCATTCACAACAACAAAGGTTTCCACTTGAGTACTTGGCTTTGTTCTTTTTTTGACTTCCAACAAAGAAGTAGATGCTGAAACAGTGTTCTTCCACATTCAACTTCAAGCCATCAATTTCCAAGCTTGTAAAATGCATTTCTTGAATACTCTCTAAAGAATACTCAGTCATCAAATTAGAAGTTCTCCCTTGGTGGTTGTAATTACAATCAAAATTCTGAACAAGAATTTTATCAAATACCCTATCTTTATTTTCCTCAGCTTTGGAAGAACTACAAAGAATACTACTTTCTATACACAAACATTCATATCCAGAATCTTGTTCATTGACTGGAGTAATTTCTTTTGTAATCATTTCCTGAATAGCAGGATCTTGCTGGTTGACTAGAGTAGATTTTTCTATTATCAGTTCCTGAATAGTCTTCTTGCTGCCCATAATTTTCAAGAATGCGTTCATCTTCTCATCCAATCTATTCGATACCCTTTCCATCTTTTCTTGGCATGTTAAATTCATGAATTCCTCCATCTGGGTCTCAAATTCATGCTTCTAGAGAAGTTCTTCTACTTCTTGTCGTGTGATTAGACTTACTCTTCCCATTTTCGCAAGGAGGGACTAACGTTTGTGAAGTTATTACTGGTGAGAAGAAAAATTAAAAATTTAGAAAGGTAACGAAAGAGGTTGACGAGAAGAAAGAATTCCACAGAACACAATGAAGGATTGGATAAAGTTTCAGAAAGGTTTCGAAATGATCAAAAACAAAGAAAGAATTTGGAGGAGAAACACCTGCTCTGATACCATTTGTCAGGTTTTAGGCCAATAAATCCATCTTGAGAATCTGAATTGATTAGCCTGAAACCTGAGCCTTAGTACTTAACAGAAAACAGAGAAAAAGAAAGAGACGAGAGTCGTGAGAGAGAACAAAATAGCAGGGAAAATGAGAACGAAGAAGAAGAATAGAATTGAGCAAGAAAGAATAGGGAAGCAAATTTATTTTCTAGCCTCACTTCTCCATCTTCGGTCATTACATTTATAATACACCATTTAGCTACTAACCGTCATTAGAGTAGAGTTAGCCAACTAACTAACTACTAACTAACTAACTAACAGCTTGTTAACTTCTCCTCTTAGCTAACCATTTCCAAAACTGTGTCGTTCCAATTGTAAGTCTAACAACATGTGACCTCAAGTTTGAGTTCTCTTACTTGTTCCTCTTGCCTAGTTTGAGTCCTCTTGCTTGTTCTTCTTGCTTGCCTGTTTTTTCTTCTTATTCTTTTTTTTAAAAAAATTTTGGGAAGAGAGGAGTCATTGCATTTTTTACAAATGATGAAAATTAAACTTCAATTTATAGATGAATTATAGAGTTTAGTAAGGATGACAATTGCCCTATTTACCTATAACTGTTCGCCCTATCTAACCCCTTGTAAGGAACAAGTAATGGAATGAGTGCTAGAAAGTTTTTCTCTCTCTATATTTAGACGAGGCAAATTACAGGGTGAGATTCTCCACTCCAAATTCATCTCGTTGCCAACCTTACTTACGATTACTCGACGATGTATATACGACTTCAGCTCATACGTTAAGGCCCAAGAGATATAGCCCAATAATAGTTTTGTAGACAACCAAATATGTTCGACTTTAAACTTCTATTGCAACACGTTGCTATGATTTTGGACATCAAGTATATATATATTTCATGGTGACACCAAGTAAAAGGGAGAAAAACTCTTAACTCATGTGTTCTATTGTTCTTTTATTGCTTTTGACTACATAAAAACCTTATCACTAATTTAACTTAAGTATCGGAATATCTTCACTAATTTAACTTTAAGTAACAAAATATCTATCTCGAAAATTTGTTTTGCAAGCTTCTTTATGGTAAAAGAATTCGAAAATTGTTTACCTTGTATCGAATGACGAATATCTCCTTCGTCACTCAATTATTATCAAATCTCAAAAATTATGATCATAATAGTAATCAATCTTATAATGCCGAACTCGATATCAAGGGTTAAACAATCTAAAATTCAATGGCTCTATAATGATGTGTATACGTACATTTGTCATTTTTCAAAGAGTCAGAAATAGCTATTCGAGACATTTATGTAAGTCATTTGACGCGGGAGTATATTCCATTTTTCTCTTACTAACGTTCTGGTCTTACATTTACCTCCCAAAAAAACCAAAAACAAAGAAGAGAGAAAAAGACATCAAGACATTAAACTAAACCTTAAAACAACACTTCTGAGTGGATCATAGAGCAGTGCTAAACGCCAGCCAAGGGGAGAAGACTGGGCATCAAATCTTACGAATCTGCCAAGTATTGGGCCAAGTCGTGCACGTGCAAGACCGTGTTAGCTGCGTCGCCTTATTGGTGGACAAACGCAATAATAAATCAACTAACAGTTTCCACACCCCATCATTCGGTTCAAACTTTCTCTTCTCTTCTCATTCAAAACACTAATCATGATGTTTACCCATTTCTCCTTCAACACAAAACGGAAGAAAACGTATCCATATCCAGCCCCTCTTTTAAGTACTGTGTTTGGTACTACCCAACGCATGATACTTGACAGAGTAACAATATACTTTTGATGTAAATTTATAACAAAAATTCATATAGTAATCCACCTTGCAATAATTGTAAAAAGTAAGAAAAAAAATCTTTTTAAAAGTATATAATTTTATACATTGGTAAAAAATATAAGAATATAAAAAAAAAATCTATATGTTTATTGTGTTTTTATTTTTAATGCAGTAAATTAATCAATCTTATGAGTTTTTTTGTGCCTTAATATGTGAATAGGTTATTTTTCTAACGTCTTTATTTGTATTGTCCTTATCTTTGGTGTTGGTAAAGTGAATACATTAAATATTTCTAAAGTTGGGATAAGAAAATTCAACTCAATCCCAACTGCTCTTTTGACCAATTCGATTGAGTTAGATGAATTACGAGTTGAATAATAATTTGTAATCTCACTTATTGAATTTTAGTTGATCAGGCATTTAATATTTTTTTAAATTAATAATTTTAACTTATTAGATTAGATGAGTTCAACCTAACTTATATTTGACTTGTGATTATATAAATAATATTGAGTCGTTATTGTTCATAAATATTTGCCCTAACAATACTATTGTGAGCCATGATGCCCACTTGTTTCAATAGATGTAATTCGTCTTCCACGCATGAGAAAAGACCAACAGATTCATTTTTCCAAACACCAGCCATGATGGATGGAACTCCACCGGCCAAAATTCCACACTTATCCAGCATTTTCAACAAACCCCTCAAATGTGCTGATTGATTTTACGAGTATGAAAACTCATTGGATTCCTAAACTTTGACAATTCTGCGTAAATAAAGGCAGCACAAATTGCCAATCTAACAAAGCAACCCCACCTCCAAAAACAACGCTAATTGCAGAAGTCTAGTCAATAAAACAACTCAAGACTCGAACACAAAATTCACAAAAAAAACACCCAATAGATTATTGAGTCAACCAATCCAAAAAAAAACAGGAAAAACTCAGATTCATTTTTTATTTTAAAAGGTTAAACCTCAATTTTGAAAAATCTCTTATTTGTTTGTTTTACGATAAAAGCTATAAATCACAAATGTCTCTAAAAACAAATGTATAAGAGGATTTGACTACAATTTAAAATTTATAACACGATTCTTACCACTGGTACGCTCACGAATATTTTAATTTCGTCATTTTTCAAGTCTTCACCAATTTGTCTTCTTGTTTGATAATTTGTGTAATACTTTCCTCCAGCCGAATTAGACCGGCGGTTTGGGGTCCCACCTCTCGTGCGTCAACTTTGACTCTTCTCCCAAAGCCTTCTATTTGTACTATTACTATTTTCTTAGTTATTAATCACCGAATTTAATTTGGAATAAAAAAATATTTGTTTATACGCAAACAAAATACGTATAGATAACAAGAGGAGAGTTGCTATGATTCTTCTGGAGTGTTTGAATTCAACGAGTTCATCAAAAGTTACATCTCTATTAAAAAATAATTAATGTATAAATTTTATCGTTACTTTTTAATTATGTTCGTATGTAATTATTAATAGTGTATGTGTATTAGAGAAATTTTTATTTTAAATGTGAATTTTTTTAATATATATATTTTGGAAGGGGGGGAGTGGCTAATTCATTCCTTGTAGCCTTAGGATAGAATAGACATTACTCTGCTTGCCCAAAATAAGAAATAGAGGAAACACCTAAAATCGTCTTTCATATTTCAGCAAATAATTATTTTTATCATCCACTTTTAAAACGGGAATAAATATTCTTTCAAATTTTATAAATTGAAACTTTTGGTATTATTTGTGAAATAAACGGGAACTTTTAGTCTTTCAAATTTCATAAACGGGAACGTTTAGTCCTGAAATTTTCCTTCAAATTTTGGTCCTTAAAATTTGAAGGATTATTTGTTCCCGTTTTAAAAGTGGAGGATGAAAAAGATTATTTAGTGAAATGTGGAGGATAATTTTGGGTATTTCTTATAAGGAATAAACCTTTTCCCAAAAAACTTTCAATTTCTTTTTGTCTTTACTACTGTTATGCTTTACTCACTCCTTTCCTTCTTCAAAATTCCCACAGCCAAAAATGGAACCAAAAAATAAACACGCACACACGCAGTAATGAATGACTAACTAGAACTAGATGGAATAATTTAATCGAGCATTAGTGGATTCGATGAATTAATCATGGTTTGATCCATTCATTTAATACAACTAGACACTGACAGAGAGTCTCTCTGAGTCTGAAAACAGTACCTTTGACTAAGCCTAACCCCATTTCCCTCTCTGCAGTCTGCATCCCCACTCCCCTGTCTCCTTAGTTAGTCCTACCCCTCTCCTTTTCTTTCATTCCATTCCCATTTTCATTTTTATTATTATTATTCGTTATCCCATATCTTTGTTTTTTTAATACCCCATTTGCAGTTTTGTTTTATATCCTTATAATTTTGTTCTTGAATTGCTCCACCATTTCCCTGTTCCAAGCTCAAAGCTGCTGACTTTTTTACTTTTTATTTTTTTTCTTTTTACCTCTTGGGTTTGGGGTGTCAATTCTTGAATTTTGTCTTGGTTGGATGAGGAAAGGTGTTTTGAAAGGGCTGAACAAAGTAAAGCAATTAGGGTTTTGACTTTTGCTATCAAGAGGGCTACTTGGAGTTTGATTATGAAGATACTGAATCTGGGAATTTAGCTTGGGTGTAGCTCTGAACTCAATGGATCGCTTGCTGGTCTCCGCGATCTCAGTATGGGCTATTCTTTGCTCAATTTTGATATTTTCCCGATTTCAACAAGTTTCCGCGAACGCTGAAGGTACGTTTTGTGTATTTCTCTTTTGTTTGTTTGTTTGTTTGTTTTGCTTGTTTTCGGTTTTGATGATATTAATCAATTATCAATGCGTGTTGACTTTGGTGTACTCTGGTTATTGATAGGATAAGACTGAAAATTCTGCACTATTGCATTTAAGTGTTGGGATTATTTTCCTGTGAAGTTCAATTAAGAGACTTATTTGGATTCTGGTAACTTCTTGTTGTATTAATATTGATTCACGGTTCTTCTTGTGGTGGGGGAAAGACGTTCAAATTTTATTTTTTCACTATACATGGCATTTATTTTCTTTCACGTCAGTATTGGCTTTTGGGTAGTGCTTCTCGTAACTTAGTCTCACAAATAGGTCATTTTGGTTGACTGACACCGGTAACTTTATTTGAGTAGATTGCATTCGCATCATGGGTTAATGTAATATTGTACTATTTTGTTTTCAAGAAATGGAGAAATGCAAGAGTTTGCATTTGCTAGTAGTTGATATCTGACTCATTTATGCAAGACAGGTGATGCGTTGAATTCGCTGAAGACCAATTTAGTGGATCCTAATAATGTTCTGCAGAGTTGGGATCCAACCCTTGTCAATCCCTGCACTTGGTTTCATGTCACATGCAACAGCGAAAACAGTGTTACCAGAGTGTAAGCTTCGTATGCCTTGTTCATTAATATGCAGTATAATGTACTTTTTAAAACCAATGTTTATTTCTCACTCTCGTTAACTGATGGAAAATATGTTTACTTTGTTTCTTTCACTCAGTGATCTGGGAAATGCAAATTTGTCCGGCCAACTAGTTGCACAGCTTGGTTTGCTTACAAATTTGCAATATCTGTAAGTCAACTCTTCTGCATCAGACACTTTAGAATACCTTAATACAGGCCTACTTTTTGAAGTTCACATCGTTAAGCTATAGGCTGTTAATGAATATGTCTAGGATTAATATGTTTCCTTTTTTTCCTTTTTTTTTATCTTCTCAAAAAGCATTCTCTTAAGACGTTCAATACATGTGGTTTTCTTACTGATGTTATCAATATCTGTTTTATGTATTATTGGTTTAGAAAATAGTTTCTGTCCAGACCTGACAGTCTTAAGAAGGGAGAGGGTTCATGATTTATAATCATAATACCTGAGTCAGAAAGACATACCACCATCCACCCTCCTCTGTGAGCTTTGGGTACAGATTCCAGTGCAGCTGGAAAACAAACATGCTGGATCACCAGAGCTGTTAATAGTAGTTTCAGTCTTCCTCTTTTTTCCACAGTTCAGATGCAGTCACATTGATATTTTTAAATTCATCAAACATGTTGATGGTTGGCTCATTACGTTTCAAACCAGGCTCCATGAAAAGGCTGACTTGTTTTTCCTTCAGCCACTCTTTCTACACTTCTCTTATGTCAGGAGCTATGATTGTGTAGTTTGACATTTAATCATTTTCTTAATGTTGACTTGCAATTTCTATTTTAAGCTTTGTGTATACCTACCAAGTCCTATAGGGTTTTAGAAGTTAGCTTGTTCTAGACGTGTTATCTGTGTCTTTGTTATTTTTTCGCTGGTTGGTTATCCTTCTCCTCCGTAGTTCTATAACTGCTGTTCTCATTTCTGTCCTCTCTTGTTTCTTACTCAACAGGGAACTCTACAGTAACAACATCAGTGGAAGAATTCCTATTGAGCTGGGAAACTTGACAAACTTAGTGAGCTTGGATCTTTACTTAAACAAATTGGATGGTCTCATCCCTGACACATTGGGCCAACTGAAAAAATTGCGTTTCCTGTATGATTTACTCATTCTGCTCTGCCATTTTCTTTTTCCCAAATTTAAGTAGGGCTTTTTTTATTGTAATTGTTGGTGAATTATACTTATATTGTAATATCTAGATGAATTGAGTTAGTTCATACAGTTCTAGCATGAGACTTTTTTATTAAAAAAATTAATACTTGGGATAAAAGTAACTTCAATGCTGAGGAACCATGTCATGGGTGTGAGGAAGAGAAATATAAAGATGAGTTTTTGATATGATCCAATATTTATGGGATTTATGGGTCTTTTTATATGAAGTATTTCAAATACATAGAAGACAAAAGTACTTAATGCACTTAAAATTTAAAAGTCAGTCTACAAGTGTGAGTTCTCTATTCTAGAGTTTCCCTTGAATGATTACTGAGACTAGTGCTTGGAAAATTTACTTAAAAGGGAAAACTTTATTATAATTTATGCTGCTGTATTTTTACATGGCTCAATTTTTATTCTCTTCAGTACTCTAGATACTTCAGTTCATTCATCATTGGTAGGTTGAGTGTTTCATATTTAATGATTTCTCCGGTATCAAGAGACAAATTAAAGTTTGAATCTGAATTCGTGACTGGGGTTTAGCCTTCAGTGGTATTGTATGATTGATACTGAGTTCAAACACTATGTATTTCAGTGTTTAATGATCGTTTATCCAAATAGTGTAACACAATGTCTTTGAGTTGTAATTTCATGATGTCTTTGTTTTTTATGGTTTTAGTTGCTCAAAAATTTCTATTTGAACTTTTATCTGTTGGCATTTTGGATTTTGTTATTCTTAAAGAATTGATATGCTTAAATGTAATAACACCTGATTAAATTTTTTCTCTCCTGTTCTCACAGCTTCTATCTATGATGCTATCTTGCTTCATATTGCAGGATTTCTCACCTTTATTTTGAATCTTTATCCTCCTGTTATCTTAATCCAGACTATACTAGATCTTGTCTGTATTGTTTTGTTTTTCTCTTAGTGAAAATTGCAGTGCTAAAAGTTATATGATGGTGTCAGGAATTCGTTTTGCTCTACCTGCATTAGTCCTGGCATCTTGCAATCCTTAGTTAGTGCATCCTTTCTGATCTGGATGTGATGGATGTTTTAGTAGTAATTATTAATTCCCCTCTCTCAAAACTATAAACCTAGTATGCAATATAGGGTGGAAACATTTTATCCCATTTGCTGTGTATAGGCTATTTATTGAATAAAACACTAAATTGCATTATTAGGAACACATGCTTCAACTCAACTGTTATGATCATTTCTTTACAATTTGAATTGAACAGATGATGACATTGTTAAATTGTTAAATCATTATTGTCCGACTGTTGTGACTGTTATGAAGCTGATTTTATTTGCCTTATGAACTGAATAGGCGTCTCAACAATAACACCTTGACAGGGCATATTCCCATGAGACTGACCACTGTTACAACACTTCAAGTCCTGTAAGTTGGAAATTGTTGCCTTCTTTCTCTCTTTCTTTCTTTTAACAAATTTGAATATCTAAGGCTCTGTTATTATAATAATTGATAGATTTTAATGTTTCAACATGGATACTTCATAATTAATCCTCCTAGTTGAAATTAGATATGTGCTATTCTTCTCTAACGTTGATTCTCCTGTAAATTGCAGAGATCTGTCAAATAACTTCTTGACTGGGCAAATTCCTGTCAATGGTTCTTTCACACTTTTTACTCCTATCAGGTTCTTTCTTGAGTTTCTATTGTTGGGTTTTGATGACTATTTGTGGTAAACTGCTAACTGCGTTTAATATATGCCAGTTTTGCCAATAACTCATTGGATCCCCTTCCGATCTCTCCGCCACCTCCAATTTCACCAACCCCACCATCTTCTCCAGGTTTCTTCAAGCTGCTTTTGTTGTTATTATCAGATATATCTACTATGCCTTCTTGAGAGCCTAAGTGTTAGCCCTATTTTTTCTTTTTTTTTTGAATCTGTTTTCATATTGTTTTTCCTCAAGCACAATGTAAACTGCATTGATGCTTTGATTATTTTATGCCATGATTGCACTTCAGATTCATGTGTCTTCTTGCATGAGCATCCAATTTGTACAAAACTGGTTATTTGAATTTAACAGACAAAATGAAGTGGCTTCTTTGATGAATAGTTTTGCAATTTGCTTTTCAAGCGGCTTATGTATTGAATATTTTCGTTGGATTTGCAGTGGGTAACAGTGCTACGGGTGCCATTGCTGGAGGAGTTGCTGCTGGTGCCGCACTTCTTTTTGCTGCTCCTGCAATTCTACTTGCTTGGTGGCGAAGAAGGAAACCACAGGATCATTTCTTTGATGTTCCCGGTTAGTGTGTGTGTGTGTGTGTTGATCCTGATTTGGATTAATCATTTCTATATTTTAACTACTGATTAGTCACTGCTATGGGAAAACCCATTTGTAAAATGGTTTCTCACTTAAAATAACTTCATTGCAGCTGAGGAGGATCCAGAAGTGCATCTTGGACAGCTTAAGCGATTTACTCTGCGTGAACTGCAAGTTGCATCTGATAATTTCAGCAACAAAAACATTCTTGGTAGGGGTGGTTTTGGTAAGGTTTACAAAGGGCGGTTAGCTGATGGATCTCTGGTAGCAGTTAAAAGACTTAAAGAGGAGCGGACTCAAGGTGGAGAGTTGCAGTTTCAAACAGAAGTGGAGATGATCAGTATGGCTGTTCATCGAAATCTTCTTCGTCTACGTGGCTTTTGCATGACACCAACTGAACGGTTGCTTGTTTATCCTTTCATGGCCAATGGAAGTGTGGCATCATGCTTGAGAGGTACAGGCTGTTTATCTTAGTTCATTTGCTTTTATTACATTCGTATATGTTTGATATATGCTGTAAAACCCTAAAACCCTTCAGTATAGTTTATTATGGAGTAAAGATGATCATAACCCATCCTGACATTTTCTAATTTTTGAAATTTTGGGATAAAACCAGAGGTACCCTTTTTAAAAAAACTTTAGGGATGTTGAATTTGTCAAGTGTGGGATAGACGTGTAGATTTTCTCCAACTGTCATTGGCGACTTCATTGACAATTATTCTGGAATTTAAAAATTAACTATCCATTTTTTGTGAAGTTTTATTGGAGCTCAGGTAGTGGTGGAACTTTTCTCTGAAACTTGAAATGTGAAAATGGTTTTAAAGGTAGCTATTGAATAATTCTTGTAGAGCGAGCTGAAACACAATCTCCTCTTGATTGGCCAAAACGGAAGCGTATTGCATTGGGAGCTGCTAGGGGCCTTGCTTATCTGCATGATCATTGTGATCCTAAGATTATCCACCGGGATGTAAAAGCTGCAAATATATTGTTAGATGAGGAGTTTGAAGCAGTTGTTGGAGACTTTGGGTTGGCCAAACTCATGGACTACAAGGACACTCATGTTACAACTGCTGTGAGGGGTACAATTGGTCATATAGCACCTGAGTACCTTTCCACAGGCAAGTCTTCAGAGAAAACTGATGTTTTTGGGTATGGGGTCATGCTTCTCGAGCTTATCACTGGGCAGAGGGCTTTTGATCTTGCTCGGCTCGCCAATGATGATGACGTCATGTTACTTGATTGGGTGAGCATACATTGTTGATCCCTGATTTTTGAATAGAGTTCATTTATATAAATACCTTCTTTGGATTGATATAGAGTTTTTGTGAAAATACTCTCTTTCATGAATGCAAAGATAGATAGGAAGAATAGCACGCTGGATTTTCTGTCTCTAATGTGAATTGTTGACCAACGTGGGTCTAAATTGTTCTTGAAACCAGGTTAAAGGACTTTTGAGGGAGAAAAAGTTGGAAACATTAGTGGACGGAGATCTTGAGGGAAATTATGTTGATGATGAGGTGGAGCAACTGATTCAGGTGGCTCTGCTCTGCACACAGAGTTCACCTACAGAGCGTCCGAAAATGTCAGAAGTTGTGAGAATGCTGGAAGGTGATGGTTTGGCTGAGAGGTGGGAGGAGTGGCAGAAGGAGGAGATGTTCCGACAGGAGTTTAACCACACACACAATCCAAATACGGATTGGATCATTGCTGACTCCACATCAAATCTCCGACCTGATGAACTGTCTGGCCCTAGATGATATGACCAGAGTCACAGCCTCTTATACAATTATTCAACTAGAGTTCCACTTCTCATCATTGGAAGAGATACTAGTCCGTTCTTGTGCATATTCTTTTCTTTTGTTTTCTTTTTTCCCTATTTGACTTTTTTCAAGTGTCCCAAATTGTATCATATAAAGTGAATTTTGACGACTGTAATATTTGTCTATAGGGTGGACAGCTGACATTAGAGTGTATTGGTGTGAGTGAATAGGCAGGAACTGGCCGTTAAAGCACCAACTTGTGTTTTACCATTTGTTATATTTGGATAGGGAGAGGCTTGTTAAGAGAATAAATACCCTTTGTTCTGTTGTTCACAAGAGAAGCAGCAATCTTATTACCCCATTAGTTCGAAAGGTTGCCCCGATAGGGAAGTTCGTATTTTGCTTGTTTTAGTTCTGCGAAGCATTCCGTCGATTTTTTCAAAGCTTTGCCTTCGTAACATGCCCAAACCAAGGTGATCCATTTCCATGAATGATGATAAGTCTTAAGAAATATTCGAGTTTCTGACTGGCCTTGATAAAAGTTAATTTCATCCTCTTCCCCTTCAGTTGATGAGGAACCAATAGTTCGTTTTTGAAACTAAAAAGTCAGAGAGTCCTAGAAAATGTACATCCCCAATAATGACTTTATATGCAAAAGATAAAACATTTTCGTCAAAATTTTTGTCATAGGATTAGAAAGTCTTTGAGAAACTAAATCCACATCCTTGTTTACAATATATCCATTGGAATAAGAGCTTGACAATTTTTAACCAAAACATCATAAACACACGTCACAAAGTTGCTTCGACATATTCAAAACAAGAAAGTATGCAGAGGGGACAAAGTAACTGAGCGGAGACAAAATGCATATTTACATGCAATTCCAAAAATTTCTTCGTGAGCCCAACTGGGGTCAATAGGGCAATACCAAATCCACCCATGCTTCAACTATGATCGAAACTACCAGCATCACTTCCCGCTCTAGCAGGGTCGATTCTAACTCTGACGCTACTACAACAAATACGGTGACTAACAAAATTCACTTTCTACCAGTGGAGATTCTCGGTTTCCCCTTGATCTCACTTTCCTGATAATTAGAAGCAGCACAAATGAATCTCAGTTGAGCGAGAAGGATTTCCAATGCATCTTACTGAAAGAGCTACATTTTGATTTACGTGAGAATGGGGAAAAAAAGAAAAGGTAAATTTACCTGCACCGAGTGGAGTAGTATATAGGTCTTTGCAGTTGCTGGATTATGATTTTCAGCACCCTTACTCCAATCGTAACATACCTGTAGAAAAGCCAAAATAAATTCTTCTGGGACATAGCCTATACGTGAACGGGCCTGTCTAAACCCAAGAAACCACAAGAACTACTATCCTGTATTCTATTTCTTAACATTTGTACAACTAGAGCGTATATATATGAAAGAAAAAGAAGGCTTATAATACCTCCATTAAACTTTGGGGAATAACTCAACTTTTTAAACATTCATTCCAAAATGAAGTATATGCAGATAAACCAATAATCTCCAAATGAGACAATCATAGCTCATAGATGCGTCTGAGGCCTTAATAAATGTGATTTAACAAATCAAACAAACCATACCGAATATGCATATAGTGAACCATCATTGTTGAAAGCACTGCAAGGAATGGGTTGGCTGCTCCTTGAAAAAGCCTAACCAAAATTAAAAAGGAAAAAAAAAAGAAATAAATTACATAAGCACAGTGATGCATCATGGCCAGAACAAAGGAAACAGATAAAGAATAAAGGTGGCTAGATTCCAGGGAAAAGAAAACAGAAGATAGGTATTCTGTAATTTCAGTTAGAAAGGAGAAGTCTCAGAAGCACTAAACCCACACAATAATTCAGTCATGCAAATTCACATGAATTGATATCAACAGCAAAAATTCTCATTTTTCACGATATATCTCAAGAAGAAACAGAGGAAGAGACAAGACAACAGGAACAAAATTGGTTTTCCTATAAGTAATTCACATGCTGTGACAAAATATCAGAACTCATCATAAAATATGCATGCAAAAATGGAACATTAAATATCATCCTTGGAATGCATTGCCAGACTCTATGATATGGTAGAATATTCACAAAACTCCCATGAAATTAGCGATGAAATAACATATTAACAACAAAGAATGAAATTACCTTAAGTCTCTGTTTGCTATCCTTGTCCCAGAAGTTGAAGGCCCCATCAGATCCAGCAGTTGCAAATGTGTGGTGCACCTGAGACAAATTAATGTCAGGTAATAGAGTGAAACTAAACAAAACATGCATAGTTCTCATAAGCATAAACGTGCAGCAATAGGCTCCTGTGATTCATTTAAGATTGTAACAATTCCCAATCAGTGAGTTCTAACAGGCAGAGCACTAATCCCTAATGGACCATCCATCTGAAATCCAGTAAAAGATAGCACAAAGGGAAACTTCAGAAAATTGCAGTTGAAAAGCATAAACTAGTACTGAAAGACGTGCAGAAGTTTAGTCAATTGTGAAAGGCCCAAGTCAAGCTGAGCTCAACTTGATAACTGAACTAGGGTTATAGGTTGCCACTAGTACATGATAGTGATAAAAATATATTCTTAATTTTTGGAATAGGAGCTAACCAGGCAAAGGGGACAAAAAAGCATGAAAACATCAATCAGTGACGGATGGAATAACAGCAAGTATCAGCTTTTCCTTTTGATGCTTATTTCAAGCTCAAAATCAATAAATGCTTCCATTGAGCCACAAAAGAAATTGATCCTTAAATCTTCAAAGAAGAAGTTTGGAGAAAGCTAAAATTGGGGGCACCAGGCTGCTAATGCTTTTAACAATTGCTTCATAAGGGTAGTTAATGTTCAAGAGAGGACATATAAGAATTTGCTCATATAGCAAATTCGAAGGATGTCAAACAACTGAGGCTGCTCAACCATGATGCAGAACTATTTATGAAATAGAGCCAACTATAGAATCAGCAAGTTCCCAGGTCAGGGAATCCAACAACATATCATAATAAATACATACTCAAACAAGTCGCAAATTTTCAAAGGACAAGACAGACGTTTGTTTTTGGAAATAAATTCATCAAATCATGCAAATGAATCAAGAGTTGCTTTCATGTGATGAAGCTGATAATGAATCAAAAATTATAGACCAAAAGAAAGATATCTCAACCATTGTACAGGAGCCACTGTGTTAAAGCATCAAAACACTGGAAATCACATGCTGTGAGCTAGAGTTTCTATAACATCTTTATCTCAGAAATATAGTAGACACGATAATTCCAAGTTCTCTTAAAATTTAAGACCAAATAAAATAAAATAAGGATAAAAGTTCTCACTGGATGGAAATTCAGTGAATTGACAGAGTAAATCTCATTGGTCTCTCTGTGGCACTTGAAAGTAAAATTTTTATTTTGCTGAGAATCGTCGAGGTGATGCACCCCAACCCTGCCTTCTATTGAGCCAACCTGCAGGCAAACATTACCAGGGAATATAAGCAAATATTCTATCAATATATAGGAAGTGTCATTATTAAGAATTTAGATACAGATGAAAAAAATATATCTCAATGCAAGCCACAGCATTTTCTGAGAGAAATTAATAATGAAAAACTTTGTATTACCATCACTCAGGAAAGATTTTCATGCTACAAAAAAGTACCACTACAATGGGAAAAATTCAGTGAAAATCTTAAAAAGTAACAGGCTAGTAGACACAGAAATAGAAAACTCACCAAAAAACCTTGTTGATCAGGGAATGCAGCTAAACACCTTGTCTGGTACTTCAGAGGGGAGGTGATTCTTTTGAACTCTGCCTGCAGTTACAACTTAAAACAGTAAACTTTCTCCCCACGACATAAATATAAATACAAAATATCCATTTACAGACTTCAGCTTACATTAAAATGTAAATACAATTTTCAACCTTTTCTCAGTATAGATATACCACAAGTATAATTCTGGTTAGAAAAACAAGAAAAGCTATTAGGGTTCAATTTCAAATTCTTGCACAGGATGTAGAAATTTGCAAGAGGAGCAACAAAAGTGGAAGTTGTTTCATCACGGAACAAGAGATTAATAGCCAACATACAAATGAAGATCCCAGCTGAGCTCGATTTAAACTTACAGAGTCACAACGTGAAGATAGAAAAGCAACATACAGATATACCAACCAATGAAGCTGAAGCCAAAATAGACTACTACACCTCAAGGTAACTAACAATTAATTTCTAAATAACTGTGAGATAGCGTCCCAATTCTATGACTCAAGGCAAATATTCATGGTAGAATAATCATACTTCTATGTTCCACAATTAACTTCCAGATACTTCAATTGACTTAATTCATTTCTGATAGAAAAGAAAATACCTGAGGGTTCTGCAAATTATAAACAATAATATTTCTATCTGCAGTTCCAACAACCATCAGAGGATGTCTGACAGTAAGAGCATAGCAGCGCTCAGGAAGTTGTTGTACATGAGCAGGATTTGACTGTCTCAAATCCCAATACCTGGAAAAGTAGAATAGATTAAAAGCATGAATGTGATAACATAAACTTCCTCCAATCTTAAAGTATAACATAGCCAAAAAAATGATTAATCAGGTTGAAGCAACACTTTTTTTGTATTGGAGATGATTTGTGTCATTCAAGAATCCTCCAAGTCTAGCACTTGAAAAGAACAATATCGAATATTTGACTTTACAAGTTGAACACAAGAGTTGCAGATCATTAGAGACCAACAAGAGATCCAACAGTAAAGAAAATAGAACAGTCAAGTACAATTTCCAAATGCCATGAAACAGTAAACCCATGAGGATCCACAGATTTCAAATCAACTTACTCTAAAAGCAAGGAGGTAAAAAGCCATTTAGCAGGAAATACATAAGTTCAATGGCATGCTCACTTCAAAGAGTAAAATGTCTATAACCAAAAGACGTGCTTGTTATGCCAGTGATCTGATTATCTGTTTTTTTGTTCATAAGCAAGAGATCATTTTCATATGAATACTTTAAAAAAAAGTTTAAAAAAAAAAAAAAAACACCTAAATAGCTAGAATGATATAAGAGTGCCAAAAGTACAAGATAAAAGAAAGTAAGAGTAAAATTCAGAGATTCCAATGCAACATATGAAAAAAAAAAAGACACTAAGGTTTCAATGGATCCTAAGAGAAAAATACACCATGTAGGAGCCCACTGAAATTACAAAGAGAGATTACATTATGATCACCTTAAAGTCTTGTCCCAGCTTCCTGTAACCAAAAGGTTCATTTCAGGGATCCAAGCAATATCCTTGACAGGGGCATCATGCATGGCTACTTGCACTGGTGCACCACCAGATAACAAAGGCCACATCTTAGCTTGTTTGTCACAACCTCCAGAAAAGACAGTTGTTCCGTCATCCTTCCATGTTGCGCAAAGAACCTGACAAAAATGTTAAAATTGAAAAGTGAAGATACAAAACTATACATAGTTACAAATTGAGAAGTATCTTAACTAGGTTTGATATGTTACCGGTTGGTCATGCCCCATTGCTGCCTTTGGCACAGTATTAATGTTGTTTCCAGACCGCACTACCTCCCAACATCTTACCTACAAGAAGAACAATTTTTCCAACAAAAGATGGCATCTTCAGCCCCAAGAAAAAGTATAAGAAAAGCGAGATTTAACTTAGTTGAGATTTAAAAGAAAAAAAAAAGGAAAGAAAAATTCCAAGTCTGAGAATCTATGGGAGTAAAATTTGAAAAGCTCCCTTGGAATTGTATCTTAGTTGACTTGTTTGAACATTAACCATCCACATTGTTCTAATCTGGAAAAACCTAATGTCATTATTACATTTGAACCAAAAAAAGAACCAAACTAAAATTAGCAAAACCTAACCACCAAAAAAAAAATTTAAAAAAATTGTATGAATGGGGGAGAAAAGAAGTGGTACCTGATTATCCCATGAAGTGGCAACAAGGAAATTTGCCTTGGGACTAAAAGAAAGGCTCGATACAGAATCACTGGGAGGTTGCACCACCTTCACAATTCACACACATTACAAAACCAAAACCCCTCCATGAGTTTCCAACCAAAAAGAACATAAAAATCTTGATAATGCAGACTTGTAATTGAACGAACAACCTAAACAGTACAGATCAAAACACCGATAAAAAATTAACCTCGCCTCCAAAAATCAAAAAAAATAAAAATTTTAAAAATAAAAATAAAAATAAAAATTGCAAAGTACCTCAGTGGAGCGGTTGGGATTATAATTCGCAGTAGAAGCCGCGCCGAACGTAGACATTGAATCTATTCATAACAACAGACATCATCATCTCCCAATAACAACAAATTAAACTAAAATTAAAATGCAAGAAATCGTCTCAAAGCAAAGCCGTACGGACCAGAATGAGCGTGTTTGACTGATAAACCCTAGCAGCGACGGAATCCCTCTCTGAATTGGGAAAAGATTATTCAGAAAAATTAATAAACTCCACTCTTAATATTTGCTACTTAACAAAATGGAGAGATTTTGAAGAGAAGAAGAGGGAATAGTTGGGTTGAAGGTTTCAGTATTTATATTCGTTTTCTCGTTAAACATAAAAGCGTTCTCTTAACGCACCGCTTTGTAAACATTTTGGTTAATAATATGCAGTTAAAATTTTCAGTGAAATTTATTTAGTAACTCATTGTAATTAAAAATTTTATATTAAATTTAACCAAATATTACTCCCTTCTTCGCCTAGCCTAAATAAAAGTGTTCATGTTGGTTAATATATAATTTATTTAATATATCACTAAATATATAATTTTATATTTTTATTTTTAATTTTTAATTTAAAGTATACATCATTATTATTAATGAGAATATTTTAAAATTTTGATTTGAAAGCGAATTCTTTTTTAGAAAGGGAGTAGTAGTTCTATTCAATTACGAAGGCTAAAATGCTTTAGATTGTTTTTAAATTGCATTTTAAAAAGTATTTTAATATGACAATTATAAAATAGAAAATATATTAAAAATATAAAAGTACATTTTAAAATGTAGTCTAAATACATTTGTATTAGATCTAATAATAATAATAATAACAACAACAATAATAATGACGATGATAATGATGATGCAGTTTAAACAAGATAGGATTTATGAATATCCTGAATTCTATCCTCATTTCAAAATACCCACTGTGAAAAAAAATAAAATTATATTAGCCTGAATTATTTGTGAAATTATATCTGGATGTCACAAAAGAAAAAGAGAATGGCCATTTGATTTATTGCCAACTTGTTATTTCAATAAATATTCAATGCACTTTTCTGCGGTAAAATAATAAATAGAATAAAATTTTAAGAAATTGATTTAACCACAAATTTGTGCTAATTTTAATCAACAAAAATTATGATTTTATCTAGAAATTACTCCAAATTACACTGGTGTACCATGGATAGCGCAAAATGATAGCCCACAGTTACTTGGACGGCGAGATGCAATTATTAATAATAGGCACGGCATTTGTTTTGGATCACTTTTATGTCCAAACAACACAATGTGTATTTGGGCTCCCTCGTGAGCTCTCAGTGGCGCATTGTAAGCCCTGGGTTGTAATCTTGAAGTCTCGTGATCAAACTCCACTTGTTATTGGAGACATTCGTTATTAACATTTCTTATTAATTGTAGAACCGATGGGTGAGAGAGCTTGCTTGTTTGGAGAGCACATTTTCATTTGCAAATAAGTAAATTCTTAAATAAAAATAAATTGTCCAAACATATTTTTATTTTAAAATTTAAAATTTAAAATTTTCTACTTAAATCCTTCTCACATAATTTTAACAATTATTTTTCCCTCCAAAATACTTTTTCTATCAACAAATACCTATAAAAATTTTTACACATTCTAATACAACTTTTTCCATTTATAAATAAAAATATTTTATCCAAACGGACCCAGAGTTGGGGATTCAACACAATGTGTATTTGGACATAAGAGAAGGGCAAGAAAAAGCCCAACCCACAACAAAATTGGGCGCAATTTCTGAACAATATGGGCCATGTGCTACTTTTCGATGTGATTTTTCTTCATTGACAACATTTCCCATTTTCTTCAACTTCCAGGCTTGCTTGAGGACAAGCCTGCTTTTACTCGGAGGCAGAAATGTGCGGAAAGCTAAGGCAAAACGGCAGCGTTTGATTAGTATAGTATAGAAAATCTCCTCGTTTTAGTGCAGTGGAAAGCCAAACCAATCATTTGAGAATGATCAGATTTTTTCAGATTTAGATGAAACGTTGTCGTTGTTTATTTACTTATTTTTTTTAAAAGAATAACTTTTAATTTCGTATAATTTTTTTGGTTATAAACTATAACATATGAAATCATCATCATCACTTTTATCCCAAACTAATTCGAGTTAGCGGTCGATGAACCTAAATACATATATCCTTTGGGTTCATCTCATAAAAGATAGTTAGGTTTTTTTATAGCCAGCTTGCAATGCCCGACGCAACCCTCCCCACTTTATTCTGACTTGGGACAGGCTATGCAAACATGCATAAGCGTAGTTTGCATAAGCAAAGTTACTATAACATATTAAATATTCTATTAAATTTATAATTTTATTATTATTTTGAATTTGAGGTCATATATTATCAATTATTAGTTAAAATAATACAAGAAAAAATTTTAAACTATTTTTTTAAGATAAAATAATTTTTTGACTGTGAATTTTGTTTTGGGAAAAAGTAGTATGCTAATGGGATTGGAATGCCCTTAATTTCCAAGGAACTTATAGAAGCATATGATGAGAAAAGATAGTGAGGGGGGGCATCAATTTGTAAATGTAATTTCGTAATGTGTTTCTCGGAAGATTCTCAAACGTTGTATTTCCACACGTAAACTCTCTCTACACATGAATGAGACTAAAAAGAAGTTTTGTGGAAGCTGATCTCCTCCCCTGCTCAGAAGATTTTAATAATTAAAAATGAAAAAAATAAGTAAATATTTTTCATTTATTTTAGCCTTTTAAGGGTAGGTATGATTATATATGGTAAAAAAAATAAAAATGGTTGACATAAGTTTGTTGCATATTTTACAGAAACAAAAGGCATAATATAGCATTTTAGATCATTTTAAGTTCGATGAGCATTGAATTAGTTCCATACCTCCTGCCAAGAAATGGTGAGAAATTAAATTCAATCAGAAGTTCTTTTTTTTTTTTTCTTTTCTTTTCATAGTCAAAACTTCCGAATAGAAAATATCATCAAAATTTCTCCTACAATAAACTATATTATTCTTTACTAAAAGCTCTTTTTTTTTTTGGTTTTTTTTTTCCCGGTGTTTCTCTGTTCCCGTGCAATCCGAGAAATCCTTATTCTGGAAAAAATGTAGGAAATCACCCTTTGGTATTCATTGGGGGTCACGAAGACCATAAAAACTATTAATAAAATAAAACATAGTACAGTCTCAGTTATCAACTCTCATGTTAAGGTTGGATGAGAAAGACAATCAATCACCTATAATTAACCAACTTTGCAAAGGCAATTGGGTCCGATAGGGTAGGATTCGAATCTCCAGTTTGTCATTCATTTCTTCTTAGTGGAAACCCCACACCTCTAGTAAGGCATAAATAGAGACATTTACTCGTATAATAGTGTAAGAACCCCCAATTTGTCATCCCCTCTCTCTTGGTGGGGGCCTCACTATTTTAGTGAATCATAAATGGGGAACCTATTCATGTAATAGTGTAGGAACGATAGATATAGATATGAACACACCCTTATAGTGATGCATATGGATACCTACTCGTGTAATAGTGTAAAATCCCCAATTTGTTATCTTCTCTTTTGATGAGGACCTCACCTTTTTAGTGGAGTATAAATAGAAACACCTACTCATGTAATAACCTAGGAACAACAAGCATAGATAGGGATGTAATAGTGTATAAACAATTATACTCTTGTAATAGTATAAGAATTTTCATAAAAAAAAAAAATCACCTATTCTTAAATTACATTTTCAAAATCGACCAAAGAGTCTGACCAAAAAGAAGAGAAAGCTTTTCCTTGTTGGTTCTTTTGTGACTGGATCTTCCAAAACCTTAGAATGTCTATTATATATTTTTCCTATAGGAAATTAAAGCCGTAAATAGTTAAGGGGTCTGTGGAAAGACCAAAATATAAAAGTTATTTGGGTCAAGGATATCGAGTCAAGGAGAAACATGTGTAAGTGTGTAACAAATCCCACCAAGTATTTGTGTATGGTCTCTTTGCATAATATGACCCTTGAATATTAGTAATTGATATGTGAAAGAGTTGAATTATTTATTTTTCAGTCAAGGAATTGTCTTCATACACATTGCGAAAAACATCTTACTTGTAATACTTTCATTACTGTTTTGAATCATATTATTAAAATACAAAAACTTATTATTCCCTAACCATAAAAGTACTTCTTTTTTTTTTTACGATTAATAACGAAAATATTACATATATACT